>JAOXNO010000001.1:21470331-21576414 GCA_028565335.1 Limnodromus scolopaceus
GCCACTCTTCCCCAAGCCTGTAGCGCTGCCTGGGGTTGTTGTGACCCAAGTGCAGGACCCGGCACTTGGCCTTATTGTACCTCATTCTGTTGGTCTCAGCCCATCCATCCAGCCTGTCCAGATCCCTCTGCAAAGCCTCTCTACCCTCCAGCAGTTCAACACTCACACCCAACTTGGTGTCATCTGCAAATTTGCTGAGGGTGCATTCGGTCCCCTTGTCCAGATCATTGATAAAGATGTTGAAGAGAACCGGCCCCAGTACCGAGCCCTGTAGGACACCACTCGTGACCGGGTGCCAACTGGATTTCACTTCATTCACCACCACTCTCTGGACCCAACCCTCCATCCAGTTTTTAACCCAGGGTTATATATATATATATAAAAAGTATATATATATATATTCAAGGGTCACCTCCACCAAGCTCAGGACCAATGCATCTCAACAAAGAGGAAGTCAGACAAAAGCACCAGGAGGCCTGCATGGATGAAGAAGGAGCTCCTGGGCAAACTCAGACTCAAAAAGGAAGCCTACAGAGGGTGGAAGCAAGGATAGGTAGCCTGGGAGGAATACAGAGAAGTTGTCCGAGCAACCAGCGATCAGGTGAGGAAAGCTAAAGTCCTGATAGAATTAAATCTGGCCAGGGACATCAAGGGCAATAAGAAAAGCATCCATAGGTATGTCAGTAATCAAAGAAAGACTAGGGAAAATGTGGGCCCTCTCTGGAAGGAAATGGGAGACCCAGTCACCTGGGATATGGACAAGGCTGAGGTACTTGGTGACTTTTTTGCCTCAGTGTTCACCAGGGAGTGCTCTAGTCACACCGTCCAAGTTGCAGAAGGGCAACTGAAACTGAAAGAGGGGAGATTTATATTAGATATTAGGAAGAAATTCTTTATTGTGAGCATGGTGAGACACTGGAACAGGTTGCTCAGAGATGTTGTGGATGCCTCATCTCTGGAAGTGTTCAAGGCCAGGTTGGATGGGGCTTTGAGTAACCTGGTCTAGTGGGAGGTGTCCGTGTTTATGGTAGGGGGGTTGGATCTAGATGATCTTTAAGGTCCCTTCCAACTCTAACGATTCTATGATTCCATATCCATCACATTCACACACACACCACCACCCCCTCTTTCTCCCTCGCCATGCTTCCTAACCTGGAACTGATGGGACTAATCCAGATGGCTCCCAGCTGGGTCACATCACCTTAGGCCCTTGCTCATGGATGACCAGCCCTAAAGAAGAGTCTGTCATTTCCCTGGGTGGTCTCTTCCCTTGTCTCACAGCTCCTGCTGTAACATATTTTCTTATCTCTTTCACCTCTAGTGTGGATAAATAGGACTTCTTTCTTTTCCTACTCCAATGAACATGAAGGAGAATGAAGCTGGTGATCAGTTAGTTAACTATTTATTACCCCTCATATTCAAAGTCCCTTTTTCCCTCTGAAGTGTTTTGGGGTTTTTTTGTTCATCACCTTATCTTCCTTTCCCTTACACTGTTCCCAGTATTTTAACCTTTCTTTAGATGTCATTTTTCTTTTCTTCTTTTTGCCCTCCCCTCTGGCACCCAGACCTGGGGGTGAGAGCTGAGACTGCACTTCTTTAGTGGCAAAATTACCTGCTGGGTGAGGCACAACAGTCTTCCTGATGCATCCGAGCAAGGTATTTGCTTTTTTTAGAGAACACTGCATTAGCTTGCACCTGTGAGCTCAGACCTCAAGGCTCAGATTGGTTTTTGCTGCACAGCCAATTAGTCAGTTATTGTCCGTTTCGTATTTCTAAATTTTGTTTCTCCTACAAATGAATTATTCCACATTGTTCTTTATTGAATTTCATCCTATTGATTACAAACCCTTCCTCCAATTTAGCAAGAACTTTTTGAAATCATAACTTGTATCTCTCTCCTACTCCCTCAGACTATTGTAAACACATTTAACTTCATATCAGCATTTTAAACTATATTTTCTATTAGGTCATCCACATTACCATCATGATTAAGTAAAATATTGACTGGTAATAGATCCATCCAAGTCCTCATTTGATTTCTCCTCCTGTTTTTGACAAAGAGCTAATGATAACTGCACAGTTTTTCAAGCAGCTGTTATCTACTCTACAGTAATTTCACCCAACCATCTCTTCCTAATTTGCACATGCAGGATCAAGTCAGCAGTCCTACTCAAGCCAAAATAAATCTCATCTCTTATTTTCCTCTACCTGCTGGACTGATCAATCAGCCAGGGAGTAAATGAGACTGCTTGACTGAGCAGTTTTTACTTTATGTCACTGTATGACTCTTTAGATGTTCAGAGACACAGATTATTTTTACTATTCTCTACTCTTCAGCAATCTGGTACCTAAAGGTTGTCAAAGGTCCTCACTAATGCAGATAATACATCATCTAGTTCCACTGATGCTTTAAGATGATTGTCACTAGCTTAAATATAATTCATACTTAAATATTCTCTCATTTGGTGATCTGTATTTTTACCTGTATTCTCACTCACTTTTAAAAATTATATTGAACCTCTACTCACAATCGATAGTTTCAGAGGTTTGAAAAACTGAATATTTCACTTTGCCACTCATCTAGTTTTCTTAGCTGTATAATAGTAGACCTTAACTGTTGAAGTCCTTCCGCAATAACCAGATTAATGGCATTGAAGGCTGAGTTAACATTTAAAAGCATCTCTACCAACATGCCTTGACTTGGTCCAGAATCCTGGGAAAAATATATTAAACTTTCTGATGCTCTATGAGCTAGTATTTCCTGAGGCAAACGTGAACTTTAAAAATGTTTCTTAAAATGCTTTAAATTCAGTAGTTTTATTAAAGGAAGGAAAGAAAACATTACACATAACAGGGAAGCATACAAAAACTAATTGCTAAAGTACAGCTATATTACTTTGAAATCATTGGCTTCCACTGGATATAAACACTTAGGTCAGCTGATTGCTCTTTCCCTTCTGCAGCAGTATCACATCTGCTGCAATTAACAAGTCCTTCTGGGTAGAAAGATCTGATTTAATCTGCCACTGATCTTGCAATGAGACTTTCTTCAACGATCACTCCTACTCCTCATGAATCTCTCTTTCCAGTCCTGGTACCACTAGCTGGACCTCTCCTTGCCCAGCCAGCAAGCCTTTCCTGCTAGCTGTGCTTCACCACTTCCCGCCGCAATAGCTGGATCTTGGATTTTAGATCTGGGGTTTTGTTGGCTGTCCTGCCACAACTATCAGCGAGCAAACTAAATATTTAGTGCTTTTCTTTTTCTCCAGAGAGATTGCTCAAACTTTTCATAACAAAGGCAAAGAAAAAGGAAGCTCAAATCTGAAGCTTTTATAAACTATACAGATTTTTTTTTCTTCCTTATGACAATCCTAGCTTTCTTCCTAATACTGTACCTGTTATAATAATCACTTAAATTGATGCATGATGAAAGCAGTGATCATAATGGCCTCGTATCGCTTATACTCAGTATTTTGCTTTTGCCCTAAGCCACCTATAACACCTCAGAACTGGTAAGATTTAAATGCTCGCATCCCTCAGTACATTTTGTAAAAATCAAAGACAAAGGACTTTTAGCCAAAATGTCATGAGAAAATAAATTAGTTTGGATGTGCAATAGGTTAATAATGACTCATTTAGAATGTTTTTTCCCCTGAGAATCGCCAAATACAGTTGAAAAACAAATGAATCTCTGAACCAATTCTCTGAGGTCAGATATGACCATATATTATATAATACAAGTACAATAAGGCTAAGGGACACGTAATGTCATAAAGCTAGACAGCTAGGTCAAAAATAGAACTCAGGAAGCTCTACTGCCAGTTCCTGCTTGAGCCACTGGAGCATGACACATTTCCTGCTTTATTATAATTTCCTTGTGCTAATATATTGCTGCTTTAGGGCTTATGTGTTTCTAATCTTTGTTTTGGTGCTTACACAAGAAAGGATCCAGGATTTTCTTCCAGCCAGCACACACTTGCACTCAGCAATGCCACAGCCTGTTGCAAACACTCTGTGTAGCCCTTCAAAGAGATGGAGCTGCGTCAAGGCCGCATCATTTCTCACCACCCCATTCCTTTCTTTGTGTGCAGACTGTGCTGCGTGGTACCTTCAAGTCCCTGCTCTGCTGGCAGGACTGGTCAAGATCAGAGGAGCATCACACCTCACATTTTCAGCAAGAATACAGTATGTATTAAGGTAAAGATTGTTCTGGCAAACATCCTTACAGAGCATCATTTCTCATCATCTCCTCTTTTCTTAGTATAAGTGTTCTGCTCTGAGAAGGCACTCACTGCTCTCCTTTGATCTCAGTTATTGAAGACGTGTGCTGCTGGCAGCAAGGTCAGCACTTCACCTTGCCCTCTGGTAACTCTGGTGTGGTGCAGGCCATAGTCTGGGCACTTTTCAATGGAAAATCCACATTTTCCTAACAAAAACACAAATAGGCTATTTCCCTTCCCATCTGTCACAGTCCCAATCTTCATCTCTTTCCTTCAACTCAGTGAATACTTTTTGAATTACATGAATTTTTTTTCTATGTGAATCTTCATTTCAAGAAAGCTGTATGATTAGCTGGAGAGAGTCCAGAGAAGAGATACTCTCATACAAAGAGCCAACCACTGAAAAGCAAGCTCTCTGAGGGTGGATTTCAGGAGTTACCAGCCTGTGAAAAGAGAAGGTTGAAAGCGACTATTACCCTGTAGAGATATTTAACATTGGAAGAAAAAAACAAACGTGTGACAAAAGGAGGGACTTCTCATCCTTGCTGACAAAGGAATAACAAGATAAAATGAAAGAGAGAAAGTTAAAGCTGGATAAATTCAACCTTGAAAATCTCACTTATAAAGACAGTCAGACACTGTATCAGAGAGGCAAAGAAAGTGAATGCATCTCCAGGGTTTGGTGTGCTTGCACGGAGATTGTAGTTTCAACAAAAAAAATAAGATTTTGATCCAGTTTCTAATATGAATTTTAGGAATATGTTTGCACTACTCTCAATTGTCTCTAATTGTCTGAACTTGACTGGTGGTTATTTCTTCTTTCTGCAGCTCAGAAAAAGAGGAGAAAGACATATGCTAGCTTAACTCCAACATCTGTCTCTGGCCACCATTTCATTGCAATAATGGAAGTTGCAAAGCTTCAGTTCACAGAATCACATAATCACAGAAGAGTTGAAGGTGGCAGGGACCTCTGGAAGTCATCTGCTCCAACCCTCTGATCAAGCGGTCACCTAAAGCGAGTTGCACAGGGCCATATCCAGATGGGTTTTGAGTATATTCAAGGATGGAGACTCCACAACCTCTCCAGGTAACCTGTGCCTGTGCTTCATCACTCTCACAGTAAAAAAGTGTTTCCTGATGTTCAGGTGGACCCTCCTATGTTTCAGTTTGTGTCCATTGCCTCTGGTCCTGTCACTGGGCACCACTGAAAAGAGTCTGGTTCCATCCTCTTTGTACCCTCCCTTCAGGTATTCATGTATATTTATAAGATCCTCCCCTGAACCTTCTCTTCTCCAGGCTAGACAATCCCATCTCTTTCAGCCTTTCTGCATAGGAGAGATACTCCAGTCCCTTAATCATCGTGGTCCTTCAATGGATTCTCTTGAGTATGCCCATTTCTCATGTACTGGGGAGCCCAGAACTGGGCACAGTACTCCAGGTGTGGCCTCACCAGTGCTGAGTAGACAGGAAAGATCCCCTCCCTCAACCTGTAGGCAACAGCACTTCTAATGCAGACCAGGATATTGGCAGCCTTCTTTGCCACAAGAGCACATTGCTGGCTCACCATGTTCAACTTGGTGTCCACCAGAACCACTAGATCCTTTTCTGCCAAGCTGTTTACCAGATGGGCAGCCCTGAGCATGTATTGGTGTCTGGAGTTGTTCCTCCTCACATACAGGACTTTGCACTTCACCTTGTTCAACTTCATGGGAGTCCCGCCAGCCGATTTCTCCAGTCTGACAAGGTCCCTCTGGATGGTAGCATGACCATCTTGTGTATCAGACACTCCTCCCAGTTTGTCATTAGTAAAATTTCTGAGGGTACATTCTGCCACATCATCCAGATCATTAATGAAGATGTTAAACAAGTATTGGGCCCTGGGGTACTCCACTAGTTACTGGCCTCAAAGTAGACATTGCAATGTTGATCACAACTCTCTGGGCCTGGTCATGCAGCCAGTTTTCAATCCACCTCAGTGTCTGCTCATGCAGTTCATACATCAGCGGCTTGTCTTTGAGGATCTTATGGGAGACAGTGTCAAAGGCCTTATTCAGGTAGACAATATCCACTGCTCTCCACTCATCTACCAGGTCAAACATTTATTCATAGAAGTTTATCAAGTTGGTCAAGCATGACTTATCCTTGGTGAAACCATGATAACTGCTCCTAATGATTTTCTCATTCCTAATGTGCCTGAAAATGGTTCCCAGGATTAGCTGCTCTATCAGTTCCTCAAATTCCTCATGAGGCAGATAATATGAGTCTCAGAACAACTGCTGAGACAGCCCATGCATTTCTGTTAGCCAGCTGCTTTACACTGAGGGATCTCAACCTCTTGGTCTTCACCTGCAGCATGTGACAGTATAGTCTTGCTGAAAGCAGCAGAAATGTGGCTGTCTTAGCTAAACTGTTGGGTGCAGCGGTGGGAAGACTAACTCAAGTGTAATACTAGAATAATCTTTCAGCCATAATCCAATAGTGAAATAAAACATTTTCATATTCCAAACAAAAATTCCTTTCCTGGCTGATTCAACATATCTGTTCTTGATTACTGTAAATTACAGTGGTTTTCTATAGTCTCATTCTCCCAGGGAGAATGCACTGGGAGTGCTGAGAGCACGGCCAGGATGCTGAGGGTATAAAGAATACCAGAGACTTGGATCACTTCAATTCTAATTACCAGGAGGTGTTAAAGCAGGCACATTAGCATCAGACCAACTCAGAATGCTTTTATCTGTTTCTGTAATTGCAGTGATCAGAGTAAGGTCATACCAACGATAAATAATCATTATGTTTCTTTCTCTTTTTTCCCACAACTAGAAAAAGATACATTTCAGTGAAGTCAAGCCAGCTTGAAAAAAATGCATTTTCTGTTAAAAATGAATAGTCCAAGAGGGGCTGGGAGTGCTTATTTTTCTTCCAACTTTGGAGGAGGTGGGGGGAATCCTGATGTCATGAATTTCATAAAAATCCTTCTCACCCTTTATATTTTCTTGAGCAGCTGCCCACAAGGTCAATCAACACTGCTTAGTACCACAAAACCAAGGTATATGGATATATAGAGAGTGTATTTTAGTCACTGTAATTTATATAATCAGATGAGTAAGTCTTCAAGGAAAAGAGCTGAAGTAAAAATAAATGGGTTTGTTTCAACGAGCCACTCCATTTAGCATTCTTTTCAGTTACAAGTGTTTATGATTGGCAAAATTAACTGAGGGTAGCGGTGCTCCAAAAGACAGAGGAAAAAAACAAACAAGGAGACAGAGGAAATTAGGAAACTGAATTCTTCTAGCTAGTGGCATTCACACACCAGAATCTGGCCACAAACTATGCCAAATGAACATTATGTCCTGTGATGATTACATTTTGTTTAAAAGAAAAAATGAAATAAAAATTATGGGGATAATAGATATTCTTAAAATTTTATAGAAAATTTATTCCAGTGTACTGTTTCATCTACTGTAGAAAGGCAGTAGTACTGGTAGAATGAAACACAAAGCTGAAGACCATTCAGCAGTACCACAAACACATTTAGGGAAGAAAGGAAAGAGCCAGTAGGTAACTGAAAAGTAGATGACTGTACAGGGAACCTACTTAAAGAGAATGCAATTAAGAGTGTTGGAATTTGGACAGTTTAAACATCTCATTCTTACATGCTCCAAAAAGTTTCCAAAGGAATTAAATTTTCATCTCAACTCAAAGGTAGCCAATCCCCTCAAGTGTGCCACAGCACCCTAAAAACACTTGGCTGAGATGGTTAGTGCTGACCTGAACTAAACCTCTCCAGAAACACTAGCATCATGTCCCCAAAGCTCTGTTTTTGCAACGTTTCCCATTCAATTGCTGTTCAGGTCTCTTTCTGCTTGATTTCTGCAGTCTGGTACTCAAAGTTAAAAGGTCATGGTGCTTCAGGAAAAGACACCTCTACTGTGACGGAAAGCATACAAGTTGTATTTGGATTTTAGTAGTCCTGTGTGGACATACAGCACATTTTGATAAAAAAAAAGATATGCCTGCCTGCCTGTAGGGTAGGTGATACCTCATTGGCAGCATGCTGAGCAGGGAGGCTCACAGTGCAAAGCAGGAGGAACCACAAGAGCTGCAATAGTCAGTGAATCTGTAACACATGTAGTGACTCCGAAATGCTTCAGAGGAGACCCCCTCAGCCAACTCCTGGAGGAGATGGACACTTTGTCCAGATTGCTACAGCTTAGCAGGTTACAGAAGATCGGACAGAATAAGTGTGGAATGGAGTCGCCGTCCTGCATGAACAGGACTAGCCAAGTCCTTTATTTTCTGTAAAGTCACATTCAAATCTCACATTATTTTACTGTCTGATGAAACAGCTTCAGGGATGAAAAGCTTGCTTGTAGTGTTCACTTCACATCCCTGTGAAGACTCATGGCCTAGTCACATTCATCTTTCAAAGCCTCTGTGCTTTCATGCATTCAGCTACGGTCAAATGTTATGCCAGAATCTGTTTTCCCTGTCTTTTCATGGAGTAGTGAGATACAAATGTACAACTCCCATTTAATTTCAATGTCTCCCACCCCTCCCCTGAGAAAACACAATTTTTAACTGGGGTGAGATGCACAAAGCAAGGATTATGGTTCAAGGTCAGTCAAAGAAGAGAACTAGTTAACACTGACTTTTTTCTCCTGCACCACAAAGTTAATTTATGACACAAAAAATTTCTGTCACACTGGAGGAGCTCTGAAACTCCCCGCCTTTGTAGCAGTTTACCAGGTGTGCTCCTGTAGACTAAATATTCAGTGTTCTTTGAAAGCACAGGTTCCCAAGATCTTTTAAGTCAGCAAGGTCTGCTCAGCTCCTTGTGTTAGGCCCTCAAGTCCAGCTCTCTGCTGCCAAGATGGGAGCTGATAAGTGAAAATAAATAAACTTTTCCCCTTCTTTTCACCGTTTCCTAAAAAGCAATCATTCTCTTTATGGCTCCTTAGGGAGGATAAGGAAAAGAAAGCATATTTCTTACCTTTATTTTTTCAACTGGGAGAAATATATATTACCTTTTTTTTGCAGAAATGCAAGTATTTCATAGGAGATGGAAATTATAGTTTCCACTTGGTTTAATATAAACACATGCAATGATATAAGTAATAGCATCCTTGCCTGAGTGAGCAATTTCAGAAAATATACTATGAACATGTAACAGAATCCCAGCTTTTAATCAATATTGACAATATTGACAGGACCCTAATCTGACCCGAAGAGAAACGAACACTACATATGTCTACAAGAAGTCCCAGGTAATTCTGAAAGGAGCACTGCTGGTAATATTTAGTTAAAAGACACCATACTTACCTACTAGCTAGAAACTCTGCGATGGGTGATTGCAGAGCTGACCTTTGTCAAATGGCCTGGATAACAGCACTTGTTAAGATATGGAGCGTAACCAATGCAGGTGGCTCAAATGCTCAAAACTGTCTGGAAGTGCGTTTGCCTTCAAACTGATCACATTAAAGAGGAAAATGCCCATCAGGCAGGTTGAACAGTGACCAGAGAATTACAAACAGACTTTGGAAAAACAGGAAGAGCCAGCTTGAAAAGTAGTACAAAAGAAGCATGAACATTTCTAAAGGGGGGAGACCTTTTGCCAGAAACAGCAGCAGTCACAACTTGGATTGACACTGGCACAAGCTGCCTCCAGCATCTCAACCTATGCCTGGGCCAGGCAAAACTGCCTCTCCCATTCGGCACCATTCACTTATTATTAGTTAATGACATGTCATTAGTCATAACATGTAATAACAATAAATTGTTTTGATACTGATTTCATTTAAACTGCATGAAGTGAGAAGCTTTTCCCTGTAATAAAACCTATTAAAATTAAGAAATATTTCTAGTCTTCCTATTCAAAACATTCACAATCTCTCTGTTTTCAAGTAGTCCCACACTTAAAGGCATTCCCTTCATTCCATTACTTAACAAGTGCAGCAGCTGCTGCACTTACCTCTTTTCAAGTTGGAACATAGAAATTCAGGTGCTAGACCTCAGAAATGAATGCAAGGTTCTGTGTAATAATATCCTTGTCTAAGTGACAGAAATGAAGCAAAATGATGAGTAACCATGACGGATGGAAAAACAATTCTCCAAAACAAGCAGCAAAACTTTTTGGTCAACCTGGCCCTTATTCATACTTAATACACTTATTTTGAATTCCAGATTTTTTTAGCTTTTTGTTTTCCTGCCTAGAAAGTGCTTCACCATATCATTGTTATATTATTAGAGAAAATGTGTATTTCTCAGATCTGCAGTACTGCAGATCTGCAGGTTGAAAGAGCTCCTTTGGACAAAACAAAGCTGTACTAAAACTTGACACTATGCAATATATCACACTAGCTGTTTCTTGTAGCATCAGTGAGTTCATTTCTTTTGCTGTATGTATCTCTACAGGAATCCACTGAGATACTGCCTTAAATTTCAGTAAACACCTTTCCAGCACAAATAAGGGAAGAAACAATTTAGTTTAGAGACGACTTTAAACCATCATGACATTTTGTACATCAGACATCTGCTACTAAGACGTTATCTGATGAGTCAGGATGATCTGACCACCAGCTGAGAAGCAGAAGAGAATAAGGTCATGAGGGAGAATATACTTATTTTTATCCTCTACATCCAAGCTCTGGGCATATAAGCCCAAAAGTTCTCTTATTATGCTCACAGATCCACTACAAATTCAGTTCAATGTCTTTTGCTGAACAAGTTGTCACTTTTAAGTTTTAGGTTGAATTAGTTCTTCTCCTGACTTAAATTGTGTCTCCAAATATTTAAGAAAGCAAGCTGTAGCTGTACATTAACCTCCTCCCCTTTCCCACTTCTTAACCAAGAGATTCATACATTTGATGCACAACATTGAGTTTCCTCCATTTCTTAGCCAAGCACAGCTGATCAGCATACCAGGCAAATACATCTGGAACACAAGCTTTCAGAGCAAGAGGGATGATGCTACCAAGCCCTGCCAGTACCAAGCAGCATGTTCTTTTCTCCACTGCAGCCTTGAACAGTATCTGACCCAGCCAGGAGCAACGCCTCATAACTCCATGGCAGCATACATCTTATGATGCGGTCACTATCAAATACATGTTTGTTTATTCAGTTTACAGCAGTATCTTCCTTGTGCTTAGCAGGCCACCTTGCCACAGTAACTACTAAATTGGTATGACAGGTTGTCTTAGAGTACTTATAAATTAAGAACAGCTTCTTTTCAGTGGAAGGTGAAATTCAGGCATTTCTTTTTCAAAGTAAAATACTTCAGGTTTCATTTAACTTATTCATTGTAGACTACTGATATAAAAATTTATTTTCGGGGGTTCCTTTTCTCAGACACCCACTAGAAAGGGACAGAGAATATCGTGAGTCTGTTACAGAACATAAAGTAATGGCAAATCCGTGTTGAATGGGGAAAATGGGAAAGCGGGATGTAGGAGCTCAATACACAGCAGTCCTGCAGTGTTAACAGTCACTGAGCTACTTTTAGTCTTATTTGGCCTGTTATCTAGAAGTATTCAATGTAGAGAGTCTGAGATTCTTTAGACATAACAACTTGAGTGGAAACAAGTATTATTAGAGTACTTCAGTGTGCATCTATTATACTACAGAAGTGTTACTTAACCTTTCACCAGGTACACTGAAATTCTGTTTAATCATGTATTTTGTACTGTATGTATGCCATCTAATGGTAAATGAGAATAATTCCTATTGTTTCAAATGGAGCAGTATTCAGTTACTTCTTAACAGTAAATTCTATCCTTTTGTCAGCCTTTTTTTTTTCCTCTCATTTGCAATGTGATCACAAACTTCAGACAAGTTCAACGTCAGTTTGTTCTTTGCAACTTGCGTGGTTTTCCTCTTTCTGTAAGACCTGCTGTGAAAAAAAGTCCAAGTTGAATAGAAGCAATAGTGTGCTGTGCTGCAGAGGGACAAGCTGTGACCTCAGGGAGGCTAATAGAAGGAAACCTTCTAGTAATTCTCAGTGTCAGACTGCACTGGGCCTAGGCTGGGAAATTCAGCATTCCAGCACCAACTGAAACCTAAATAATTGTGAGGAACTAGAAGTTCAGAATGATAACATTCTCTTATTTTCGTAAATTACAGCAAGAGAGTTCAATTCGACTTCATTTCTACTCCAAATTAAACTGGACAAGACGAACACTGAGTTCAAGCTGGCTGTATTTTCTACCACGAAAATATTTGTTATTCTTGTGCTGGTGTTATGACCTTAAAACTGAAGACTTCTGCTTTAGTTATATCAGTTTATCATGCCTTTATATATGTTTGGAAATTATTTCTACAAAGAAATCCTTTCAGCACATTATATGATGTTATAAGATGATATCAAGAACTCAGTTTTTCCTTTCACATTCCCCAGTATAAATCTAGAATTATGCTTGTATGGGACTCATGTGACTCAAGCCCCAAAGTTCCAAATGTCTGTCATAATAATAGGATTATGGATTAAAATATTAAATTTATAACAAGTAATCAAATAAACAAAGCTATCATTTTAGTGGTCATTAAAATTGGACTATGAATGGCCTGAGGACCCTATTCTATTTTTTATTCAGCCACAGCAGGAATGTTCCTCAAATAATGCAAAAATTCATCATCTCCTGTAGAAATCCATCACTTTACACTTTCTTTAAAAATATTACTGATTTACAATGATGAACACCATAAGTATTCAAACTCTCTGCAACTGTAAAGGCTTGGGGATTATCTTTATTATTCAGCTGTCTGAAAAGACTAGATTTTTAGCATTTTTCTATAGTAGTAGAACCTATAAATGCTTCAGATGATTTTCACTGTCATTACAAACCACTGTGATTGAAGGGATATTTTTAAAATATTTTCTCTTTTTAATATTTTAACATTTTAATCTTTAGCATATTTTTATCTTTTAAGAACAGTTTTCCGCTTTGGCAGCTGTGTTTGTCACTTCATGACATCCTCTTTAGAACAAGCTTCCTACAAGACAGAGAGGAGACATGATAACTGTCTTCAGCTGTGTAAGCTGTTGCTCAAATGCAATGAGAACAATAGTTTTCAATACACATAGAAGAACAGAAAAAAAATAATCTACTTAGATTGCAACAAAGACTTTATAAAAAACTTGAAAAAGCAAAAGTGATGGAGCACTGGAACAGCCTGAGGAGGTGATGGGAGTCTCCACCACTCCAGGTACAGGTTAGACAAACAGACAAACACCTGCAAAGAAGTACACCAGTGCACTTAAAAAGTCTTTGAGATCATTCTGGCTTTACCATCCTCCTTTCAGTTTTTTTTCTTTTTCTCTAGTATCATTTCTTTCCACATTTTTATGAATCAGACATTATTTCTGCAAAGAAAAAAGGAAAAAAATGGATGTCTGGATGGATGAATGGATGGTGTGATGCATGCATATTGTTGGATTTCAGACAGTAGACTAAACTACAAGATCTTGGTTAACTCCTGCCTCACGAGATTACGTAATTTCATTTACCTATGCTTCAAATCCCAGTCCCTAAAGTGAGATGATAATCATTTATTTATTCCCCTTGCAAGGAAATTACATGTTTATGTTGATATTTGCCAATCCAAAATTATGTTGTATCAGCTGAGAATATTTATATTATTTCACTAACAATGTCATACTATTAGACACAACAACTACCATAGTAGCTATGCGTTATTATTATAATCAGATAATTTACAGTTCTGTAAATATGAAACAAATAGTGAGAAGTATAAAGTGATTTTACCCATAAACTCAAAATGTTTGTGTAGAATATTTCAGTAGCAACTTCTGGTAAGAATAAACCTGTTACTCAAACATTGAAGATAATCTGTAGATCTAATTTTTTAGACGAGTTAATTTGTATTTTTTCCATCATTTATGCAAGGCGTGAAAAGACCTCTGACCCAAAGGGAAACAAATCTGAAAGTATCAAACATATTTTCTGTCATTTAAAAACAGAAATATCATTACTGTCAATAAAACTACAGCTGCAGTGAACGTCTGCCAGAGCTTTGCTCTCAGCTGAAAAAAGCCAGTTCAGATTGTGAGCTTACAGCGTTAGCCTTTCCTGCCAGGGGGACCTGGGCTGTTGACATTACTGTTGAGTGCTCGGTCTCAGCTCTGATTCCTTTAATTTGTTGGATTCCACAGAAATGAACAAATTTATTCTTTCAATGAACTCTTTCTGTTAACCGGTGTGAAATCCACAATGGAGATAATGCATGTGAGAGAGAGGGAGGGAGGGATAATGGACTCTCATTTCATGGTGGGAACATATAAAATACACTTTCCAGTGATAAGTTACTTCTGAAAGAAAAGACAATTTGCAACCAGTAACCTTTTTCTTCCAGTTAAAATTGCTCAAGAAACTTGACTGGCCACAGACTTCATGCATTGAAATGGACAGCCCAGTAAGAGCCAGTCCATTTACTTACTATTTATGAGGATTTTATTAATTTCTTTTTTTCTTGACAATTTGTTTTTTTTCTCTCTCTTTCTGTCCTCAAATGCTCTATTGCCCTTTCAGCAGCTGCTTCTGGAACAAAACCCACTTTTAACTCAATTGCTCTTGTAAGAAGTTAGAGCCAGGTTCTGATCTCTGACAGTTGTAAATATAGACAAAAACTGATTAGTTTCAGGAGAAAAACTGCTATTGTAACCAAGCAGAAGAATAAAAGTTCATGAACTTTGAAAAACTATATTCATGTCATCTCTGCCTATTTAGCTTTAACTCTTAAGGACAAAAGACATTGAAATTTTGGATGCAACACAGGTTGGGTAATGTCAGTGTTTTATCATAAGCCTTATTTTACTCCATGCACATTTTAGCAAAGAGTATTAATTCATACCAGTTTACTATTCTTGAGCCTGAATATATTTTACATTACATTTCTGAGACCTTCCCACATTTAACTTGACTATGCCTGAGTTAGGGCTGTTTCTTTTTAAAAACAGTAACCAAACAAATTGGATCAATAAGAGGAGAAAACACATCTGTGCTAAATTGACCCATGTTCCAGGAAAAATCAGCTAACGTGAGGCAAAAGAAGAAAGAAACTCATCATATTTGTATTAAGAGATTTCGTTCTTGATGGGATTCCAGTTAGGGATGATTTCTCAATTAGCTTGACAACAAAGAGAAGACAGCTGATATTCCAAGCCCACCATGGGCCTCAATAAGACACAGATAAAATCAACACAAGTACTAGAAAGTTTGCATGTTTACTCAGGATGTGGCACTAGAGAGGTAAAGGATCAAGATGGAAATACAGTGAATAATCTTTTACACTCAAAGTATGTTAAAATGGAAATAAGAAGCAATGCTAATTTTGTGCTCATGTCAGTACCCTATCAATACTGAAACCATTGATGACTGGATCAGCCAACTTTGAATCCCAGTCATATGAATATTCACCCTGCAAAATATAATAAAACAAATGAAAATGCATATATAACGGCATGTTCTGGTGAGAAAGAATTATAATGTTAGGATTCTTGTCCCTATGCATTCTTCTCCCCCAGAGTAGTTCTACGTTTAAAAAAGAGTCGAAAAAATGAATATACCCTGACAATGAATGAATCCATGGGTGGGAATTAATTCACTTTTGAAATCTGTCTTAAACATTTACATAGGAATATATAAGAACAGCCATACCATAACAAGCCAAGCATTCAGTTAGCCCAGTATCTCATGTTCAAAAATAATCAGTAGTGCAAGCTTCAGGAGACGTATAAGAAACAGGCAGGCATTCAATGTTATATTTCATTCTGAAGTCTCCCAGCTTCCTGCAATCTGTAGTTCAGGGATTTCCTGCACCAAATATAATACTCTTTTCTTCAACAGCCTTTGATGGATTTTTTTTCTCCGTTCATATATCATATTGTTTTTGGAATCCATCTAAACTTTTGACATCTGCAGTTTAGAGTCACAAGGAGATTCACCATTTAATCAGGTACTATACTTACGGCATGGCTCACAGATTCCAGAGTTGGGCGTACAGCTCCCACATAATGCATTTATGGAAAGATTTTATAAGGCTTCTCAGCTGGGTCAATAACTTGGGGAGACAGAATTAATAGTAGAAGAAAAGGAAAAAGAAAAAGGAAGAAAGTAAATTATTCTGGGGAAAAAAAAATCAACACAAACAAAACAACACAAAACAAAAACTCCAGGAAAAAAAGTAAAGCCTGATATGGTGCAGTTTAAAGGAAGAAAAGATGCAAATAGCACAAGCAGAAGAATAGGACATATTTGCAACTCCAGGGGAGAACAGGAAATTAATACAATCCTGATAGTCTGCCTCTTGTTCTATGGAAATAATAATGTATAACATGTTTTGATGTTCACAGATATGATGGTTCTTTTACTCTCTGAATTAAGAATAATATGTAAATTTTCACAAAGAAAAAAAACCCCACTTAGTTACAAAATGCATAATATATGTCAAATGGCATTCAAACACAATAGACTCTGAAGAAGAAGATGAGTTTTTTACTTCAGCTCAGTTCTCTTGCAGCCTCTTACAGTGTTTTTTTAATCTCTAATGCATAGAATTAACATAGTGCACATCCATAGCATCTGCATTTGTTGGTAAACGTTTTAATGGACACAACATTGAAACATAGTCTTGTTTTCTGCTAGGGAGTTAAAAAAATAAAAGATAGTTGGATAAGACAGTAGAAAAATGAGAATGATCAGAAAAAGAATTAAAGCAAATATCAAGATGCTAGAGCCGTGATTTCCACATGAGGAAATTTTACTGGTACCTATTGTCCCTGGACACAGCTGCCAGCATTGCAATTTTGTTGGAGTATACTTGGCTGCCTTTGTGCCTTTGTCAAGCCAGCACATTTCACAGCTATAAATATGTGGGCACCCCAGCATCACTCAGCATTGTTGCCTTTCTTTCTTGTATATTTTGCATGTCCATTTTCCTTTGCAATGTCAGGCTAAATGTCTTTTTTTTTGGCAGGTGCTCCATGGCTGGGTTTGCTCAGGGAAACCCAGGGTATCTTTCATGGCCTTTGGTGCATGGGGAGGGGAACAGAAAGCTCGCTCTGTTTTTTTACTGAATCACACTTGTACGACCACAGAGATGGACTTGCTAGAAGTGTTTAAAACTGATTTGATGTCCACTCACTGACATACCAATGCAACAAATCCAAACCTATAGCTATAATGGTCAGCTTTTCCAGCATCAAAGATGCTGTTGTGTTGTTGCTATAGGATAACTGGTACTTTGTCATGGGGAAAAACGCTTAACTCATGCGGTTTAAATGGAATCAGGATGGAAGCAGTTTATTGATTTATTAATGAAGTAATTAACCAGCAACCAGAGTGCTACACATTCAGGATAAGTACCAGCAATGCAAAAGATAACCCAGAGCCAATAGCACCCTCCCGCCTGCCTGCCCGTGACCCCCGGGGTCTCTGCCCCCTTACAGATCTCCATGTTTCTCCTATATTGCTTCTCGAGGTGATCCTTTCTCTCAGTTTTATTGCTAGTGCCCTGGTTACTGTTTAATTCTACTAACGGTAAATTTTGCAATTGTTCATTTCCTTTGGCATTATCAGTTTTGGGTTAAAATCCTTCTCAGAACCAGCCATTTGGGGTGCTCCTCACACACACCTACAGTGTTTACACTCCCTCTTCTCCACCCAGGACGTGTTATCAAGAAGAGGCCACACACTTTTCTACAACACTTTGTTGTACCAGCTCAGACAGGTAGACCAACTAGTACAGGCTTGCTCTTTCCATGGGTCAAGTTTAAAATAAAGTAACGTAAAGCCATGTTGACTGCATGCTTCCATAACATGTATGCTTTCAAATAACTGCTTTCAGAAAGGAAACATTGCCAGAAAAACTGTGCAGCATATATCAGCTCAAGCAAAATCATGACATATATTCATTTACAGTCCCCTGGTAAAAACAAATAAAGCTTAACTTTTTTTTGAGTCATTTTTGGCAGTGTAGCTTGAATATCTATTAGGCCATTGAACAGATGCAAAGCTTTGGCTTGTGGCTGGCCATCAACATGGGACTCAACATTTTGAATATTACACAGTTATCTCCCTTGTACAGCATCTGGCAAGTCCAGTCATCTGCGCTGCTAACTAAAGAATGGAAATTAAGTAATGAATTTAGATTCCTTCAGACTGATTTCAGTTTAGTGAAACAATGACCACAAAGAGCAGTTGAAGATTTGTTCGACATTTTTTACTGTTTTCTTTGAGAAACTGGATATATTTCACCAAGCACAGCTTAGGTAATCTATACCTATTTGTGTATTGAAATCAGAAAAATAATTTTACTGGCCCAGTAAAAGGAAATCAGTCCTCTGTTAGAAAAATAATGGTTTAGGTATCAGAGGGTGTGTTGGACAGAAAAAGAAAAAAAAGAAGAAAAAAAAAAGAAGAAAAAAAAAGGCTGCTACATTGGCAAATGAAACGAGGCAGGAAAAAATAGGACAAATTTTAGAAAAATTAAAAATTCTGTCCTTCCAAGTTTTATGAATTTCTATTTGAAATTGTTGAACTGTTGTACTGTTTTGCTTAGTGCATTTGCAAAATTTTCCCCAGAAGAAATAAGGAAGCAAGCTCATTCTTATTGAGAAACATCTCAGATGTACCTTGAGCTGTCATTTCCATACAAGAAACATTAGCAGAAAGGACAAACAGCCAGATTGCAAACATCAAGACACAACATCTCCACATTCTGGATCTGCACAGAAGACCAAAGACAGCAAAATTTCTGCAGTAGAGGATGGCTGCAGCCTCAGAGAAAAGGATCCAGGTCACCTTCACTGAGGATTGTGAGCTTTGGTGGACGTGTGGATATGTGTCTTCTTTACAGAGAGTGGAGAGATTAGATGGGTAACACAGACACAACAGTACAGATTTACCGGAGTAAATACAGGTTTACTTTCGAAAGAAGGATGTGCTGTGTGAGAAATCTGAATATCTACTTGTGGATTTAAAGAAAAAGGGCCAAGCTGGGGTTTAAGCATTGCAACATTTCATAAAGAATACTTAAGTAAGTCTGTGGATGCCTTTGACTACGAACTTCTCTGGGGATCAGATAAGCACCACCATTGAGACAAATACTCAAGTGAGATTATTACAAATGGTTACAAACCATTTGCCTGATACAAACCTAGTTGTAATCATCAGTGTCCAGTGAAACAGAATGAACTAATACCCATAGGAATTTTACTGCTCTCATCTCAGTGAATAAAACCATCTGGTTCTTGAAATATTACCATTTTTAAAATTGAAGTAATCTGCCAGAATTGAAGTAGTGTGTCAGATCCTGATTTCTCACAGCCAAGGTGAGAATTGCTTTGCCTCTTTCTCTCTTTTTCTGGATTTCTGCAATATAGCAGCCTATTGTAGCAACGATACTGCACAGAAAATTATCTTCCCGGCTGAACTGCGTTTACCAGCTCTTGGCATTGCCTGGAAGTGTCCTGCAGGCAAGATCGGAGTATTGTGCTCAGAAAGATTCCAGGTCCTTTGATTTGTGTCTGCTCTTATGCAGTGGCATGGCCCAGGGCGCTGGGGTGCCTGACTCCTTTTACTAGTGAAAGGACCACTGAATATAGAGAGTAAAAGGGGAAGAGCACAGCAGCTGCGGTGGGAGGGAAACATGACCCCTCCAAAGCGGTGTCCGGTCCCTTGAGTGGGACTGACAGCCCGACCGTGCAAAGGGAAGAAAGCGGCACAGGGGAAGTGATGGTGCCGCCGCACAGGGACGCGACCTTCCCTTCGCTTCCCACACGGGAAAAGCAGAAAAAAGGTTTCATCGGCTGCTTTAGCCGAGTGCATTCGAGTGTGATTTCATCTGCAGGGTGTGTGCGTGTGTGTAAAAGACAACAGGAAGAAGCACTTAGTTTGATTGCACTCTAGCCATTTGCTGATAGTGTCGTTGAAAGCAATTGCGTCTGATAATTTATGTTTTTAAAAGCCTGATTTGCAATAACAGCTTTAAAAACACTGAACAAGATTAAAAGAAAAAGGTGGGGACTGGAAAATTAAATCTGTAAATGGAATTTAGAATTGGTAACCTAGCATGTAATGGGATGAAATTATATATAAGTTGTTTTATATGCTAAAACTGCTTATGAAAACAAAGGTTTTGTTTCCCATTACATAGTTACCTAATAGTCTCAAAAAAAAAGAATGCCTTTTTACAAAAGAAAATGAAGTGACAGCTTGGATGTTTGCTTGGCAAGATGTCTGAATATAATGAAGTTATATTCTCCTTGACTGCACTGTACCGAAGTCATGGTTCAGACAGTTCACAGCAATGGGATAGATAACAGCTTTCTTAGGGACAGGGTCAAGTTAATATATCAGCTCTCACTGTACAAGTCTAAAAGGAAAAGCTTCTTGAGAAGAGATAAACACAGAGAACAAAACCTCCCATGAATGGGAACAAATGGCTTTCTTAGTGCCCACAACCTTGTGCATGCATCATTCTCCTAGAAAACCTACGTTCTCAGCTGCTGTCAGAACAGATTTTCCAATAAATATATGGAGAGCCAATTCTACTGTCCTGCCTACTGTCTTTACAAGTATGAGCTTGTGGATGGCGATCAGCAGAATGACTCTTTTCTGTGCAAGACTGCCTCAAAAATTGAGTTCCTAGATGGAAACAGTTTACGCAAACACTGATCCCAGGGTACAGAAGTATAGTTAGGATCTGTGCTTGAAATGGGCAGCTCCATGCCCATTCATGTTTCTTGAAAAATAGAAGTTATGTAACTGATGACATTGGACCCATTTTTAAAGTGAAAACAATGTCTTTCATTCAGCCTCTTCTCTGTATTCAGAAAACCTACCATATTTAAGGTCTCTATAGTATTACAGTTCAGGTTCTAAAAGCTCAAAATATACAAACCCTTATGTTCACAAATTAGTACAGTTTGAATCCTTTCTAAATCTCAAAAACCTTTACTGTTTGAATTAGTAGGCTACCACACTGAAAAGCTTCAAGGCATAAGTTGTATTCAGTTGCAGGAAAAAAAAAATTAATTATAAAGCAAATAATAATGGAAAATAAAAGGGAATGGAAAATAGAAAGAAAGCAAATAATTTGTCTCCTGATAAGTCATGCAGTGCTTGTGGATATTGTAATGAGCTGCTTCTTCCATCAAAAAAATGTAAAATTTGAATTCTAAAAGGCCCAGGTAGTTATAGGATGTTTAGGCAAGTTCATATATCTATATTTTTTAGGTTTTTTTATAGTATGAAAAGTAATTTAAAATGTGGTTTTAAATTCTGAAATGAAAACCCCAAGAAACTCAAAGATCATAATGACCAGACTTTGCCATGATCAGCACCTCAGGAACACTTAACTAAGATTACAAAACAGCTTCAAAGAACAGTTCCCTTCAACATTCATAATTTTGAAACATTTTTAAAAGGATGTTCCGGACCTATGGCTTTCCCTGTGAGGAAAAGCCAGAGAGATGATTGTGTGTCACATGAGTGCTTCTGCCTCAGATGTCACAGATGTGATACATGGGATGCAGTTCTCCAAGTCCATTGCTAATGCCATCTAGTCTTCTGCATTCTCCTTGAAGTGGTTCGATGACAAGACGAATATAGACATTTCTCTTACTCTTCCAGATGCTTCCTTGCATCGAAGACACACATCTCTCTGTGATAACCCTGCAGCCTCACCACAGTTCACAGATGTTTCAAGATAAACTCAGCAATTTAAGCCCAATAGCTTAACCAAGGTTAAAATGAATTATTTACATACCTAAGCAATGTTGTGAACTCTTGGACATGCCTTCTGGGACACTAGAGGTGAGTTCAATGGTAGAGGATTTCATTTTATCCTTGTCTGTGTGAACCAGGGAAGACTGAGGAGCTTTGAGTACTGTCAATGCTCTCAGTTACATTCAACCTCAAGAAATCAGACGACATCTCACCTGTCGAGGCAGAGTTTTATTTAATGGATAAATATTCCAGTAAAATATTCTCGATAAAGTTATCCAAACTATCACCCGAATGGACGCAGCTCCTAACCTCAGATGAACAGTCCGTCCTTGGGCGATCAGAGTTCAGACAATTTCTTCTTGCATTCAGGCTCCTTATTATTGTACTTCAGATAAAGCTTGGCATCCTAACTTTTTTAATATTAGCTCTTGTCTAATAGCTGGACGTATACAACAATCAGCTGCTTTGTTTAATTTTGCTAACTACATGATTTAAGCACAAACTGTTCCAATTTAGCAACGAAGTCCAGGCCACAAAGAGAAAAAAGAGAAAAATAAATCAGTAATACCATTCCATCCTTATTTCACAAGTTAATGGATGAAAGTAAAATTGCACCATGTCCCCACTTCACGCAAGTGTAATATCTCTGCTGGATTTTTTGGCTTCAGAGATTCGATGATCAGACAGAAATACACACAAGTGAGAGTGAGGTCTGGGTTACGTTGTCAGTGTACAAAACCTAAAATTATATCCTAAATTCCCTGTTTACTGGGGAGGATGTCCAAGTTTGCAGATGATGTTGAGTGACTAGGAACAGCATATATATGAACAAATACTCTGCTCCGGTATTATGGATACAGATTTCTTGATACTTTTTCAGCAGATGGTGTATAGTGACAACCATTTATCGTTCTGACCAATGCTGCCTTTTTATTGCCTTCTGTTCCTTCACTGGCATGTCATCTCCACCTGTTGCCGCCTTCTTTTATGTGCTTGGGACTTGTATGTGGGAGCATTCCTGCGGAGTATGAAGTGCATTTGGCAGGTGTTAGCGTTATGCACTCAGTGTAAATCTGCATTCGATAGTAATGGCGACTTCATATGCGTTTAGGAAAATCATGGTAGATTATTCTTAGCATCCATGTGTTCCTTCCCTGAAGAATTTGGATGCCCATAGGAAAAGGTAATAGGGAACAGTTACTGCTGGTCAGATTTGCCCTCTGTGTAGCAGATTTTTTTCTCTCCAGGTAGACAAAACAATTAAAGAGGATGTTTATTGGCTGCATGTTTGCACAGTGAGGACAACAGTGGTAGGGTGGGGAAAGGGCTGCTTCATAACTGGGATCCTTCATCTAATTTAAAAATAAAGATATATTTGCTACAGATAATTTATAAAGGACAAAGTTTATTGATGTGTCAAGAGGCAGCGCAGGTCCCACACCACTGGCCATATTTTATCCTGCAGAAGTACTGGGTATTATTAAACACTACATAAAGCTTTAGTTTAACTTTTTCATCACTCAAGCAGCGCATATGTTTGTGTATCTACCTAGATAGCAGTCACACCATTGACCATATTAAAACATTTCATCAGGCTTCTCAGTGTCTTGAGAGAAAATGTACCTCCTGCAGGCCATCACTAATACCATTGCAGTGAAAAGTACGCAATCACTTCTTGCTGTCAATAGTGTAATAGCAGAGGTGTTCACACTGTAGATGATCTATTATATTTTTATGGGGCTGTCTGGGAGATTTTATAGGACTGAACATAATCCAGGTTGCTAAATTACACAAAGCTGGTCTGAGTGAACAATTTTATGTTGTAATAGACTCAAAGATGTTATTAAAAAACATA
Source organism: Limnodromus scolopaceus (assembly GCA_028565335.1). Classification (NCBI taxonomy): domain Eukaryota; kingdom Metazoa; phylum Chordata; class Aves; order Charadriiformes; family Scolopacidae; genus Limnodromus; species Limnodromus scolopaceus. The sequence goes on from JAOXNO010000001.1 coordinate 21,494,148, forward strand.
TTATATCATCTTTGATTAGTAAAGACACCAGCACCAAATAAAAAATTACCTGACTAATCTCTCCTTTAAATCAAAGAATTTCTATACTTTAAATATAAATGAAACTTATATTAACATTTTACAACTAGGAGGCTGAATTATTCATGACCATTTTGTACGTGAAAATATTTTTAAACATATGGAAGAGTATATAAACACAATATAATACTGAAAAGGTTTATCCCACTAAAGACTGGTATATGGAATTTTTGTGCATACACTGTGAAGCTTTCTCTGCTGGCACATATGTGTATGCTGTGTACATTAATCACTGCACAGTATGTTTCAAGATATGCATTATTCAAATAAAAATAATAAAAAAAACCAAAAAACCCCTAAAAAACCCCAACCCAGTTCTTTAATATACAGACACAATTTCTGCTAACACAATGTAAGCAAAAAAAAAAAAAAGAAAATATAGCCCAAGGCACAGCAGTTCTGTCATGGATGTTGTCACCTGGAATAAAGTAAATAAAGTAGGCAAACCTGTCATGTCCTAATATTTTAAGGCACCAGTTGTGCTCATTTTTGAATGTTCTTTATTCAATTTAATGTAAGCTGAATTGAGTCCCACACACTTTTTAAGCAACAAAAGTAAACACTTTTCTTCATATAAATGAATTTATCCTATTTGCAAAGGGAAAAACAAGGATTTAATCAGGGTTTGTTATTTAAAATGCAGGCTCAAAATTAGTTTATTATGCTACAGAAAGAAAGGAAGCAGGTCTGGCATGACACAGATCACAACCGAGCATAACAGAGATAACTAACAATAAGCATTGCCTAAAGCTGCTCATTTTGGTTCTTTTGCTCCGTGGTAGAGTTGTCTTTAGTAGAGATGCTGTAACTGTCAGTGCATCAGAGACAGTCCCAGAAAACTTGTTCCCAGAGTATCAGTATGTTCTACTCTTCAAACAAAAGAAAAATGCAGGCACGCTACAATCAGATTACAGGTTTAATATTCTCTTCTTTATTTATCATGCTCAAGGGAAGAGTATCTTCAATGCATCCTAATCAAAACTTTAGATGGCTTTTAAATGAATGGAGCATGATAAAAGATAATTATAGTAATGTGAGAAGCAGTTGTCAGCCAAAAACTGAAAGGAAGAAAAGGAAGATATTGAGGGGCGTTTGTACAACACAGAAATCCAGAAGGAAGGCTTTTACCGAACTCAATAAGGTTTCACTGGAACTGCCAGGAGGTAGGATAAATTGCCATATAATGCAGTAAACATACAATTGTATCAGAGTCTTGTGCCTTTTAGAAAAATGGGGCAGCACAGTCAGAGCAGTGAGTCAGAATGGGCTGCCAGACCCCCAGGAATCTCCGAATAACGTTCGTTGTTCATGTGTATACAAACTTTACAGGATACTGAAGGAGTCCAAGATCTCAGGCATACTGAGTACATACCACGCATGTGGTCAGTGCATGTGCAGTGAGACCAGTATGCCCTGTGTGTGTTGAATTTACTACAAATGACCCAAATGCTGCCTGTGGTTGTCTGTCCCAAAAATGCCAGAAATAAATTAGGGAGACTAAACTGAAATGACTGTAAGGTGCAGCCTATTTTTCCAGAGTTACCTTTTATTAGAAGACAGCGTCTTCACTGGAGGCAGACAGCCTCACCCATATCTATTGCAGGAAAAGCTGGGGAAAAAAAGACGAAATAATAGATGGAGGAAGGGAGAGAAAGGTGACCAGGGATATAGGTTATAGTTGCTAAATATATGGCTCATGTTGCCTTTATCAGCTACTCAAGGACGAAAATGCAAAATCCTGGGGGTTTCAGTACTATCTGTACTAATTCCAGAACTCCTGAATCTGAGTATCTATCTATTGGGTATTTTACACCTTAATGTAAAGTTAATTAAATCAGTATGCACTTACATATTTCAAGGACTATTTGATGATGTTGGAGATGCAGTTCAAAATTCCCAGGATTCAGATAAGTATGTTAGATGATGGTTGGTTAGATGATCTGCATATTCAAGCATATTCTAAGCTTTTCTTAAGTAGTTTAAGCAAAATTTGCTATATACTCACTAAGCCAACCTCTCAGCAGTTATAAACCAGCACAGTCATTTTCAGTTCTATGAACCTGCATTGATTTACGCCAATGAAAGAACTGGCACTGTCATAGATTCACAGAGTCCTTTTGAATTCTGTGGACTTATATATTTTTATGCCAACCAGTTAGCACACTGTGCAGAGCTAGTTGTTTACAGCCAATCTCTGTTGCAAATATCAATCAACTTAATGTATCTCAAAGCTAGATTTCTAATCTAAGCTAATCACCTAAACTCCCACATAGCTAATGCCAAAAACAGACATTTTTTTTTCTTTCAATAGGGCACAGTTCTCCTTTCCTAATGTAGATTCATTTGATCTATCTTAGATGGCTACTTTAAGAGAGATGAATCTTGCCCTTAAACTGTCTGTTTCTCTCTGTGGACATTTACAGGCATCTGAACAGATGAATTCCACCTCTGGTCTTAAAATAAGATGATTCACCTTTTGGAGAGTTCTGTAGCTTTTACTGTGAGGGTAGCCTAGGATACAAATCAGATGAGTAATTTTTAGACATCTAAATTTGGGACAGATGAAACTTTGCCACAATTTCAGGAGCTTTCAAAAAATCAAGGGGAGCCAGAAATTCATCAGTTCATTAAATAATTGTTTCTGCTTTCAAACCTACATGTCACCCAAGTGGACAACAGACTCCTTAATAATATGGAAAATTGCTAAAAGCTTTACCTTTAGATAGTATTAAAAGATGAAAATGCAATGCCCAGAAGTTCAAACATACAGAAACATATGGAACAGAAAATGGGTGTCCTGTGGGAGAAGTACCATTTCCTCTTTTCTCCTCAACACTCACCATACATTTAAAACAAATTAAAAATCTTCAGTACATATACATACTTATGAATGGCAGAGATTCTGATCCAATCACTTCAGCCACTCTGTGCTCACTACCTTCTGCTATATTGAACATATCAGAAATGAGTATGGACAGTGATTGAACAAACTAGCATGAAAACTAAGCCTAAAAGATTTAATTATTCCTCCAATGTTCCCTCATAAAAGAAAATACATCATTATTTTTAAAAGTAATAAAGTTACAGTTCTGTGAATGGTGAATGAAATGATAGCATATATCTGGATACTTTTAGGAAAAAAATACATTTGAAAGGGAACAAAGAAGAAAACAAAACCAACAAAAAACTTTGGCCCTAGTGTAATAGAAATCTTTAATATTTGAATACACATGCCTCCCACATTCATACCACAAAAACCAATGTGATAGGATTAACACTGTATCCCATTGCTAGCAGTCATCATCATTAGGAATGCAGTACTGAGTACTTTATGAACAACTGTCAGTTGCCGCTTTCTGTAAAAGGCTCCAATAGTTTTATATTGAAGAAACATTTTTATGTTTACCCTAATTATTTATAGGATTCTCTCCAGCTACTGAATTAAGAGAAAAAGATATTTAAATGGTCCATGTCAGAACAAAGAATGGGTATTTTATGAGTTTACTGCTCAGATTATTACTCTGCACTGGCATTTGCTTTACCACCTTGACAGACTGATGTAATTTAGTAGATTGTATTCCATCACTTCTTTAATTACAATGCTTCACTGAGCAGTCACTTGTGCACTTGCTAGGAATTTTCTGCTAAGGAATTGTTCTGTCCACTGCCATCAAGCCATAACTTGAGGACTTAATAACAGAGGTACATGTAGCCAAAAGCTAATCGTGTGGAGAGAATGACAACCAGCACCACACAAAAAACACTGCAGCCAGATACAAAAGCTAAATGTCAGGCACCAAATCAATCCATCAGCATTCTGCTAAATGGCTATGTTATATCTCAGTGCTACAAAGATCCAGGTAGCCTCTTTTTCCAGTTTGTCTTTACCTTGGTGCATACAAGAATTTACTTGCCTAATCTCAGGCCTTCCTATTTTCTCCATAAAGATAAAACCTGTCTACCACACTCCAGAATCCTTCATTTCCTGGCTATAAAAAGAAGAAAATTGGATATGGGAAACAAAAAGAGTCACTAGGAGAATCCCAGAATCCTTTCATATTAGTAAAACCTTCCTTACAAGAATTAGAAGTAGCTCTATAAACACTAATGAATAGCTAGTTATTAGCTCTAAAAGGGAGTTTATTTGTCCCAGGTTCGCAAACAGAAAAGCAGAGTTGTTCAGCAACTTGTTCAACATTACACAGTCTAAATTTGGCACCCGCTCTCATTCAGATTTGTATAAAAAGCATCATTACTTCCTAGCATCCCAGGTAAAGTTAGAAGGAAGAGCTGGAACCTCTGACCCCCTGCTCTGGCCCTTTATTGCATGGAAAAAAAATCCTGCTTCGTCTTAAAACCAAAGGCTTGCATTTTTCAGTATAAAGATATGTAGCCATAAACTTTCCTGAGGCTATTTGGATGACAGTTCAGCTCAGTTTGGAAACAGTTCAGGGAATCTGGCAGGTTATTAAAAAGAAAATCTCTAAAATATCATAACTGTAGGGGAAAAAAAATCCTCCTTTTGTACACAGTTGCATCTATGTAATTAAGTTTTGGGAGGGATGTTGTTTTCTGGTTCTTAACAGCATTACCACCAGAGAGGAAGTTTAAGCCTTGTGAAGTAGGACAGAGGCTCCTCCTTTACCCTGGAATATGCATGGAGAATACACATCACTCTTAGTTTAATACCATTAAACTAATTTGTATTATGGTATAGGACAGGAGATTATCTGCCAAGAAAGCCTTGAATCAAGGATACAAGCTATCCCATAAGAAAAAGTTTTCAGCCGGAGGGCTGAAGCTTCCTTTGCTGGCACAAGGATGTGGGCACCACACTGCGTAGCACCTCCTCTTCCAGGGTAACTGGAAAACTAATTGAAACAAGTTGAGGGTTTTATCACTTCGTGTGTCAAGCCCTGTAACATAAGGGTAGCACTTACATAATTTTCCACTCTAGACCAATTTGCTTTGCACCTATGCATATCAATACGAATTTGAGTTAATATTTTTTCTATGTGAACTTCATGAGGTCCAACAAGGCTAAGTGCAGGGACCTGCACCTGGGTTGGGTCAACCCTTGGTATCAATACAGGCTGGGGGATTGAGAGCAGCCCTGCTGAGAAGGACTTTGAGGTACTGGCAGATGAAAAACTGGATATGAGCTGACAATGTGCACTTGCAGCCCAGGATGCCAACTGCATCGTGGGCTGCATCAAAAGAAGTGTAGCCAGCAGTATGAAGGAGGTCATTCTGCCCTTCTGCTCCGCTCTGGTGAGACCCCCACCTGGAGCACCACATCCAGCTCTGGAGCTCTCAGCACAAGAAAGACATGGACCTGTTGGAGCAGGTCAAGAGGAAAGCCATAAAAATGATCAGAGGACTGGAGTGCTTCTCCTACGAAGACAGGCTGAGAGAGTTGGGGTTGTTCAGTCTAGACCTTATTGCAACCTTTCAGTACTTAAATGGGGCCTACAAGAAAGATGGGGACAAACTTTTTAGCAGGGCCTGTTGAGATAGGGAGTAATGGCTTTAAACTAAAAGAGGGTAGATTGAGACTAGATCTAAGGAAGAAATTCTTTACAATGAGGGTGGTGAAACACTGGCACAGGTTGCCCAGAGAAGTGGTAGGTGCCCCATCCCCGGAAACATTCAAGGTCGGGTTGGAGGGGGCTCTGAGCAACTTGATCTAGTTGAAGATAGCCCTGCTTGTTGCAGGGGGTTGAACTAGATGACCTTTAAAGGTCCCTTCTGACCCAAACTATTCTATGATTTTATGGTTCCATGAAAGAACCTGCATAAAAGCATAGTAATTAACACTATTCGCCTCAGAGTTTTCTATTCATTTTTTCTTTCCAGCAGTATCAACTTTTTAGCCACTCACACAACCTATGGTGAGTAGTTTTAAGATTTCTTATACTAATTAAGAATCCAAAATATGACAGATTTATATGTAAATAAAAACATACACTAAACAGACACTTATATCAGCATTCATTTTTCCCCATATAACATTGCATGAAAAGTTAAGGAAAAAGCATATCAGAAAAATGCTATCCCTACAAGAGTGAATTCTTCAAATATGATGAAAAACTAGTGTCTTTGAAGTTGAAGAAGCAATAGTTAACCAAAATCCTAGTATGCTGCAGTGTTAATAGGCTCTGCCAAGTTTTCAGCAGGACTCTGTATATCTACTTTTGTTTTCTGTGAAAGTACAGTTATAAATATACTTCCTCTGGTGACACTGAAGCTTTAAGCAACTCATTCCTGCCTCATCATCACCCTCTCCAGTGCCCTGGGAAAATTGTTTCTGGTTCCAGAACATGAAAAATACCAGTGAACAACCCTTGAACAAAAATAGCTCTCTGCAATTGAAAAAAAAAAAGGTTTTAGCCACAGCCAGTTCCTTGTTCAGTTCATTCCATAGTGCCACAAAAGTTATACCAACACAAATGATGCTGATGAAGATCTGAGAAAAGGAAAGTGCATACTCTGGCACTGGTACCAATAGGTTTGTAAGTATAGCAATACCGAAAGAGGGATTTCGGTGTCACTAATGCTGGTTCAGCAGGGCTGCTCCCACGCATTCCTAAGGGATCTGCTAACATGCTGAGAGGTAAGTTAGTGCTTCAACCACATGGTGAAATATAAATCCTACCATCTGTACAAGGCAACTGTCTTTGGTTTTCAAAGATGAAGTCAGAAAAAATACGCATGTGTCTTTTAGTACCCTTCTGTATCTTTAAAGTGTCTTTTATCTTAATTTAAAGATAATTAATAATTAATGAAGAAAAAAGAGAAGCAGATAGGATTGTTTTTAAATGTTTTACTATAATCAACATGTGACTAAGAAGTACTAATATGGAAAATCAAGTCAGTATTGTTTCCAATTTTTTTTAGCTTGAAAAAACTCAAAATTAAAGTTTGATATATTTAACATGTTCATAAACATTTTAAAAATAGACCTATTTAGATAGATTTCCTGGGTTATTTTAATGAATGTTTGCAGCTAAATTTTCTCATTGTGAATGCAACTGCTTTATGAAGGCAATAATCTAGAAATAAAAGAAACATAGCAATCCTTAGTTCTACATTTTGATCACCAAATTAGATACACAAATCATACACATGCAAAAATACTGCAAAGCTTTGTTGAAGATTCCTGTGCCAATATCATTACAAATACATTTAATGTCTGGAAAAATTCCAGTAGTGCATTGAAATATAAGGCAATATTGCATAGCTTTTAAAATTAAAACAATTGTGTCATTAATACAAAGTTCCTACAGAGTATGTCTTTACATATCAAGGAAAGCATGGAACTGTTATCTTGCTTTTCAGTGTATTCTAAAAAAATCACATATATTAAGTAAGGCCATACACTTCATGTAGTCAATTCTCAGTGGTATTTCAGGAAAGATTTATCGAACCAGTAGATTGTTTCCTCTCAGATACCACTGAGACATGTTCATGGAATTCTAAGATGTTTACAGTAAATTAGAAGCTAATTAGTTGAACTGAAATGCCAGCACCTGCTCCTGCATTATTTAAAAGAAGAGAGGAAAAAAAAATCCAACAACAAAAACATTTAGAGTGTCACAAATGGAGATAATACTTCAGGGCCTGGATTTCTCCAAGCCTATTTAATCATTTGAAAAGGTTGTCAGAATTATTGGGTTATGAAAATGAATCAGTGCATCTTAGGTATTTTTCCTTCCTGCAGCTTTATAGTCATTATTTTATTAAGATTCTGGCAAACAAGGCCAACAATATTTATGGTTCCTGCCATAACATTAAAAATGCATATCCCATTCAGATTTTATGAATCTTGAATTGCAGCAGGAAATGAGCAGTTTAGATGATAATTGACTTGTAAGGATTAGAACAGTTCGGGTTTCTCCCTGTGCAAAGAGAAGGTTCATCTGAGGTCTTACAGACAGATAATTCCTCCAAAGCATGACATCTGTCTCTACAAAAAGGTGCTTTAGTTCTGGTAACTCGATATTGTGGCAATAATACTTATTAGTAAATCAGATAGAGCAGGCATAGCTAGCCAAACTGTGATGGGAAAATGAGGGTGAAATCCAAATCAAATAGTAGGTACATGTGGTATTTTATATAATGCATAACCAAATAACCTGCCAATCCTAATGAGCTTGTAATTTAATCAGGAAAGTACAGTACACAAGCAATTCTGGATGGGAATATCTGCCGTCAATAAAGGGATCAAAGTAATAAAAATGCTCTGAGAAGTTGGGTTTCACATGGAGAACAGAAGGAGAAATTTTCATACTATAGCAATTAAGAAGCTTTTTATATCAGAGAAGATGCCCCGAAGGAAGGTATTGTGGCAATAGGTGTGAGGAACCGAAAAAGGAGAGTCATGGGGAGAGGATGTTGTTGAGTAGGAACAGCTGTAATTTCATAGAGCAAATTTAGAGCAAAATTGCAAGAGGCAGAGCTGAAGAGCCTAGGGAAGGATCTACATGAAAGGATGTGAGAAGGAGGGTGGCAGAAGAAGGAGGAGGTTAAAATGAGGGCAGTCAATATGCTCTCTGTTATTACAACAAGAGCACCATTTCCCAGTAGTAGTTCCACTTCTTAATTTTATATTTTCCTGATGTTATCTCTCCTCCCAGAGGAAAGCCTGAACTCTCATATAGCACTCAGATGTGTTCACGGAACTCTAAACATACCATAACTTAGAAGGTGATTAGTTGAACTGAAATTATTTTTGTGTGTTTCAGCCTTGCAAGCACACAAACGCACACAAATCCTGGTACCAGTTACAAGAACCTGAAATCAGTCTGAGCTGCGCTGTGTCTGCTCAGCCCGAGGTATCTGCTGTTTGCACTCCCAGGTATTTCAGAGAGCTACGATTATTTTTCGAGCATGTGCTGATTGTAACAGCCGGGCCCCACTTTCATAGACTAGAACATAAAGTTTTATTCAAAAGCGGCTGAGAAACCACTGCTCTCTTCATTCCCCTTGACAATCTTTGGAGACACAAAGAGAATGCAAACTGCATGAGGAGCACCCTGCTGGGGAGGTCCTCGTTGCAGTACTCCTTTACTTCTACTTAATACTTGCTGTGGTATTGTACTCAAATTCTTGGAAAAAACAGAGATATACCAAAGTTCTTTCAAAACCACTAGACTAGAGAAAATACTCTGGTGGTAAGTTAAAAGAGAAAAGCTCATGTGCATGGTGCTCTGGTTTGGTGAAAGATACCTAAGAGACTTTACTAAGTTTCAAAGTTAGATAAGGTCTCTCAAGTTGCACTTAGACTAGGAAAGAAGCCAGAAAACATGGAGTATGGGTTTGTTTTCCTTGGACTGCCCCAAAAATAAGCAATAGCATTAAAGAAGGAAAATGTTATGTTTCGTGCTTTTTTCACATTGCCTCTGAAAGAAGTCCCTCCTCTCCTCCTCTATGTTGCACCTTCTGGTTTTGCTCTGAGTTTGTCTTTTGCATTGCTTTTGGAGATGCCTCTCTGGCCAACCTTATCAACTGGTTCAGAGCTTGGGGGAAATAAAATATTAATCTCCTTTTTCATAAGCTATTTTGGTTACAGCCATATTTTATTATTCCATTTCAATGAATAATCACCAAAGTTTAATCATGCTTTTGACACGCGGAAACAAACCTTACAACTCAAATAGAGTTATAAAGCAGGTATGTTTATTAGGGCATCGGGTGCAAGGGGGATCCCTCCTCCTAACTTGCACACCTTATTACAAAACAAATGATTATTTATATTATAAATCATACATATGCAAGGCCATAGGATGAACTGTTACAATTATTTCTAGGAATAGGCAGGATTATTCTAATTGTTTCCAGGAACTCATTATAATAAGTCTCCTCCTCTAGGTGCATGCGCGCTGCCTCCTGGTGGTCTCCTTTGAGGATCTCTGGGAGGAAGGCCCTGAGTCTTCTTCACAGTGAACTTTTTCCCTTTGATGAGTTGACTCATGTCCTGACTGCAGGGCTGGTTTGTACCACTTGTTCTACTGACTGCGGCTTCAGAGTTCCTATTGTCTCCTGTAACAGACCATAAAGTTCCTACCATTGTTTCTTAAAGCATGTAATTTCTCTATAACTCTACAATTAACCTCTTAATTCCTGGTTCTTGCTTCACTTTCTTGCCATCAACATGCAAGAGACAAATTTTTCTCCTTTTATTTCTTTTATATTTTTCATGGTTTCAGTTGTGATAAAGATAACTTTTTTTACTAGCAGCTGGTATAGTGTTATGTTTTGGATTTGGGATCAGAAAGGTGTTGGTAGCACACAGGTGGTTTTGGTTGTTGCTAAGCTCTCAAGGCCTTTTCTCCTTCTCACACCGCCCCACCAGTGAGTAGGCTGGAAGGGCACAAGAAGTCGGGAGGGGGCACAGCCAGGACAGCTGAACCCAACTGACCAAAGGGATATTCCATACCATGTGACGTCATGCTCCGTATATAAAGCTGGAGAAAGATGAAGGAAGGAGTGGGTGATGCTCGAAGTCATGGCATTTGTCTTCCCAAGTAATGGTTATGTGTGATGGAACCCTGCTTTCCTGGAGATGGCTGAATATCTGCTTGCAGGTAGGAAGTGGTGAATGAATTCCTTGGGTTTTTTTGTTTGCTTCTGCAGCTTTTGCTTTACTTATTAAATTATCTTTATCTCAACCCACAAGTTTTCTCATGTTTACTGTCCTGATTCTCTCCCACATTTCGCTGTAGGGGCAGTGAGTGAGCAGCTGCATGTTCCTAGTTGCCAGCTGGGGTTAAACCATGACAATATTCTACCTCAGTCTAAAGGCACAGGAACCAAGTGCACACCCACAATGGCATTTGCTATCTAAAACAAAAGCTTGGAAAGCATCCGTAGTAATAATAGATTTCATATGTTGCCCAAGATACTAGCTCTTTTAGTTTTCCAGCACAGTTTTCTAATCTTTTTTCTACCCTGTTCTATATTTCTCTCTTAATTTACCCATATGTCCTGTAAAATTTTCTAGCTATCTTAAATGTTTAACCTGACCTTCAATCAACTCACCAGAACTAATCTTCAATGGTGGTATGCTTAGAAGTCCTCAAATAGCAGGAAAATTATCTTTGTTTGTATACTTTGCTGACTATGAATTATGCTGTGATTTTTGCTTCAGAATTTGGCTTTTAAATCAGACATAAGAATATTACCTTTTTGGTGGTAATTATTCTTCTAACAAAAATGAATTTGCAAAGCTCTTAAGAAAGATTAAATTATTCTAATATTCTGTTGGAAAAGTTATAAAAACATGTTCATTAGTTTAACTGAACGGAACCATTTCACTGCAATGCGATATTAAACTGGTTACGGTACCATGATGTCTCTCGGTATTCACACACATCAGGTCCCCATTCTCTCCCATCAGTGAGCCTAATGAAAACACACATCATGCAGTGTTGTACTGTGTTCTCTCTGCACACATTGCGTGGTGTTTCATGGAAGCACCACAGGAGATGGAGACTGTAGATCCAGCTCACAGGAGGCCTGAACCATTCCCGCAGCACTACAGTTTAATGTCAAACACAATGATTCCATTAAAAAAAGTATAAACATTTCCACATGGCAGGGGAAGGAGGGAGGGGGGAATTTTTCCCTTTCTCAAAGAGCAGGAACTCCAGATTTCACTCATCATATATCCCATGAGTCTCATACATAAAGTCTAATATATGGACACCTGTGACACCCCTCTAGAGTGTACCAATCTCTATATATTATGTGATGAGTTTGAGGGAACTGGAACACTTGTGCGTTATGTATGTAATATCCTCCCTCCTTGGCTGAAGCCCGAGTAGCATGCCTGACCATATCACATGGGCCTTTTGAAATCAAAATATTGTAATTTCCATTATGAAACCAGTTCTGGACTCATGGACTGCTTGAAAAAGTAACATTATTGGCTTGAATCCTAATGAAAACAGAATGAGTTTCAAAGGCACCTGAACCAGACTTAAAAAAAAAAAAAAAGACTCTATTTTCTCAAACAGAAATAACTCAATTATTGGTTTATCTCTCTAACTGGAGCAATCACAAATAATGCAGGCTTTTGGCTAATCACTTGACAAGTAAATCAGAAAAGCCCATCATGCTTCATCAGCAGATGATAAATAATATAAGAATACAAGTTTCTGTATCTAGCCATGTCTAAGGAATTTGGGAATGGAGAGCAAACCCTTTAAAACAATATTTTCAATACTTGAGCAAGCAATTATTATGAACATGGTTTATTTCTTGCTACTTAAAACATCACTAAGTTATTTTTCATTGCACGTTAAGTAATGTGTAGAAAATTTGCATTGCAATTTCAAAGCACTTTCTTTCAAAATCACACTGCTACATTTTTAAAGTGGGTGGATTAACTGTTCCTTCTATAAGTATTGCTGGGTATTTCTTGTTCTGAATATATATGCTTCTTTCCAACTGAAGTCAATGCATCAGTCAGCCTCTCACCACCATAAACAAATCTAATCTATTTCATCCATTGATTAAACCAGCAGAGCCTGAAGGAACATTTCACCCTGGAAATCAAATGGGTATTTATAACTTCCATTCATGCTCTTTTTGCATATAGATCATGAAATCATAGAGGAGGCATTTTGGTTACTGAGTTAATGTGTTCATACAGAGGGATCAGTAAATTTTTCAAAAGAAACTTTCCTCAAAATTTTAATAAATGTTGCAAGGTCTAAGACTAAATCTCCCAGTAAGATGTTGTCGATTTTAACACAAGCACCACATGAGTTCCAGCCTGAAACTCACAACACACCTGCTTTAAAGAACATTTTGCTTTATCTTCCTTTTCAAATTTACACAGATAAGACGTGAACAAAATAAGGAAAAGATCCTAAAGAAAATGGGGACTCATACAAACTTTGCACAGCTAACTGAGATGCACTCCCGAGCCCTGTCACCCCTCTCCCTCCTGCCAGAAACAGAACAAGAGAAACTCCAATGTAGCTTTCCTTCTAGCTCCTGCCTCTTTGGTCATCCCTCACATCCCAGAGACACCCATCACTGAAGACTTTTTTCCTATTGTATCCCTTTTCCTACCTTGTTACTACTACAGGTTCCTTCATTTTTTGTATCTTTGAATGTATTGTTAAGGATCAGGGTTACTGTTTAACCAAAATGGAATATTCTCTGGATTCCATATGCATGGATCATTGGTGGTCTGGGTGGCCTTTACACTGTCTAACATTAGGGATACCACTTTGGGTACCTAGTTCAGAAGAACTGAACAGCAAAATGTGTGTCCACAGTAGATATCCTGACCCATCCATGGAGCAGCTTTATCGTTCATGTTAGCAATGTGAGGCTGGGAGCCTCCTGGACCTTACTGCTGTCACTGCTCCCCAAATATGTTTCCTGATGTTCAGATGGACCCTCCTGTGTTTCAGTTTGTGCCCATTGCCTCTTGTCCTGTCACTAGAGACCACTGAAAAGAGCCTGGCTCTGTCTTCTTCACTGCCCATCACCAGGTACTTATACACATTGATAAGATCCTCCTGGACTTTTTTCCACCAGGCTGAACAACCCCAGCTCTCTCAGCCTCTCCTCCTGTTCCAGAGACTCCAGTCCCTTAATCAACTTTGTGGCCCTTCACTGGACTGTCTCCAGTATGCCGTGTCTTTCTTGTATGTCTTGTTAGCACGTTGTGCTCACAGTTGTCACATAAGCACTTTTGGACACTGAAATTAGTAAATAAATCACTAATTAAAAAAACCAACAAAACACCATAAAATTACTACAAACGAAAAAAAAGGCTAAATATTCCTTATAGGGCTACTTTCCATTCTGCATAATTCTAGCCTTTAGTTACGTTTACTTACTTCAACAGAAAACATTATCATCTCAACAAACTATATTAATTACATATATTAATATAGACTTTAAAAAAATATTGTGGTTTTTTGTATGTATTTTGATAGTGAAACAGCATGAATCTTTTTTTTTTGTAAGAAAAATATTACATGTAAAGACTACTGAATTTATTCGTACCTTATCAGACAGATACAGCATTAGATGATAGGTAGTTAACAAACTCACTGTTAACCATACTATCTACAATTATATTATATCTAGTCCTAAATTGCATCTATGATACTTTATATTGAGGGGTGGGAATTTTAAAAAGAAGGAAATTTGTATTTTTTTAATTATTTAAGTTTTTAAATTATTTAATTATTTGGAAACACAATTTTTCATGTGAGATTTTCAAAATATATATCACAAATTGTTGGAGTAAGTGCATTCTTCAATAAATCACTGTTGTTCACACATGGAAGTCTGATAGGTCTTCTCACATAATTAGGCGCCTAATTGTGTTGAAAAAAGAAGCCAAACAAATGAGTGCTTAAAAAAATAAATGTGGTAGAACTTCCACTCATTTCTTATCTTCTTTCAATTTTTAGTAGCATATTCTTGCCTGTACTAGCTATAAAAACATTAAGAATGTACCTATGTAATGTGCACATGCTTAATATTTCAGTTTAGATCAATAGTTATTGTTTCAGTGTGAGCAACATATACAGTATTTTTCTGAGTTCAGAAATTAAATGATTTGCCAGAGTATTTGACCAGTTAAATCTGTTTCATTCTGTTGACTGGTATTGATTCTGACCAAAGCAGCTTGCATTGCATTTTTCAAAACCTAGACTCCATAAATTCACAACTACACCATTGAGCTGACAAACCAGAAGCTATACAATACATTTACATTCACAGCTGGCAAGCCTGCTCTGATCTTTTTCCCCCAGACATGAGGCTGTAATATGATTTATTCTACTCTATTATTGCTTTCTATGTCCCAGTCCATGTTTGTGCTTAGGGACGCATGATGAATCAACTGCCAGGGGCCAGCACACTGCAAAAGTGAGAATATGAAGACGTGATGAGGTGAAAATGTGATTACAGTTCCAAACCTGCCCCAAAAGAATGTCCCTGTCACCACAGCTCGCACTCTACAACCAGAAATTTTAAGCATGCTATTGACATAAAATCACAGGGTACTTGCCAAAAAATGAGCTGAAATGAGAGAGAAAAGTAAAAATCCCTGTGTCTTGCTATGCAAGCTGATGAAGACTAGGCTGTAGTTCACTTAATTTATCATACAGATTTCATCAGCTTGGACAGAAGTGTTACTGCAACGTTTGCATTTCCACGGACTGCCTGCTAGACCAGCTGTGAAACAAAAATTTAGAAACACAGTTACGGTAATTGCACTTCTCCTTAGCACTGTTCAGCCCGCTGGAGCTCTTGTTGCCTCACCCACAGCCAGGGATGGGACACCCCCAGAAGCACAGCCCCCTGCTGCAGTATCACCCTGCAGCTTCCCCTCGCGGCAGCAGCGCGGAGCCGGCCAAGGTGACATGGCTGAATGCTGCTGGTAACAGGAGATGTATTGTGGACACTATAGGCAGCGCTGCTGCCCACAACATGCTGCCATCATTACCATCCTTTATTAAGAAAAAAGAGAACCTTTCACAGTAATGGGGAAATACCTCCTGGAGTGTGAGGGAGTTGGGAGGCATCATATCTGAGCACTGCTCTGCCCCTGCAGTGCTGGACTTCTGAACCTTGATGGGATTTCAGTGATAATCACTTCTGACTGAAAGGGGGACAAGAATAAACAGGGCAAAAGCTCACCAGATGCAACCTGTACCAGCCCTTGTAATGAAGAGGGACAGCTCGGTTGAGTCCCTGGCTTGGGGTGGAGCAGAGCCAACTTTCTGTTCAGTGAGAGAGGCTCTTGCTTACACTTATTGCCGTGGCAACCAGGGTCAGCCCAGTTGGTTGGTTACCCCATGGAGAGGGGTTGCAGCTGTGGGGAGGGAGGACAGGTCAGGTGACCCATACTAACCAGTAGGGTATTCAATGCCATCTGCCACAATCAGCATGGAACCTGAGGGACCAAAGGGGTCAGGATGGCTCCTCTTCAAGGACTCTTCTTCAATGGCTCTCATTCATCAATGACTGATGTCTGAAGAGGACCCTGTTGGTTCATCTACCTTCAATCCCCATCAGTGAGTTCTGGAATCCAGTTCCCATTCGTTACTGAGTCTAGTCTGGAACTTTCCCAGTGCCTGTCAGTGACATCTCCCTGGGAGCTTGATACAGTTTTTTATATATAGTATCTATTTCATTATTTCCTTTCTATTCTATTATTAATATTTCATCTAATTAGGTTAGTTTTTTCCCTAAACTCATAACTTTATCTCTCTTCTTGCTCTTCTTGGAGCGAGAGGTGGGGGAGAGCATCTGTTGTCTTGTCATTGGCCAACCTGGCCCAAACTATGACACCAGTGTTGTTCCTGCTTACCAGCTGATAAAAGTATGTCGTGGTGCACTCTGCAGACAAGAGCCAAGCACAGGCACCAGCTGTCCCAGCTAAAGGATGTGAATCACTTTGACACAACTAAGATGACAGAAAGTATGATGTTTACAGCTGAGTTTATTTCCCCAGACTCTTATCATTAAAAAAGAAAAAGGTGTCTTCAACAGGTGACTCAGTCCATATGTTTTAGATATGTGTCTTAAGCTGAGGTGAAATACCCCATGGGGTAAAAATTGGGCGAGTTGTTTTCTTCTAGCTATGGAGGTGAGCTGGTGGCAGCCTGTCTAATTTTTGGAATGCAAGATGGAGACAGAGGAATCCCAATCACAGTACATGTGAGCAGAGCACCATCCCTACTGGAGAAACCACCTGGAAGTACAGGCTCAGAAAAACTGTGCTCTACGCAGTGCATCTCATCCTTTAGCTTTATCTGAA
The DNA here is from genome assembly GCA_028565335.1 of Limnodromus scolopaceus. Taxonomy (NCBI): domain Eukaryota; kingdom Metazoa; phylum Chordata; class Aves; order Charadriiformes; family Scolopacidae; genus Limnodromus; species Limnodromus scolopaceus. The sequence goes on from JAOXNO010000001.1 coordinate 21,511,024, forward strand.
TAGCTGAAGGACTTAGGAGTGTTTCAGAACAGACACCAGAATAATGAGCATGTGTCCCTGAGACAGGAGGCATTGCCTGAGTGATGGAGTACATAAATAATCAGGTCCAGACCAAGATTATGTCTGCATCTGGATACAATGCAATACCAAAGGCAGGCCAGCCTTCAGACTAGTCACTCAAAAGCTACCAATTTTTTGCTCTAATATCATGGAGACATGCAGCAGATCCCTGCCTGTCTCACGCTCAAAGGACGGTAGAGAGATTAGGGAAGGACCTGCTGTGCATTTTTTTCCCCAAACTTCATTTCTGCTACACCAGGCACTCCTGTTCTCCCTCCCATCTATCATCAATTTTTAAGCTGACTTTTTTGCATGGCTGATTGAGGTGCTACGTGGACCTGCATCTGCATAGGGCACTTTCAGGAACATGTTTCCCCAACACCACGAGGCTAGTAGTGCTGCTGTAGAGACTGAACTTTTCCCCTCTCGCAGAACTGAGTACTCTCTCATTATCATAGCATTGTATTTCTCCAAAAGCAGCACTAACTTCCCACTTTCTTTTTAAATGAAATTGTTTCTCAAGTTGTCCTAAAAGTTTCCAATGAAACTTTTTCATAAAAATCAACCATTTCATCTCCAAAATTCCTTTGGCTGAAACTCAAAATTTCTGGAAATGACTGAAGAAAAGCATCTAAGGAATTTATAAACCTCTAAATTTTTCACCAAAAAAAAAAAAAGTTATATTCTAGGCAGCTCTATTCACTCTTCATCATGTCAGGTTTCATGAAAAATAAAGTTATTTTTCAATGAAGAACAGTTACTTCAAGTCGATATCAAACAATTTTCCAACAATTGAAACAAGAAATGCTTATAAAACTGGAGATCATCTTAAATATTTATATAGTACTCCACATTAAAGTGTTTTATATTCATGTGTCTAGCAATAGAGGGAGAAAACAGAAGTGATGGAAGACAGAAAACTGACAGAATAGGGTATGTTATGGCCTGCTATGGGACTTTTATTATGGTTTGTGAGTAAAGTAACATGACTTTTCCATGGCATATGACTTCCAGAGTTTGAGACAAAACAGCAGTAATTAAAATTAAGAAAAGAACAGAACATATATAAAAACACACATTAAAATAGAAACAGCATTCCTGCAATTGACAAACATATGAAAAAATCCTGAGTTAGACCCTAATATGGCCCAGTTGATTTTCTGCAGTTAATCAAATCACATAGCTCCTAACGACACTGAAACAGTCCCATGATCACACAAGTGTTTGCCTCTGTGCTTTTATAATGAGTGCAATATTATGCACATAGTATGACTAGTAGTATATGTATGTGAAGAGTATTTTCAGCCCAAACACCATTTGTTGTTGATCTGCAAGGTGATTTTAGTCCTTGGAGCCTCTCGACAAGAAAAAAAGTAGTTGCATGGATCTTTTAAAGGAAGCAAATGTGGTATCTTTGGCTACAATTGAAAAATATACTCTGAAACAAAAATTTGAGACATTTGACCTCTTCAGGATAGCTCCATCTGAAAAATTGTACCTCAGGCAAAGCAGTTCTGTCGTGTATTCTTTCTTCTTCTTCTTCTTTTCCAATGAGGAGTGGGTGACCCTGAAGAGCCAGAGACAGATTTCATACATGTGCTTGTTATATTTTTGTTACAATGTAAAACAGTGTATGCATAATTTCTGTTGAGCTCAAGCGTTTGGTTATTAATTTTTATCTAACAGGTCTAGTTTTATTATTTCAACCATTAAAACTTACAGGAGAACATTTGCACTCTAAATTAATCTATTAAATAACTTACAGCCATGGCAAAGTCTTGCCTTGGGTTTAATCACTTTTGGTAGGCACCAGCACAAAGATTTACAGATGTAAACCCTAAGGTCTCTTGTTCAGTTGCAGAGTAAATCCACTAAAGTTTGAATGGCTGGTAAATATTTAATGAAACAATAAGCTCCTTGAATTTTTTAATGTAATATTTCTTTTCATCTGTTGTGCCTCAAGAAAAATTTCATACATCAAAATGCATGAAGTAACTTAAAGCAATTTTCAAGTGTCACATTGATTTAAAATATTCCCTCTCACAAAATTCATTCTTCAAATTGTGTCATGATTAAGCAATAATTGGAAGTTTCTCTTCACTTCCCTAATTCTGCCTTTTAACACTAAAATATGTGATGATCTGTATACAGAGGATTAAAATCCTTTTGTAGTATATCCTTTTGTGAAAGTAATCACTGATAAGGAATATGCATAATGACATTTCTGATTTAGCAGAGGCTAAAATTACTAAGGGAAAAATAGGATAGGAGGGCATCTTGAAACCACTACCCTTGATAACAATTGTAAGTTAATTGACATTTCTGTCTTCCTTATTCTACAATTTCATATTACTAAATGGTGATATAGTCAGCCCTCACAGTTAACAGAGAATGAGCTAAAAGCCATAGTAAGGACTTTAAGGGAAAAAAGTTTTGACCAAGACATACTTACTAGTTAGCTGTCCTTGCACTTGATTTCTAGTTTTCTTTGCTCATAATTGTCCTTTTACCTAAATACTTTTCTCTCGTGAGAAAAGAAGCAAAAACTAAGCATAGACTAAAGCCCTTATTTTATCTGCAACTAAACTTATTTAAATTTTCTGTGGATATGGTTTACCCCATGGTTTTAAAGGTGCAATTCTTCAATGTAGAGGTGTTTTCTTTTAACAGCTGCTAGAGAAAATCCTAATGGCATATATTAAAACCACCTGTGCTTACAGAAAATTCCACAAGGTTTATGGAAGTTTGCTGTAATTTTCCTACTTTACTGCTCCCATCTCTCACTTCTGTGATAATCATGTATAATGACAGATTTAGTCAGGAACTCTAGCTCTAGGACACATGGCAGGGGATGATCAGTCCCTTCTTCAAGTACTATAAAGGATTTCTACACAGCAAACAAACAAAAAGCTAATATATGTCTAAACATGAACTTTTTGGCCTGTCTTTAGTGAGTCTCAGTCAGCCCAAGTTCATAAGTGCTTATACGCTTATGGGTAAGGAGCTGAACTGAAACTATGAGAGTGATCTCCAGCAAGATACCTTCGAGACGTGGTTTCTCTATTGTGCTTGAGCAGCCTGGAGCACAGGCAAAGCTCACTGGTGTCTCTTTGCACCCATTCTTACATCTCTAACCAAAATCATAAGAAAAGCAAGCTAGCCCAAAAATCACAAACAGAAAAATTCATTTTTATATGCTTTTGATGGCTTTCTGTAACTGCAACAGACAAGGTAATCTTGAAGGCAGTATATCTGATCAGAAGAAGATTCTCTGTTTGGAGGAATCGTTAGAATATGCAATATCACCAGCATGATTCCAACATTACTTCTCCACTTTGCCATAAAGACAGAGGTCATAAAGAGAAAAAAGGAGGCATGGCCAAGGTATCAAAATACAGCCATAGTTCTAGCAGGACACAGTTCTGCTACTTATGTCAAAGACCAAAGTGTAAAAATTTAATTTTTTAACTGACCCTCTTCTTTTCTCCACACTCCCTTAAACTACAGCAAACCCAGCTCAGACATCATTCTGAGACTGACAGGAATATGCTCACGAAAAACATACACTAGGGGAAAAAACAAAAGCTTCTAAAAGGTGTAAGTGCTATCAATAGGATAGTCCCTCCAAAAAAGTGATGCATCTTCTGGCAGTGTCTGTCTTACCCCAGTGATTAAAAATGCAATCTTAATCTCCTCCCTATTCTTCTCACTTAAGTGCCTAGATAGCTGAAATTAATTTAGTCCCAAGTGGTTTGTGAGTCCTGAAGAACAGAAATGAATGTTGTGCAGCCCTTAACAGTGGGATTTTGAACTGTACAGTGACGTGTAGCTGGGTTGGTCTGAGTACTTTTGTTTTCTTTGTTTTCTGTCTCTGATATTGCATGAGATATAATGAACCTTTAAAAAGTATGTTTAGATTTCATATCAAATCTGTTTCACACATTGTATTTGCATCATGGTGTGTGAGCACTCAGGCTAACCTACTGGGGTGGTCACTATCTCACAGCAATCTCCATAGCTCAGTTTACAAGGGGATTTGTCTGCTCATCATTAGACAAGGTCAAATAGGACTAATGCTTGGAAGATTTGTACCTCATTAGCATTATCTTTATTGCCATTATTTCACAAGCTAACAAAACAAAAAGGAAATATTCCCCAGTTAGTCCCAAACATTCCTACCCTTCTCATTAGTATTGGCATAACCCTTTTCTCTAGGGCAGCTCAGAGCTCAGTTCTTGAAGGAAAGGCTGACAGCAGCAAAATTACGGTACCAAGAGGGACAGACAGAAAACACTCTCCTGATTTATAATCAGATTCTCTTATTGTAACAAGCGCTCCCTCATTGCTGGGCTACTTAGATCAGCTCATGTAATTTGTCGTCTACTAGAAATTACTTCTCATGTTAGCTGACAAAGAAGGGTGTGTTTCCTCCCTATAATTACTTAAGAATTTTAACCACCAGTGCTGTGCAGGATCTTTGGGCTCTTATTTTAATTCAGCTCTTAATAAAAAAGAGAAACCATTCTGAGCATCCTCCAGACACTCCATCACTGCCATCCAGGGGGACTTGGACAGGCTTAAGAGGTGGGCCCTTGCAAACCTCATGAAGTTCAACCAAGCCAAGTGCAACGTCCTGCACCTGGGACATGGCAATCCCAGGCACAAATACAGGTTGGGCGGAGATGGCTTCGGAGCAGCCCTGAGGAGAAGGACTTGGGGGTGCTCATGCATGAGAAGCTCAACATGAACCAACAATGCATGGTGGCAGCCCAGAAAGCCAAATGCATCCTGGGCTGTATCAAAAGAAGCATGGCCAGCAGGTAAAGAGAGGTGATTCTACCCCTCTACTGTGTCCAGCTCTGGAGTTCTCCACACAGGAAGGACATGGACCTGTTGGAACGGGTCTAGAGGAGGGCCACGAAAACGACCAGAGGGCTGGAGCACCTCTCCTATGAAGACAGGCTGAGAGAGCTGGGGTTGTTCAGTCTAGACAAGAGAAGGCTCTGGGGAGACATTGTAGCAGCCTTCCAGTACCTGAAAGGGGCCTACAGAAGAGATGGGGAGGGACTCTTTATAAGGGAGTGTAGCGATAGGACAAGGGGTAATGGTTTTAAACTGAAAGAGGGGACATTTAGATTAGATACGAGAAAGACATTCTTTACTGTGAGGATGGTGAGACACTGGAACAAGTTGCCCAGAGAAGTTGTGGATGCCCCATCCCTGGAGGTATTCAGTGCTAGGCAGGATGGGGCTTTGAGCTACCTGGTCTGGTGGGAGGTGTCCCTGTCCATGGCAGGGGGGTTGGAACTCAGTCCTTAAGATCCCTTCCAACCCTAACCATTCTATGATTCTATGACCTCTGCAGGAATGAATTCTTTTGCCCTTCTGAGTGACAAGTGAGGAAGAAGAACGATTTCAGGATGAGATAGGATATGGGGTCTCAGATGCTCTGGATTGTCTGTGTGCTTCCTGTATAAACGTTGGTGATCTTTACAATTCACTCATATCTAAATGCATCTAAGAGATAAATCTGAACTATGGCCAGCTTTGGAGTAGACTGACCTAGAAGTAAGGCATCTCAGCTGAGGAGGACTTGCTACAGAAGTGGAGATGGACATACCCTCTTGGCCATCAGTGGTCCTTCTGTGGAGCATCAGAGAATTTAGGCACAGTTTTCCTTGATTTTTAAGTTCTCATAAGTGGGACCTAGATGTCTAGATCAAGCTGACAGGCACGAGTACAAATACAAGTACATTATACCTAACTGTGATGCCTGGGGAGTGTTCACATAATTGAGGTATCAGACATTTAGCTACGATTAGTTGAAGCCAAACAGGGTTTTTTAGGTAAAGTCAGACTCAAGAGAGGGACTTGTCTCACTGCATTAATCAGTGAAACAGTCACCTCCAGAGGGTGATTCATCCAACTTCATTTGGGATAAGATGTTGTAGCATAAGATAGATCACTCTCTTTAGGTGTTTATTTCATTAACTTGAAAGGAGCTTAATGACTTACCACCACATTTTTAGATGTCCCTGACTGAAGACAGAAATCCCCACCTTTGGCACCAACAAGGGTTTTCATATCACTGGACTTCAGATGCCTAAGGATCTAATTTCCTCAGGTCTCACTGTGGAGAGAGAAGGAAAGGCGAAGCATCGAGCTTAAATGACAGTTTTGCACAATTTGTTGCTTCTTTTTGATCCTTATTTCTAAACATCAATTAAAGTAATCTCAGGGCGGTGTTTGTGGGCAAACATTTGTGTCAGACAGTTGTACAGTATAGCGTATGTATTCAATACGGCTTCTGTCTCAGGAAAAAAATCCTCAGTGCAGCAAAACTCCAGTTCAGCATTGTCCTTAAGTAAGATATCTCAGAAACCCAAGTGCCTAAACCCACTGGTCTTCTGTCAAGCCCTCAGCACACATTTTAATCTCACCAAAGAGAAAAACACAGAAGTGCTTACTGACACCAATTACACGCAACCAGGACTGTGACCCCTGCTCTTAGGCTGAGAGGTTATCTACTTCTTTTACGTCCTGTTTCACTAAGCACAATAGCTGAGGATAAAATCACATCCCACCACTTAATGCCCTGATGCCAATAACCTAGAAGCTTCATGAGCACAGTGGAGGTTTCACTGAACAGGGGACAAGGTGGCTCTACTCAGTAATGACCACAGATCTGAGGGATAACAGCTCTGCAATAATCTCCTGCAATTCTCCTAATAGCCAGCTCAGCTGGGGCATCAGGAGCCTTTCAATTCCAGGGCGAGACTTTCAACTCCACAGAGCACACGTGGCTGCAGGGTTTTTGCTTGTCATTGTGTAATTCTCTTGCTGTCACACATAAATAAATGGGCAAATGTTATAAATAAAGGTCAACTGGAATGCAAAGCTGTAGCTGTCTAGCCAGGGTTTTATAAAAGCCTTCTACCATTTACCCTCCAGGATTTTTTTTTCTGTGAGAGGGTTCAACAGATTAAGTGACTTCTGAGTAAATTCAGTAGAATCAGTAAAATCATTTGGAAGAATCCAAGTTACCAAAGGCAGAAGATACTAAAGATATCTTTACTGCTTTATATATAATCTTTCCATTTCAAAGCATAATAGGTGGCCTGGAAGGAAAGCAAGGAGCCTACAGCTGATGTGACTGACAGATACAGTTACCGTATTGCTTTCATAATCAGCAAATAGACACTGCATGTAAAACCCAGGCCACCAGAAGTCAAAGGAGAGCATGACAAAATTCAGTGAAGCCGGAATTTCCCACTTACATTTGCTTTTTTGTTTATTTGTTGTTGTTCTTCCTATCTTGACTGACTTAAGGTCACCTAACTGACTGGTAATTTGACTATAGGGCTGATTGAAATAACTTTTATTTGACCCTCCTCCCAACCCCTTCAAAAACACTCAGAAATGGCAGTCTTTCCTTGCAGCTACAAATATCGTATTAATCCACCCAGGAGAAATGGTTCATCCAGAACTGACAGTTTGTCATGTCCTTATCTGACCTCATCAACTGCTGTTGTAGGGGACTGCCAGAGGAATCAGTCAGTGCCTCTCTGATTGATTACAGTATTGATTTTTTCTTCTTCTTCTACTTAAAAAAAAAGCAAAAACCCAAAACCAAATGATCCATCTTACCAACTAGAAAACCATTTCAGAAGTTTGTGAAGAAAAGGCTATGATCCCTTGACAAAAATATGTAGCTCTAGAGTGCCAAAGATTGAACAGGTATTTGGAGTCTGTTCCTCACATTAGATTTTGTCCTCTAATTTTCTTCAGCCTACTCCACCCCACTAAAAATACGCAATGGTTCTTTCTTCCAGCAGGGTATATCAGGCACTTTTTGAAATTCGTGTTTCATTATATACTGAGAATAAGCAAAGCAGATCGTAAGCCTATAAAAAGTATCACATTTTTCATGTCCCTAGTTTAGGGATCTTAAAACTGTTCTTGAATGTGAAGAACCAAAAAAAAAAAAAAAAAAGCCAGTTTATTTCCCATTCCAGTAGTAAGACTGATTTTTTCCACAGTATGCTTTATTCATATTAGAGAAGTTTCCTAAAGCTTGGTAATCATTTTCCTCTAGCAAAAGTTCTACAGCTCTTATGTGCACCCTATTTGTATATCATGTAATTGCAAACATGCAAGACATTGGAGTGAGGTCATTAATATAAGCTTAAAAGATGCCTGCATAATCTCCCTGGGCCTCTCGTTCTCATTTGTGCAGAAACGATGCAAGTAGCAATCCATCATTTAGTATTTCCATTTGAAAGCTGTTGTAACTTGATTGTTTTTACTTAAGAGCTATACTGGTTGGTACAGCTCCGCTTACACTGGAAAGACTAACAATTAAACAGATGTGCAAAGTGGCATGGTAAGTGGTACTTTTCAGTGTTACGATCAGATTTAAAAATAATAGTTCAGGATATCTTATTAGCTAAACAAAAAAACTGCAGATTCAACAAAATGCATGAAGGACAAAAGCTCATCTTAATTCAGAATGCCTTAGCTGTAATGAAAGAGAAGGTTTGTGTGATCACACCTGAAAATAATTTGCTAAATGTCTTTTTATTAAAAATTACTTAAATACTAAGAAGAATTCAAAGAAAGAGGATATCAATGTGTGTTAAGGAATTTATTTCTTTTATATTAGATCAGTGACCTTATTAAAATTCAGTAAACATTATTATTTTACTCAAGGTATTTTGATTTGGTATTTTGCACTATGAGTCACACATTTCAAGTTCTAAATAAAGCATATTTTACCTTTTGCATAAATTGTGAGATTGAAAAGTGATTATTTTGAATTATTATATTTACATATGTGGGACTTTCTGGTAAATAAAAATAAATGTTTAATTTTAATTTGAAGACATCAGAATAGTTAATTCCACGGTAGTGTGGAAACATACTCTTTAGTTAAGAATAAAAAAGATTGTTTTGCATTCCGTATCTACACTAAAAGAAAGGACAAAATAAAAAGATGCAAACATTTGTGAATGATTTTATAAACTGTATTGTGAGTCCTAAAAAAAAATAAATCCCAGGCAACCATGAATTTTCCCCTTCTCCAGAAGAGCCAAAAAAAAGCTGAATGAAAATAACATCAATTTAAGAAACAAGAGGTTTCATAAGTATGCAAAAACTAATTTCTGAAACTTGTACTCTTTGATATGATGCAGTTCTATCACTTTCAAGAAGCTAGAAGATTTTAAAATAGAGTTTAAAAAATGTTTATTCTTGTCTGATGCAGCTTAAATTAATTTTGCAACAGGATTCGAATAAAAGAGACAGAAAGCCTTCATTGTGTCCAAACCATGGAATATGACAGCATAAGCATTCTTCTCCAAAATATGAACATTAATCAATTCAAGACTTGATTTTTAAGAGGGCGGATGATCATCTGTCCTCATTGGTATTAATGATGCCTTCTTACTAAACTGGCAGTTGTGTCAAATATGGCAAATAAGACCCTTTGACAAAATGGATACTTCTCGTTTTTAGCAGGGGGTTAATATTGATTTTACCTTTGAATTCTTAAAAGTGTGATAAACAATCCATGTCATTCAGAAAAATAAGAAGGATCATCTCCTAAATACTTGATTTTGTTGTTGATTTGCACTTTTTGCTACCACACAGTTCTTTTTCCCAGAAGACACATGAAACTCTGCAAAATATGGGAAAACCACAGCAGTCACACACAGCAGTTGTAAAAACAAGACACACAAAGAAAATGAAAATTCTCCTGCCATTTTGAATTACACTGAAATATAAAATATTAGTTACATAACTAGACTCAATGAATCTAAGATGACACAGGGCACCATCATGACAGCTGATAGTTTTCTCAGCTGACTCAGACCAAGGCTCCAAATAGTGGAGCTGTTTTGGGGATTTTGGGGTGATCTGGGAAGTTACTTGTTTCTACCATTTTTTTCTTTATATAAATGGCTTCTTGAAACGAGCATATGAAGTTGTCACAAAGGCAGTGGAAGAGTGATGGCTGGGTAATATAAACCCACAAGTTAATTAACATATAGGTAACTGGGTGACATATAACCTCATTCTCAAAAGAAGACATTAAAATAGATATATAAAGGACAGTACCCAGGCTTTGGAGGCAAAAATGAAGCTTTTTCCTCTGTTCAGCTTCCAGACATCATTTGTCTTTAATTCATATTTGCAAGACCGCATTTGTAAGGGAGAGAGCTAAAAATAGGCTATTTAGTTAAAAATAGAAACCCAACTTGTATTTCTTTGCTGTTTAAATTCCGCTTGTGGACAGCAAGCTGAGTGTGAGCCAGCGGTGCCCTGGCAGCAAAGAGGGACAACAGCCTCCTGGGCTGCATTGGCAGGCGCAGAGCCAGTACATCAAGGAAAGGGATTATCCCCCTCTACTCAGAACTCTTTAGACCACTGCTAGAGCACTGTGCCCAGTTTTGGCCACCTAGTACACAGCAACACATTGATAGACAGTGTCAGGTTCAGCATAGGGCTGCTATATTACCTGGGAGATGGGCTTGTCCAGCCTGGAGCAGATGTCTTGGGAGCGGACCAAAGAGCAGCCCCCCAGCACCCACAGGGAGGCTGTGGGAATACAGACCAGAATCTGCACAGTGGGACAGGGTGGGCAGACTAGACACAATCTGCGTAAGTTGAAACAAGAGAGGTTCAAACTGGATAACTTTTTCCTCATGAGGATGGTTAAGTCTTGGAAGAAATTGCCTACAGAGGCTATGCAGTCTCTCTCCATTCTTTGGGCTTTTTAAGACCTTATTGGATAAGACCTTCAGCCATCTGGGTTTAAGCTCAGACTGACACCTCCTATGGTCCTGTCCAACCTGAACTATCCCGTGATCCTACCACCCCTTTCATCAAAAAGGGCAACAATGATTTGCAGGCCTAAGTCCAGAACAGTCCCTCCAGCGCGTGCTAGGCTTCTGATGCTAACCCCTGACTCTGGTGAGATCTCAACATGTCTACCTCAAAATACACACGACCACTCCCTTCCTCACATCCCCGCACTAATGGGCATAGGGCTTACACAATCCTGCAGTGCCATGCTGTGCGCGGGAGCCTCAGTCCCACCCCACAGCTCTAGCTGTTGGGGCCATGCCATCAGCAGGAAGTCTCATGCAGGATGCCAGGGATGGAGCATGACCATCACTCTGGGTAGAAGAGGAAAATCTTGTGGTTTCAAATCCATGTGCCTAAAAAGGACCTCACCCTCAAATTTTTACTGGTAGGTTTTCTAGCAAATATTGAGAATGAACAACACTGGCCCTAAATATACCCTGATTCTGCCTTGTTTAACCTGGTAGCCATTTAAATAGCCAGTAATCTGTTGCATCACCCTGATTATCTTCGAAGTCGCGTAATAGAAATGCCTGCAAACTTTGGATGGAAAGGAAAGGACTTATGAGTTATTCAAAAGATCATACACCCTAAGATCTGCACTCTGGTACCATTCTTAATTAGATAATGGAGACTATTTTTGTCTGCAGAAACAAGTTACTGGCACAAAATTTAAAAAAAAATGTATGAAAATTATGACTGTTACATGTAAAAAATTATATATAAATATTACAGAGTGTTAGTCATAAAAAGCTCATGTTTCTGCAGCACTGCCATTTTATATAGCTTAAAATCTAGCAAAACAATCTCACATTGAGAACCATGTGGGCTGTATTCTGACCATAAAAATATTCTTGGCTTCAATAAGATTTATTTCAAATACAGCCTTTCACTTGCATGAAACACCACAGAGGACTGGAGCTTTGGTTTTCTGCTTCCTGTGACTTATTATTTTGATTTCAGAAAAAAAAAAAAGTCCCTCTATATTCTGACCATGTAAAACTTTGCATAAATATAGCAATTCAAATCACAAAGACGTGGCAAGTAAAATGTATCTACGAGAGATACCACCTTTGCATAAAAGAATACTGTGATAGATAATTAATATCTATTTGTCTGAGATATAACAGATGATTCTTTCACTTGAGCAACATTCATAAAACTATTTATAGTTGTGTCAACTGCTCAGTTTCAAGAATATTAAGAATCCCTTTTCTACCAATTTTTCAAATAAAGTAAAATGGCAACATGCTTAGTAAATCTAAAATTGAACAAAAAGTTCAGAAGGAAGGTAACAAACTCTACAGAAGCAAGGTTGTTGTGGTTTGGACTTTTTGTATCTATGCCACATAGTCACCTGAAGAAGGCTTTTTTGGTCTTTTTTTAAGATAATTAATTAGACTTATATTATTTTTAAGATAATTAATTTTAGAGACATGATTTAGTGATGGTTTTTATCAGAGTTAGGTTCAAGGTTGGACTAAGTGATCTGAAAGGTCCTTCCAACCTAGACAATTCTATGATTCTAATTTTTTTAATGCTGTGATTTACACATCAAACTTATGAATATAATTTTTTTCCCCATCTTATTCCTTTTCCTTGTTTTTCCATCTTAGAGACAATTTCAGATTCATAGCTGGAAATTATATGCTGCAGGTTTGCCTCCAAAATGTAAGTGGTATAAAGCAGGCGTCTTTGGCTGAATTCATATAATACATCAAAGCAGGGTTAAAAAAAATAAAATTTTTCAACTGCCAGCTGGTTTTTGTATGGGCAGACCCCACCACGCTGGCTCTGCCTCATACTGCCTGAAGAATACCCTTCTGTGCAGTAATATCTAGATAGATATAGAGATATCTAGATAGATAGATATGTAATCAGGAGAAAATGGCTTCACATGGTAATATTATACGCTTGAAAGAAACATCTACTGTAAAAAACCATAAACTTAACAGCTTTACACCATCTGGCACCAAAAGCAATTAAATCTGCTTTAATTTCTAACCTGTATCATTTGTATTTGACTTTACAAGTTAAAATAAAACCCTTTCCATACTGTCTAAAAAAAGCAGTCAAGTCTTTTAAGTAAATCACAGAAAGTTGTTTTTTTTTTTAAATAGAGATAAGTGCATTCCACAATCTGTGAGACTTTTTTCTTGCAGCAGAGTTCTGTAATGCACTATAATTATTTCTACTGTCTATATGTGCTAAAGTTGCTCTGACAGCTCTTGAAGAAGAAAATGACCTACTGTTGAAAGCATCAAAAGATGCCCCAAACATTACTAATTGTGAAATGTTATGTTAGTGGAGTTAATGATTTAATTTTAGCTTTTCAGCCAATTCAACAGAAGTTAGAGGGACTAAACAGATTTTAGAGGCTAAACCAAACATTTCTAGGAATTTTTAAAGACAGAGGCTTTTAAAAGCAAGAGACGAGCCAGATTCTGCTCTTGCTTCTACCAACCTTAGGTGTTGATGATCTCATTTGGAAATTACCATCATTAATGCAGAAGCTGAATAACATTTTAAAGGGAAAGTTCTTCCACTTTGACAGGACATCTCACTAGCTTCACAACTCATCCACTGCTCTCGTCAGTTTGATTCACATTGCTGTGATTCCCATTTGCAGCCTGCGTCATAACAGAAATTAATGGGGTTTTGCTTACCTATTAAGTAAAAAGCCTTAAATATTTATTGTAAAAAATGATTACAGATAAGGAGGTTGGGTTTTTTTTTTTACTTTCTTGACATCGTAATTCAACTCTTCAAGTTCTTCATTATATCTTTCTGAAACCTAGGAATGGACTATTTGCCTATTTTTTGCCTTTTGACTACTATGTGTCTGAAATACACACAAAGTTACTGTATCTACCCTTCTAACCATGGAAAGTTTTTTTTAAAGTTGATTTAAAAATTGTCAATGACAGGGAGAAAGTGCTGAAAACATGTCTTCCACCTTCATAGGTTGCAGCCTCTGGCTTGTGTCAGTGCTGCAGCTACAGTACGATCCTGCTTACTCTATAGTTGAATCTTTCTCCTCAGAGTTTTATTTCTCATCTTTATCTCCTACTATTACTTTCTTTTCAGAAATTCCAATGAGGTTCAAAACCTGCTTCCAACACAGAATATATATTTATGAATGCTGGAAGCAAATTTGATGCTTACAGTTACATAGGACTAGCTTCTTAATACAGGAGGCATTATGTAACTTAGAGCCGTGAACCAGATACCCAAACTCAGAGAATGAACTCTGCAGGCTTTTCTCAATAATGTCAGATAAGCTTGTTCAGAGGAAAAAAGAAACAAATCTTGTGCCTAATTTATCCATTCTGTGTCTTCCTCTGAAGGTACCAGTCTCTCTTTACCACATCACACCCTATCCTGCAAAAGGTAGCCTAATCTAAATTATAAATATGTCCCCTCGTGTTTCTGTGACGCAATCCTGGCAACCTTTGCAGTACATACTCTGGATTTAGTCAAAGGGAAAACTAAGGCTTGGACCAATCAAAATATTGTTTAGGCGTCACAAAGATTACAGGTAGGTGTAGGGCTCACCTCACCTAACTTGTGGATGATGGAAAGAACATGTATTTCTAAGGAACTATCCACTGCATCTCCAGGTAGATATCTAAAGAGCATAGGGTATTTGTACCCTAGTAGTGTTGTGAGTTGTTTTCCAGAACCTGAAGATGCTAGAGATGGTAGAGATCTAAGTTTGACCAGAGAAGGTGTGGATGTCCCATGCCTGGAGGTGTTCAAGGCCATTCTGGATGGGGCTTTGAGCAACCCAGTCTAGTGGGAAGTGTCCCTGCCCATGGCAGGGGGCTTGGAACTAGATGATGTTTAAGGTCTCTTCCAATTCTAACCATTCTATGATTCTATGAAGTTTGATCAGATGAATCCTCCCTATCTTTCTCTATGAATTACTTTGTTATTAATATTCTCCCAGGTGCCTGGGAACCAGAAGGCCACAGTTCCCAAACACTGAAGATGTACTGAGTGGACTTCCAAAAATAGCCAGTGGGCTTTGGCAGAAGTCAGAAAATCCCAGCAAAATGTGAAAACAGTTAACTGAATAGGTACTGTGGAAATGCATACAAGGAATTACAACTCCATATTCTACTGGAATCATCTATCTCATGTAATTGCTAAACAGGGTTAAATAATACCAGAAGAAAAGGAGACAGTCCTGTAAATTAATTGTCTGTAACTTTTTTTTTTAAGTTTATAATAAATGCTATAATTTATTTCCCTGAATTGGGCCTGGTATAAAATAACAGGCAAGTCACAGTCAGGGATTCCAAGGTCACACAAGCAAATCTTCCTGCCGCTTGGTGTCTATTATATAAATTCAGCAATGTTTGTTTTGTTTTGGTTTCTCCCATTATCAGCACAGTGAATGTGTTCCATTCAAAACTGTTACTATAGGAACCCTATGGTAACATTTAAAAATTTCATTTCTTTTGGATAAAAATATCAGAAAATTGATGGATAAGTTGTTTAGGTAGAACAATAGGGCATTTGATATTTAATCTGCAAGCACTTAATAAGAAGTATTCCAAGTAATGGCACAGCGCTATTATCATATCACTTAGTAAAATGGCAGCAAATTATTGTATTATTCACATCTCATTGCGTCCATGCTATTATCACAGAGATGCCTTTAAAGATGACATTTAACATACTTCTTTTACACAGTAATGTGGTTAAAAGCACATTCAAATTTTCAAATGTTTCTGATCTCTTGACAGCTCACCGAAGCATTCTGTGGGCCCCCCTGCCTCTCCAGTTGTTAACTACAGCTCTAAAACTTCTTATAATTATGAACATTGCAGTCACACTAAATTAGACTGACAGTTGAAATACTGATTGCTAAGGACTTATTAAGGACTACTTTGCAACCAATTATGCTGACATTTGACTTGATTTGACAGTTGAATTGAGTGGAAGATTCCTCCAAAACAGTAGAGAAGAATTTAATTTATATCCTCATCATTTTAAGATAATTGTTCGAGACAGATTCATTAATATACCACTACAAAATTTATTTTTATTCCAGCTTGGAGCACCTATGATTCAAATGACAGCCAAATAATAACAGCATGGGGTCTTGAACATGTATGCATTCTCTCATATTTTCAGATTTGTTGACTGCTATCATGGGATGTCTGGCAAAGAAAAGACATTTTAATGCCAGTTTCCAGGAATTTTCGCTGACCATCAACTCAAGCAAAACAAAAATATGTTTTCAAGTTGTGAAATATTTTTCCTGTAAAGTGATCAAAATTGTTAAATGAGATTATACACAATTTCCACTGTTGTAACTTTGCTGTACCATTACATGCAAATTCACTGTCATTACATTGTTTCCCAGTAATTTCTCAAATGTTCCTGCAATTTAGTGAATTTTACCTGGAAATTCTCTGAAACGCCTACTCCATCTTTTTTTAATGTGTAAGTAAGAATTAGCAGAAAAAAATATTACCCCTTACTTTAAACTCAAATGGTATAATTTCAGAGCAAAATATATAGCACAAAGTTTAGTTTGGTACAAAAGTGGTAAACATTGATTCCCAAGAAACCATTTTCTCTAAAAGTGAATGTACACATATGGGAAATGAAGAGAGGAGATTTCCTCAGTCAAATCTGTTATGCCAACTAACTGAGAAAAAAAAAAAAGAAAAAAAAAGTAGAAAACAGAACCTTTCAGCCACCAAACAATTGATACAATATTGTCAAAGTCTTTTTAAGGCTACTCTAGGATATAAGAAATGTCACCAACCTGTCACAAATTAGTAAATTAATGGCAAATATTTTAGGTACAGTTTGTTTATTTTTAGTTTCACTTGTTGCCTTGTAGAATCCACTACAAAGTACCATAGAGAAAAGAAATTAAGTGGCATTCAAAAAATGATTCTGCTTCTTATAAGGTGCTAACTCCTTGCATGTTTCCAGAACCAAACAACATAAGAAGTGAACTGAAGCCTATTGTAGAAATGAACAAAAATCAGTATAATTGACACAATAAACACAAAAAAGATATACAGAATTTGGAGTAGATAGCTAATAGTCTTCCATTTTAAATAAAGTACAATAACTAAAATCAATTGAACTTTCAAAATGCAAAAGCAATGAATAAATATTTCAGCATCCAGAAAAAAAAAAATATTTTGGAGGGGGAGGGAGGGGTATCACAGACAGTAAATAGTTCGGTACTCCACAGAAAAATTCAAGTATGTAGACTTCTGTAATATGGTGGTGCCAAGTAGATTCAGAAAGTAACATATTTATTCATGATAAATAGGCTTGCTAAAATTTATTTAGCTTACCTGAATTCACACTTAAACCCAGTCAAAGACAGACAGTTCTAGATTCATATTGTCTTTGTTCTACTAAATTTAATACATCTAAGTCCTTCATCTTCCAAGGCCCATTAAAAAAAAAAATAAATCACACATATACTTCTAATCAGGGGAATTATATTACTCATATTAAGTATACTCAGGATAAGTTCTAAAACAAATTCTCTTTAAAAGTTGACACATAGAACTATATTTTCTACTGTCACTCATTAAGCTGTATGTGCCATATATTATGAAGAAACAAACCACTCTTAGATGAAGTAATTTATTTCAGCTATGTTATTTTTATGCTCAGTGACTGATCAGTTGAACAACTTGCACTTTTCACATTTCTTGTACATTTGTTTCATACTGGATACTTTAATGTCACTTCATATTAATATTTTAGAAGAGCTAATCACATCTTTTACTTTTCACTTTTATAAAAAATTCTTCACCACTCTGCCCCATCTGTATTATAAACATTGCTTGCATTTTTACACCTGGTTCAGCAAAATAGATGCTTTGTAATTTACAGGGATGGTGAGCATATTGATTAGAATCGCTTGAAGGAGAGATTCCAGAGGTGATACAGTGTTTCCATAATTACTATATGGACTTCACACTAGTGAGGCTAACTAGCCTCCCTGTGAATTCAACCTGATTTCAGCTATACCAGAGAAACATTTTATTATTCACTTATGTGTTATTTACTGGATTAAGTATGCCACTTAAAAAAGCAGTTAACTGCGAAGTTACACCTAACTGTAAAATGAAGATTTAAGCTTTTTGAATGTATTTCACACCTCTCTTCTATTGGAGATTGTCTAATCTCCAAATCCTGACGTATGTACCTGGTTTTGCAGATTCATTAATGTAGGTTCCCATGGGAGATGCTGTGACAATTCCTTTCCATTGATAGTTAGATTTGAAAACCTTGGGTAGATAGCACCCTGAATGTGTTGGTACTTTCTTGATTCTAGAGGTCTATCACAAGCACAACAGCTAGAATTAAGTAATAACTGCAAGTGGACAGAATAAGACCCTTTGGTTATTCATCAGGCTCATCAGCCCCTCTGGGTGGGAAAAGTGTCATTCAACTGATTTTCATTTACCTCATAACAGTTTTCCCTTATCTGTGATTAATTGTGATTTGGTCAAAATTTTGATAAAAGCCTTTCCAATGAGTCTTTTAACATATTTAATAATAAATTAACAAATAATTAAATATAAATAAATAAATAATAAAGTTAATAAACAAATTTAATAATGAAAACATATTTAATAACTTCCAAAAGTCCTTTAACATATTTCTTGTAGTATTAGTAGCTCTGGACTGCTGCTCAATGACGCTATGTCTTTACACCTCAAAGAATTATTTGTATGTGTTTTTCTAGGAAACCTACACAAATTATACTTATTCCCATTCAATTAATAATCAGCAAGTACCATGCATTTATTTCTTAATCTTTCTCCACTTAAATACTATCTTAGTTGATGGCAAAGGTGGTAAAAATTGGTCTGGAAAGAGCCTATGAATGGAGAAGAAAATTAAAAATAACATATAGAAGCTTCTTTGCAGATTGTGTAAGGCAGAAAAGTAATTTCTCTTCCCAAGCTCACCAATAGGGTTTGAAAAAAAAAATAAAAAAAAAAAAAATTTGGCTTGTGAACCCTGAAAAATCAGCCAGGCATTTCAGGACTGCTTCCAACTTCCTTGGAAGGTTTGACAGCAAGGAACTTATAGTTAGAGGTGAAAATCAGGGAAACTAAGCAATAATTTAAAGTGGAAATGTTGTTTGCTCTTCAATAATGCTGGAAGGGAAATTTCAGACTAAAATAGGTTATGAAATTGTGCAGCGTAAAGAACCAATACAGCTCCTTTAAAAAGACAAGAAAAGGAACAAATACCTAGCGATTTAGGGCTACAGAGATGATTAAGGGATTAGAGCGTTTGACATATGGGGAGAGGATGAGAGAATTGGCATTTTTTAGTCTAGAGAAATCAAGGTTCCAGGGTATCATATCCATGTGTATAAAAAGCTCATGGGATACAGTAGAGAAGATAGAGCCTCATGATTCTTAGCGGTGACCAGTGAAAGGGCAAGAGGCAGTGGGCACAAGCTGATATACAGGAAATTCTACTTAAACGTAAGAAAGATGGTTTTTTACTGTGATGGTGGTCAAAAACTGGAACAGATTACACAGAAAGGCTGTGGACTCTCCATCCTTGGACATATTCAAAACCCGATCAGCCAAATCCCTGAACAACCCACTCTAGGTGACCTTGTTTTGAAGGTCAATTGTTCGCTGTCTTAGTCTCACTTGCTGGTAGCAAGAGTAGCTGTTTATCACAGCTGTAAAAATTTCCATGTGCCAATAGAATGGGAAGAAAAGTGGAGTCAAGTGTGTTTTTCAGACAGAAAAAACTAGATCCATAAAGGTTTGTGGTGCTTGAATTCAGGCATTTCAAGTAGATACTAAAATTTGGTCAGCTGAATAACTCTCTGTACTACTCTGGCTGTGATAACTAGGGGCTCGGTTCAATTGACTGAACAAAATCATCTAACACATTTGAGATACCCTGGCTTTTCCAAGACACCGGCAATGTGTTGCTTCCCACAGGAGGTCTGTGTCCCTCTGGATTGTCAGCTGGAGTCTACTTGGGATAATCTAGGTCATCTCAAGTGGCACTTCATGTCCATATTCAGGCAGCTGATGCATACAGCTAATATCAATTGATTACGATTATAGCAAGGAGGAGTCACCTAGCACATAGAAAGACAAGTACATGCAGACATACAAATTCAGGTATTTTAATTTGTGAGCTAAATCTGACACCTATTATGGATTCTAATGGAAAGTAAGTATCTGACTATTTTGTAGATCTGTGCTTATACTCCCTAATGCAAGGAATAATTCCTGAACCTTTGAATACTGTCTCTCTCAGTAAGACCGTGATTTGATGAAGCCTCTTGTTTCTACTATTCTATAAATATTACATAACTTAAAAAATAGAGCCCAAGAACTTCAGCTATACTTTCATAGGCAGTAAGTAAAATTACCCTGTTTTTTTTTTTTTAACTGACTCAAGAAATTACTATTCTCAGTACCCTTAAATAAACTTGTCATTCCACAGGAGAACAAAACTGTTGAAACCTGTGCAAGTGCTAGAAATCCATAGGCAGAAGGAGGTTTATCATTGAGATAAGTGAAGAATGTCCCAATCACTTCAAAATCTATTGCATCATGTGCAAATGTCTATTTGTCTTGCGGAAGCCAGTTTGGAAGTGAAAATGGATAAATTATGAAGAATGATCACATTCTAGCTGGTAAAAAAATGCTTAATCATTTTCCTGTTGTCACTATATTAGTTTGTTAGTACATCAAGTTGTAGATGACAAATAAACCATACCTTAGGATGCAGTATAGATCCAATATAGATGCGATAGACATATCAGTCTATTCCAAGAAATCACACAAAAAAGTAAAAGCATGAACAATTTCCTCTAAAATTAGTACCACTGAGCAGTTAATATAAACATTTCTCATCATTTTGCAT
The DNA here is from genome assembly GCA_028565335.1 of Limnodromus scolopaceus. NCBI lineage: Eukaryota > Metazoa > Chordata > Aves > Charadriiformes > Scolopacidae > Limnodromus > Limnodromus scolopaceus. The sequence continues at coordinate 21,531,850 of JAOXNO010000001.1, forward strand.
TGTAAACATTTCTCTGTCAAAAGATTTAAAGTCTTCATTGCTATCATATCTGGAAATTTATCAATATTCTATCCTTTTTTCTTGGCGTTCTCCAGGTCTCATACTAAAAATCTACAGTTAAATAAAAAAAGGAGGAATAAAACCATTTACCTCTCTTAAAGCCCACTATCTCTACTGAATCAGCTAAATCAATTCCCCAAAGGTGTACAGTCCTCACAACTAACTCCACATAGCAGGGAGCTTTTTCTGCATGATTGGTTGAGCTTTGAAAAATGCAGAAATTGCCTCCACTGAGAAAGATATCCTTTGTTATAGCAGGTACTTGGCAATTGCACATAATGAAGGCTGCAGATTAATCAATATAGCCAACTAACTTCTTTCACATTCAAATTTAAAAACTTTTACTGAGGTCAAACTTCTATAAAGCAATTTACCAGGTATCTTGCCACTGTTGTTGATTGCAGTTGCAAAAAATGCATCATTTACATAGGAAAATGGCTATTTGAGGCTTGGCACTCACAGCTGTACTCTTTAAAAGCCTTTGCAGCTTCTGACACATGGAGTTTATCACAGGCCAGCAGGAAAGAGAGAATTTCATGGAAGCCTTTCATTTTAACACCTCAGAGCAAGGCACTCAATGGAGAGAGTTGCGTATCTTGCATTTCCTTGGCAGAGCTCACAACACACATAACACAGCACAGGCTGAGTGACATCTGAGAGATATCTTTTTAACCTCATCTGCTACAGCCATTTTAGTCAGATGCCAAACCCACACTGAAAACTGAGAAAAGCAATGTACATTTTGTCTACATGGCATATCCCACGTAACTTGAGAAACTTCTCTATTGAGCTGTCTCACTTAAGTGAGGGGTTACTTATTTGGTAATGGATATTGTTATATCTCTACACGTATCATGGCTGAATACTGTATAACTAATGCATCCAGACAGTGTTTGCTGACCACGTTATTGCAGTAGCTAGCAATTTAAATGGTAGCAGTGAAGTTAAATATGACATTTTTAACACAACATTAAAGATATATCTTTTCCAACATCCTCAATTCTTGCCATTCCAAATCCCATCTCTTTTTACTGTCTTGAAAAACTTCTAAATCCCTAACACACAGCTGTGGTTTTGCTATTTTGAAATTATTTTTGTATGAGATCAGTATTTTGTGCTAGCATAAACTCATGTGGTTTTGCAGTAAATCACGTGTAAAATCATGGAATCCAAGCTAGGTAGAGCATACTGTTGTATTATTCCTTGAAGAGATTGCATGGGGAACTCTAATTCTAGAACTGGGTGGAAAAACCTCACTTCCTGTCTTTCAGTTCTGGGTACTTCACAGTGGACAGACTAATCTATAAAGCGGGACTGGGCTGTTCATGCAGACATGAACGCTGCTGCAGTGATACTTGTTCCATCCCCTTTCCACATACCAACGCAAGAAGGAAGAACACCATCTATATGGACCTAATTTGGGATTAACGAAGGAGAAATCTGGTGCATTCTTTGCGAAAAAGCAAGCAAAGAATATAGCTTTGCCACAGATGTATGTAAAATCCACCATGACAGAATGTCTGAGCTCTTTAATAGGTGTACAAAGTCACTATGGACTCTGAGTCCAGCAGCTGAAATAAGAATAAATATTTAAGGGTGGATCGAAATGATGCCTCAGAGAGAGAAATATTTATTAAAAGATGCTAAATTGAAGAACAGAACATTTGGCCCCATGTAAAAAAAAATACAGTAATCATCTAATTGAAACCTAGGAGCAACACAAACTTTGGAGAAAGATTGCCGTCACTCTCATAGAACAGAACACTACCACTTTCTTTTCCTTGGTTCAATGAACTACTTTGTTATGAAGTTATTACACAGAAACTTTACAGTGTTCAGCAGGATAACATACCTCTCTTTGCATACAAGTAAACAGGATGTCCCAGGGCCTTTCAGCACAGTATTTGTCCAGGGATGATTTAAAATTTATATTTTAGAAAAACTTATCCAAGGAAAGATATCAGGAGTGATCATTTTGTGATAGATTTTGTAATCCTTTCTGAAGTAAATACCATATCACTCTTTTCTTTTAAGATTCTAACTTTATTAAAGTAACTCCAAAAGCACTATGCATAAATTGGATTCTCTGTGGCGGCTGTATAAAAATCATTACTGATGTGCTCAGATGAATTACTCTCCTATAAGGGCTGTGCTATTTGATCAGTGTGTCATTTACCAACCAATGTCTTTAATTCATCTTTAAGAAATTAGTCGACTGTTCTATTTGATGGCTTATACTACGTGAGAAAAATAATAGAATAAAAATTGGCATGAGTCTTCGATGTTCTTGAAGCCTTAAAATATTTCTGCTGTAGCTCTAAGACACCAATAGCAAGGAAAGTAAATAGCAGGTCTTTCTGCTTATGAACAAGACATCAAAGATTAGCAACCAAATGTACAGTTTGATGTTCAAGTTGCAATTTGAGGAAGAACAGAAATGTTTAGTTGTGTTGCAGTTTTCCTCTGGCAAGTTTATTTTAAAAATAAAGCTTGTTGTATTACCAATATGTCGTGGTTTAACCACAGCCAGCAGTTAGAATCACACAAGCCGCTCTCTCACTTCCCCAAGTACAGACTGGGGAGAGAATCAGAAGAGTAAAAGTGAGAAAAAGCCTCATGGGTTGAGATAAAGACAGTTTAATAGGTAGAGCAAAAGCTGCACACAGAAGCAAAATGACGCAAGAAATCCATTCACTGCTTCCTGTCGGCAGGCGTTCAGCCATCTCCAGGACAGCGGGGCTCCATCACACGTAACGATTACTTGGGAAGACAAACACCACCACTCTGAACATGCCCCTCTTCCTTCTTCTTCCTGTAGCTTATACACTGAGCATGGTGTCACATGGTATGGAATATCGCTTTGGTCAGTTGGGTTCAGCTCTCCTGGCTGTGTCCCCTCCCAACTTCTTGTGCCCTTCCAGCCTACTCACTGGTGGGGTGGTGTGAGGAGCAGAAAAGGCCTTGAGAGTTTAGCAACAACCAAATCCATTGGTGTGCTACCAACACCTTTCTGATCCCAAATCCAAAACACAGCACTACACCAGCTGCTAATAACAGAGTTGACTCTATCCCAACTGAAACCACAACACAATAGGAATATCAACTTCTCCGTAATAAAGTATAAGTGTTCCATGATGGAAAATTATGTAATAAACATAGAAGAGGAAAATTTATTCCAAGCTTGAAAAGTTGTTTGTCATTAATTTAATCGGTAAATTAAAGTAGTATCAAACTTGCCTCTTGAAGAATACTGCCACACACAAAAAAAAATTCAGATGCATGTATTATGGACAGTATTATGAGCAGTTTTAATTTGTCATGGGTTGGAAGGGGCAGAAAGAGAGGACAATCAGAACTGCTAAAAATGTGAACTAAGAGTCTTACAGCAGCAGGATTATGGGTGGTATTATTCCCAGTTATTGCCTGGCACATTTGCAGCTGCTTCTATGATTTACCATGCTTTTTCCTCTGTGAATCAGAGTGAGAAATGACATACTATTTTCACTCATCACCAATGCCTCTCGTACTATAAATAGACAAGATGCAATAGACTCTGCTCTTCTACAGGGTGACGTAAACAGTGCATTAAAGGATAGCAGCTCTCATTAAACCCTGGTAACTCTCTATAGATTTAAAGTCACTTGACATGCCCCATTATAAGACCATATCTTAAGTTGCTTATAATTTTGCCAATTTTTAACCAGCGAGTTGGAAACTTTCCCTGCTAAGTGTCTGTTTCAGTACAAAAAAAGAGCAAATTTCATAAGAGTACATCAGATACTTCTTAAAGGAGAAAAATATTTTTTTTTTGTCTATGCTAAAATTCCTGTTAAACTGTGCCTTTGAGTAGCTGAGGGTGATCCATGTTTTGGATCAACAGTTTTTTATTTGGTAAAGCAAGTTACAAATTGTGTCTCCTCCTGTTTCCATTAAAATGTGTCTTTTTCCCAAGTTTCAACACTGACAGCAGCTTAGATGATGTTAGAGATAAAGGAAGGTAAGTTGAGATCAACTGATGAGTCCAGGCTGTGGACCATGGAAAAAAAACCCTAAAGATCAAATAGGATAAAGATGACATGAGGGAAAGAAAATGGAAAATGATGGAAGATCTCATTGCTGAGATGGGGTGGCAGAGAAGAGGGAGAAGACGCTCGATTTATTATCTGATTAGGCATCCAGAGAAGAACGGCATGAGTTAGCTGAATGGCATGAGGAGAAGTGAGGAAACGGAGGTGGGAATGAGAAAGACATTGAAAGAGGAATACCTTGAGCATGCATTACAGCACTCTCTTCCCTGGTGCTTGCAGTCACACCTGTGTTTCCCAGTTTTTCCTCATGACCACACTCTTATGAAGAGTTAGGAGTGCATCACATGACAGATACAGCTCAGGATTGTGCTGTGAAAGAAACCTATTCCATTACCTCTCATCCTGTCAATATGCAGCTCTGAGAAAAGTTTGGCTTTATACGTTGTACACAGACAAAATATTGTAAAAGTACTTAACACTTAACATCATTTTAATTTTTCTTTAAAAGAATAATAATTGTCTCTAATAGACCTTTTGACACAAATCTCCCTGGCTATACCCATTGCCTTTATTGAATGATCTTAAGACCTCAAGACTTGTATTGTTGCTATGTACCTTGTTTCCTGCCAAGAACATGTTTAAAGTTAATAGTTCTGATTAGCTGAAAAGTAACCTGAGTTACATTATGAGATGACAGGCATCTAAGTTAGATGAGATTAATCCCTTCCAATGTCTCCGTCTACTTTGGAAAGCAAAGCAGGGCCATTGTCTGACCCTAACACCCACTGTCAAGGTCTAACTTTCTTCCACAGAGCTAAACCGTCTTCTCCTCCAACATAAGATGATCTCTCTGGTGAGAACAGTCCTGTGATGTTGAGAGACCGAGTATTTGGAGCCAAGTCAAGCTCATGCTTGACTTTATACTCTTGTTCTGCTCAGTTTATTAGTATAGTCATAGACAGTGGTGGAATATGAATGGCGATTGAGTGGTAACAATCTCATCCAGATTCTTCTAGAAAGGCTACGATGTTTCCTGCTTCAAAGGAATAAATAGGTATCTTTCGCGTAAGAAGTCATGTACCCTTCAAGGGAAATACAGAGTCATGGATACAAAACTGGAGAGCACACCCCGCATTCAGGACCGGCTATCTCAGATACAGCCTCTATGCTCAGTTTTTCATCTGTGAAACAGAGAATAACATCGCTTCTCTCAGCACAGATACAGTGAAACAGACTTACTACATTCTAGAAAACACTACATATCACATTGATAAGCACAACAGGGAACTCCAGAGGGGATTTTTCAGTAGTGTGAAATAAATGAGAGGCCAGACATTGAAGAATGAAAACAATATACTGAATAGCTGCTCAGTTAGTGAGCACTGAGTGAGATTGGGATCTTATGAAAACATAATGTGTTCCTATAATTAAGGACTGTGCAATGTGCATTCAGAGAAAGAGCAGTAAATATATGCAAGACAACCTTATTTCTGGCATTTCCTAACTTTTGAGTCTTTCCTGGCTTCTATTCTTAACAGGCTTCTAACACTTTTTATGTGTAATACTCTCTGCTAATCCAACGCTTTCTTAAACTCAAAGAGCCAGAGCAGGAGCTGGAAACCATCTGTAACAGTTGCAAAGTGAATTACTGCCAAGAAATCTGTACTGAAGTATGTCCTATCCCAGTCCAGGTCTGCCCTGCATCGGCTTTAAGGCTGCATGAATACAGAAAGACACGTGTCCCAATTATCCAATAACACTGTATGCTGCCTCCAAAGTTTGGAGTCTTTCCACCTACATCTAAACCTCCTTAATATGACAGTGTTCAACCATTACTATGAGGCCTTTAACGAAAACAGTAATAGCATTATCTCCTCTGCCACTTAGGGTCACCAGCAAAGAATGGGTCAGCCAGGTGTATCAAAAAACATTTTCTAAAATGCTCTAAGATCTAGGTACTGAGATTAAATCATATATTTATGAAAATTAAGCTATGTAAAGACACTATATTTCCCTTTTACATTGTTATGTGAACTTTTTATTAAGTATTCCCATAGATAAATAAAATAGTTAATAGATTTTCTGATTTATATTAGTAGCCGTACTTAATTTCTAATTATTCATGATTATTCATTTAATATAAAATTGTTTTAAATTCTGAAGACTGTTAAATATATGTATAAAAGAAGGCTAACTAAGCAGCTCCTTCAGACCAGTTCACATTGCTAGATAGGTATCTTTGACTGATGTTATATTAACATAGACAAATTTAAAACAGCATTCATATCTATATATCCCTCATATCCCCCAAAATCCAAAAGCTCAGAGCAGTCTAGAGCTGATTGGATAGCATATAAATCTGCTTATGAATAGTTAGCTGACTTAAAATATAAGTTTTGATCCAGGTTATTCAGATTGATTTAGGGCTCATTCCTTGAGAAGGTTCCTACTTGCAAAGCTTTATTAGTGCAACTGAATTTTATGAACACAGCAAGAGAGCAATCTCTTTCTTAGCCAAGTCTCTTTTAACTAGAAACATTCTTTGCTCTGGGAAATGTTTATGTCATGCAGAGAAGGATTCACTTTATCTAATTTTTGGTAATTAAGAGTTAAAAATCTCATCTTGTCACCTTAGGCTAGTCCCACAGTCTGTGGGAAGAAGCAGGCCCTTTGAAGATTGCATATGACTTACACAGGAATGCAGGGTATTTCACAAACATGTTGCAGGCATCTGTAATATAATGCATAACGTAATATAACATAGAGCAGCCACAATGGATCAGCCCAAAAGCACATCTAATTCAACATCCTGCCTGTAAAAATGTCCAAAATCAGATGCCTAAAGACGAGTACAAGTAATCACAAATGACACTTGACCTAAGTAACCTCCAAGCCTCTAGCTACCAAGGGTTCAATGACTTCCTGAGATAGATGTTTTTCTACGTGTTTAGTAATTTCCTTTATTTTTTTCCCGATGAACACCAGACTCCCCTTGAACTTCTGTAAGCTTTTAGTACACCCGAGTCAGGTGGAAAAGCTTTCCACAGCTTAGCTAAACACTGAAAAAAACTTTCATTTGTTCATTCAGAGTTTGCTTCCTTCTAGTTTAATGTAACAATCTCTAGTTCTTGTGCTGGAAGGGAAGGTGATTGATCCCGATAAAGATTCTACATGCTTCTCCTGATTTCACAGATCTCTATTGTATCACACGTTAATTTGTTCTGCCAAATCTCCAAACTCAGAAAATGAAGGTGATTGTATTAATACGTATGCTAAGCTTGAACTGTGCCTGTTAACAGAATTTGTGAGCTCAGATGTATTAACTTTCCAGAGCAACCAAAGCAAGCTCTCAGATAGCCACAAATACATGTCAATCAAATATGCCCAGAGTGTGGGAAGGGATTAAAAATGAAAAGTATATGAAAGAGAAAAAATATTCTTTGAAGAAAGGATTTCAATTTCATTTTTACATCAAAGCTTCATCTACCGGCATATAAAAGAACTGGTCACATTACTTGTAAGTCTGTAGATTCAAGATAAGAGAATGATTTCTTAGCTGTCTGTGTTTCACTGTTTCCTTTATACCAAATTGATCATAAGAGGACACATGCCAGAAAATTTCTAACACTAGAAATACCCTATTTATGTGAAACTTTTTGGAATGAGACAAAGCTAACATAGACCTCTGCATCTCGTGACTTCTACATCCATTGTAAAAGATGCATAAAGAGATGGCTGGGAGAATGGAGAGTGTCTGATCAAGGGAAACTATGATGGCTTTAGCAGTAGCAGTTGATGTGGCATATGCTCTTATACCATGCAACAGGATCAGAAAAAAGCACACAGGGCTGCATTTGCACCCTTGGCAGATGTCACTATTTTCAGCTGCCAGAACAACTTTTGGCAAACCAAGTGTAAATTAGATTAGCCTTGGAGTTGCTGTAACTCAGGCCAATCCTACCACCAGCCAGAGTGCAAACACAACAAAACACAAAGGTGGCCTAAAACCGCACTTGTTCTCATTCATTTGTAATGACTGTGTCTCAGCTTGAACTAAAAATCAAGCCCACAGCCTGCCGAGTAGGGGAGAGAAGTGAATTCACTGTCCAGAGCTCAAGCCTGCTCTTCAAATCCCAAAACTGGGGCTAGATTTTTTTGCCAGTGTACACCTTTCCTGCCCATTCTGCATGCTCATTAGCTATCATAACAATAATGGATTTGGATAAGAATAGGACATATGGAACATTATGTGGCTGAAAGCTCTATTTTTGCCAAGAAGCGTGCCTCTTCTTAAGACATGGGAATGCAGTAGCTCTGGCCATGAACGGCTGTTTTAATTCACCTCCGGGAGAACAAGGCTTTCCTGGCAAATCTATCTGTTATAAAAGAGCCTTAGCAAGCCCCTCTTCTTTCACTCAGCGGGAGAAGCGGGGCGCTCAGTTCCCCTGAGACCCAAGCATCTCACGTGGAGCACAGACAGCCTGAAAAGTTTTATGGTTACTTTGCTCTCACTTATCACAATGAGCCTTATGAGTCTTATTCTGTAGAGGTACTTGGAGATCATTTTGCAAGCTTTCACACTCCGTCAACATGGAAAAGGCCAAATAAAATACGTCTGTTTCAGGTAATAGTCTTAAATTAGAGGAGTCATAACAGACTCTAAGAAGCAGTGTGAGTTCTTCATTCAAGTAAAACAGCTACAGGGTGACCTGATTCACAACAAATCCTGGTTCTCTTATGGCAGAGGAATATATAATTATAAAAAAACCTGGAAGTAGCAAGGATTAAATTACATTGCCAGAGCAGCTTGTTTCTAAAGGGCTTATTACAGGCATGAACCGCAAACCTGTGATTTTTCTTTTTTCACATGAATTGATGTCATAATGAGGTTTAAATGGAGACTCGGTGTCTACATTGCCTCCCAAAGGAGAGGGGTTCCCCCTCTACCCTGGGCACAGTGCCTCCTTCTGCTGTGCTACTTAATGCAAATGTAAACAAAAAGGAGAGTCAAACCATGAGAGCTGAATTCATTTCCAACTGGCTGTCACAGGTTTTCACTTTGGTCTCCTCATGGTTCACAAGGGTGTCTTTCAAGTCTGGTTTATACAGAAGATGCTTATATGATAAAAGGGTACAACCTAAGGCAGAAATACAGTACTGATTGTGAGGTGGAAACAAATCTGCTTATAGAAGCAATCCATGTGGAACCTTGATTGTAGAAATCTTTAACACTTCTGTTATTGGAACAGCTGAGAATATAGCAGGAAATCTCAAATGAACAGCTATTTTTTTCTGCCAGTCCTGAAAACTAACGTCTTATTATAAATCTGTCCTTTCCAACACATATTGCATCCCCTCAGGGCTAGCTCCTCTGTGTAGGCAGATTAAGTGGTTGCCTATGGCAGCAAAATGTTAGGCACAGCAAAATGTTTAGAGACTGTTTATTGTGTGACCATAAGCTGGGTGAAGCAGACATTTTCCTGTGTGTTGAGGGCTACAAAAACCTGGGAGACATCACCAGCTTCCCCAGTTCTTCCACATACAAGTGAGCAATAAAAATGTGCAGAGTTTCATAGCAAGGAAATCAGTTTTACAAGCTTAGCAATAGGGAATAGTGAACCTTGTACCTTTTAATAAATAGATAAAAAGAACATTGAGAAATCCAATGCTGTAACATACCAATTAGCATGTTTTGTACTCTAACCTTTAACAGAGTCAGAACTGTGTCATCTGTGTGCCAATCTATTAAGAGCCACAGGGTCATCACCTTGAACTTTTAGCCATGGAGTATTCAGGCAGCTACTGAGTATTTTAGAAGGCATTTGCCAATCCCAAAGTGGAATGAACATAAGTATGAAAGTTTATTCATGCTAAGAATCTGACCACAGGGACTTTTACTCACTAAACTTCCTTTAAAAGAAAATTGAGTCACCCTTAAGGACACACATTAAAATGTTATCTTAGCAAAGCAAATGTTAAACATGGAGAAGGGATGCCCAAAGATGAGAGTACAGCAGCAGGGCAAAAGAGGATATAGTCTTCCTGTAATGGCACCTGCTCAGTCTCCAGTGCCGAATCTGGTTATCACAATAGGCACCACTGTTGCTCTTTCATCTTGGCTTATGCCTTCAGTCAGGGCGAGATCTTTGTGGTCATGGGAGTGCTGAATCAGACTAAAATGCTAGCCTTCAGCATGGCACCATACCTGTCACTCCATCCAAGACAGATATCTCTACGCTAGTACATACTAAGTATGTTGGTCATGACTTTTAATCAGTAATTAACAGGACAATGGCTGCATCAGCCAGTGCAAGACACCAGAGGGGTGCTTGGGCACTTAGAAGAGCCATGCCATTTAAGAGGCTGGTGTGGGTCAAGCTTGCCTGCCAAACATAACTGCCAGGTGCAATTAACTGCCATTAATCGGATCTGTGGACAGTATCATTGCTGAAACTGTGGTTTCTATCATCATGTTAAAGCTAGTTCTCCAGTAGCAGCTGACGTGCCATGGCACAGATACTTATAGCACCACAGGGTTCAGTGCCATGCCACTGCCTGGAGACTTATCCTGTCTGCTAAGCGTGCTGAATGTGTGCCTTCGTAACTACACCAGGGGCACCACGCTGGCCAGTTCGCTTACACTAGCCTGAAGTAGCCAACACAAGCTGCAGGGATTAAACTACAGAAGTCACCCCAGTCTACAAGCAATCCAGACTTCTAGGAGACAGAGAATTTCTAATTATCTTTCTTTTAGGTTGAGTTCAATAAATGCCCTCTGGTTTTGTAGGGAACTGGAATCTAAAAGAAGCCACTGATGTAATGAGCCGTAGGCAGGGCTGTGCTGTTTGGGCCAGGAGATGTCCCTAGGGCAGGAATAGGGCTGTTTTAAGAGAAGATAGGGGAGGGCAATTCTAAATACCACCTGCAATAGACAGCCTCCTTGGAAAGTAAGTATCATATGCTGACTGCTTTCAAACTAATATCCAGGCCTCTTGGGCTTCATGTCTTAAATGGCACAGATTGATTGCAACCAAAGGAGTTGGGGGGGGGGGGGGGGGGGAAGGTGCACCTCTCTGAAGTAGAGTGTGAAGTATAAAGTAAGGAAAAGAACAGTGAATCAGAACAGAGAGCTTCAAACAAGTAAAGGGTAGAAAAGCAGGCTTGCATTTACTATCTGTTACTTCTGTCTTCTGCAAGTCTACTAGATTGTCCAAATCTGCTAAATCTTCTAGAAAATCCACTTTCTAGTACTGTATTATCAGTTAGAACGTCCATCAAAAAATACCAGCAATTCCAAAGGTAAGTTCTTCAGATAAAAAGACTAGCAGAGCAAAGCAATGGCACAAGTACACTTTCTCCTAAAATTAATTAGGGTTGGCTGATTAGTAGCTCCTGCTTTGCTTGCCGTTCCCAGGCAGTCCTTTGCAGGGCTGCTGGGGCTGAACTGAACCACAGGATGTGGAATAAACAAGCCAGCAGCCTGTCGCACTATCCCATGATGGGACATAGTTGCTTGCCCATCCTGTTACACATCGGATGTGGAACCCCACAGCTGCCGATTTTCCCCACGCTGACATTTTTTGAGCCCATTCTCTGCATCCTGTGTGCCTGCTGGATCCCTGCTGTGTAAAGATTTTAATGTGTGACTCTTGGAATCAATAAATCTACCATAGAAATCACCAGGCAGGCAGCAAAGGGCAGATTTTCAGATATTATATACCAAAACAGTTTATTAAAAAATATTTTCCCCTCCCCTTTACCAGCTCCAACAATCAGTTCCTTTAATGGAATTGTTATGTCCTCTCACCAACCTAATTATCACATATAAATTATTATTTTTGGCTCAGATGTGCAGGTGCAGTGGTAGGGTTAAAACCTGAAGTTAATCAGTGTTTTGCTATGGACCCCAAAAGGGCCAGGATTTCACTCAAGGTTGAAAGCTCTGGCAAATTCCAAAAGATGACAAAAAAAGAAAATTATATTTTAATCTCAATATGTTTTGTTTCTATATTCTAGCATTTCTAAATTAATTTCTGAATTCTTATTTCAGATTTTTTCTCTCTCTGGAAGTGTCATAAATCTTAAACAAGCAGCGGCTAAAAAGGATTAAATAATTCCTACTGACAAAAAAATGTATTTCAGCTAAAATTAAAGGTTTCAGATCAATTAAATTTATTATTGTAGGTTTTTGCCAAAACAATTTGCGATTTCTGTTTCACCTCACCTTGGTCTGAAATTTATTTGTGCTATTGGTTCATTTACTGGACTTCAAAATTATACATTCTGTTATCTCTAATTCTGAGGAGTCACAGATACTGCTTTGGACCTATACACACTGCTCTGAATGCACCTCTTTGGAAGTAATAGAATATTTTCTGGATGTCATTAGCCTTCTCTCCATAAAAATTCTCCCCCACAGATGGAAATTTCAGCTATAAAAAATATTGGGTGAAGGAAATTATAGTTTTATGGCCTAACTTTTATGCGTCACATTCAAATTCACAAAATTGATTTATTTTTATTTTGTCCCACCCCCTTCATGGGATCCAGACCACATATGCAGGGCACTTTAATTTCTCTCCTTTCTCAGAATCTGAACCCCCCTAGGAACAGTTCCTCTGCGCTCATTATGCATCTCCAGGGTACACAATTCAAACAAGAGCTACCTTGTGCTAACAGAGTGTTGATTTGCTTGTGCTCACGAAAGCAAGGAGAGTGCTTTTCAGGACGGGAGCAGGGCAAGTGGGTGGGGATACTTGAGTTTTTTAATTAAAATATTATTTCAATAACATTGTAGAGTAGTTGAATGGCTGCATATTTTTCTCTTCCATATTTTAATATTTCTAAGGTGCCATTCACATATGAAAATAGAAGTTCCTTTTCAACACATAACTTCTATGAAAGAGTTGTCTTGAAGGATACCACATTATTTATGGTTGAAAAATATCACTCTCCTCTGCTTTTCCTTAACATTTTTTTCCTCACCCACAGCATACTGTGATTTTTAGGACTCAGTCCTTAGTCTCTACTCATACATAAACATTTGCAGAACTATGGCCTTCAGCCCCAGTCTTGCAAAGATCCAGTCTGTTCCTAAGCCAGTAAATATAAAGTAGCTACTGTTCAGCACAAGGTTTAGAAAACCTCTAAAATTCTGGAGTAAGGACTATATTTTTCGATTTCTCTGAAGTATCTCTCTGAAATGCATTGGGGTACTTTAAAGTAATTCTCACTATGAAATATTTTTCACATTTATAGTAATTCGTAGTCTCTGTAGAGCATCCCAGATTTCTGCTGTTCTTTTAAACAGTCATTAGACCACTTCAGAGGTGAATAAAAAATTTACTTCTCCTTAATGCTAGTAGGAACCCTGAAAAGTATGTTGTCTTTATGCCACTTGTAATGCATTATTTCCCTGTATTTCTTCTGTTATTCTTCATTGATAAAAACCTACAGATTTACTTTCTTACACTGGATGATAATATCTTCTCCATATATAAAAATACTGTTTTGTCTGAACCAAATACACTAGTTCTTCATTTGTCAAAAAGTTTCTATTTCCATTCCTAGAGGGGGGAACCCTGGGGCCTAATGAATAAGTAGGGCTGCTGGTGAGACAGCCAAGGGCAGGCAGGGTTGGGGCAATGAACACATGTGCACCTGGATGATCAGAGATGAGCCCTGAGAAAGGCTGTGGGATTCAAGGATAAATTTATCAGTAAAATTGTAAGCAACAGTCAAGCACTTAGCACTGAAATGGTCTGCCAGAATATTCTGTATAATTTGGTATTTCCTGTTCTCAGAGGGAGATGTATAATCCTTAGCAGGCAATGGTAGCTGTGTTGGCTTTCTGCTTCTGTCTCCCATTCACCTCTTTGATCACACAAATATTGCTTAGGTTATGGCAAGCAAGTAGCATTCTGGTGTAGGAGCCATGATCAGGCTTAATTTGAGTATATGTTCTCTCTGCTTCCCTTCAGCAGGCTAAAACGTATTTCAACACGATTGTGCAGATATCATAAAAATAAGACTTGAAGAGATTCTGGCAGCAGTCCAGACTCCTGGCCAATAATTGCATTTGCAAATGCATCAAGAAGTTAAGAGTGTCATCAAGGGCTAGGGGTAGACTGCCCATCTTCAGGAGCTTTCATTAGCAGCAGTGTCCTGACCTAAAAGGCAAGATCAGTAGAGGTAGGGCCATCAAGCAGTCAACAATTAACAGTAAAACATTTTTGATAATCCCAATGGCCATCAGTACAACAGAAAACCACTCCTTGCCCTTAGCAACTAAGGAAATCCCTGGATGACTGATGTGTGTGACACATGTAAGACACAGGAGGCATCAACCAAGAAGCTTCCAAGAGGTAAATATTTCCTAAGCAAAACCTCTCTGCTGGTAAAATTGGAGTAGTACAAGTTAGGAGCTGCCATCTTCTGAATGAAAAAGGCTGTCATCTTCTCAATGTTAAATTGAGCATCTTCAGGTGCTCTGCTGCTTTGCTGGATGCACTCGGTAAAGACCTCCATGAGCATTGCCTTTTCACCTCAGTGTTCTCCCTTCACTGGTGATCTTCCCATATTTCCAGAATGACAGTCGGCACAGGCATTGCTTTTCCCATGGCTGCAGGTGTTGCACGGAGTCAGAGCCACACACTTTTCAGCCTTGATTGTGTTGTTTCACAGGCAGAGGAACAAAAGCCAATCAGTACATCTGGCTCTTCTATTGCTCTTTCTTCTCAGCCATATTCTTTTCACTGCATACCTTCTCTGAAAAGGAGGACATGCTTCTCCCTGCAAAGCCTGTTCACATGTGATCTCATCACCTGATTCTGCTGGGAAAGAGCAATCTTCACAGGCTTTGCCAAGAATGGACTCCTGTGGCAGTATACTGAGACCTGGAGCTGGAATCAAGGATGTGGAAAACCATAGTTGTGGATGTGCTCTGGACAGCAAGTGTAACTGCAGATGCAAATGCATCCTCTCTATGCTGATCTTCCAGACAACACTTTCAAAGACGGGGCTGACTTTGGACACCGAGGGCCTCTCCTAGAGCTGTGTCTGTGGTGCCCAAGCACATTGTTCATAAGGAGTGTTCACACCACTGGCTGCCCAAGAGCTTGAGAAGTCTGCTACATTCTTTAGACCCAATGCATGCATACAACATCTCAATTACACAAGCCATGAGGCAACAGAGCAAGCAGAAGTTAGGAGGTAACTCAATCTGGCATGTTGGGCAGCCATATTATCAGTCAGCACAAATACCACATCATGCACCATGGCTAAATCAACAGAAATACATAGCTGTAAACACATGTGCTCACACCTGACCCAAGCTTGTGGTTGCTAATGATCAGTCCAAACTTATTAACTGTGTGACTGTGACTTTAGTCATTCCCTACGGAGTGCCAAGGGCAGGTGGGGTGGGTTTACTTTCACTCTCTTTTTTCCACATAAACCCAACATAACAGGATTCAGCCAAGTACATCCCCAAGATCATATGTATACATAGGTTTCCTAAACACAGCCGCCCAAATTGGTCGCATGTGCTACAGTAGGTTACTTGGAACATGCTTGCAAATCAGCATGACATGACTTTCAGTACATTAAAAAAATGCAAGGTGGAGTGAAGTAAGCGTGCAGGAAATAGAAATGGACTCTTAAGATCCTAGTTTACTGAAAACCCTCAAGTTAATCTCCAGTGTCTGCATCCTAATACTGTTCATAGCACTTACATATTTTTAGGTTTTTCTCTGATTATTTAAGGACTAATCAAAAATGTACCTTCATTCTGGGAGATATTGCACTTTCCTCTGATGACTAATGACATTCCAAACAAATCTGAGTACAGGCATTTTTCTGTGGTTTTTTTTCCTCCTCTGAGATGGATTAGTGCTGTCGTCAGCAGGTGTGGGGAAAACACAAAAGCCCAAGCAGTAAGTATAACAAGTAAGCAGGAGCTACATTTAAATTAATTTGAAATACAAAGGTAGTGACTCACATCCTAAGGAGGATTTTGGAATCCTGGAGCATCCTGGTCCCTCACTGGGAAAGGATAATGGATGCCCAGACTGGGAATTAGCTCTCCTGGCCTAACACATGCAGCATTTTTTGAGAACTAGTCACATTTGTGACATGAAAATATATAGATATATTTCTGCTATCTAACCAAATATAAGGTTCTGCTGTTTTTGTGTATAGGTATATATGTATTTATAATATATATGTATAAAACAACAGCAGAACTACATTATGCCAGTTCCAATTGTAGAGCTACAGTGCAAACAGCATCTGTGCTTTAATAATATTTACTGTTACCGTCTTCCTTGTCTGTTCCCATAGCTCACACTGGGTCCCATCCACACTAAGACAATGCAGCAAAAGCAGCCTTTAAAAACCCCTTCTATATGTGGGCTACAGTAGCTGGCCTCTGAAATGATGCTCCTTTCATTGTGAGTTGTTCTCATTCTATCTCTTACCTGTCACATTTGACTTTGACCCACTAATTTTGAATGAATTTAGGGAAGGCAACTTAAGTATGACCTACTTTTTAAACTGATGGCATTTCACCTAACCAGGGGTGCCTGGGCACCGTCACCCTGTGTTTCACTTTGGTGCTTTTGACGAGTCAGTTCCCTGCTGCCCAGCTTGCCAGGGGTGCTGTGGCCACCAGTCTCCCTGTCACGTGGCAGAGCAGGCAAAAGGGTGAAGTCAGGGCAGTCATTAGCTGGTCATTAGCTAATGACAGTAAATTGATCCACCAAGTCCGAGACAGCCTCTGCCTACTTGTATTAGGTGTGTCTAATTCGCCAAGGCGGCCAAGAGGATTATGTAAATTGAAAATTTACTTACCTTGGAGAAGGGCCTCGCCTGCTGCCCACGGGCAGAAGCCAGGGGCGAGCTGCAGGCAGGCAGGCAGCAGCACAGGCTCAGCGGAGAGCCTGGGGGCACACAGGCAGAGCCAGCCCACCCAGCAGCCTTTACTGTTTTTCCCAGCGCCGACACACATCTTTCAGTCCAGCACCTACAAAGCATCTTTCCCACGCATCCCCGCACTGGTCTGCAGAGCCTGGGCTCTCCCTGAAAACATCCTGCTGCTCTCCAGGTCCCTGCACCCCTGCAGTCCTCAGACACCCACCAGCCGGCACGTCCCTCCCACTGCTAACATCTCTGCAGCCCAGTTCCAGGGGGGGAGAGGCTGCAATGCCCCTTCTCCCCATCCCTCCCAGTTCCCCCCATCCCTGGAGGGAGACTTAGCTAGGGTCTTCTGACCAAAGCTGAGTTGACGATCGCACACAGAAGCCTAGTGACAGGATTGTTTTCAGCCACAGTAGGGTAACACCCACAAAGGGACTTCTGCCTTTGACACTGTGCGGTGTCCACATTTTCACTTGTATTTCTACACAAATAAGAATTCCAGGGTGCTCCGAGGCAGATTTACATCCACGCCCTTTACCAGTGCCTTGGAAGTAGGAAAAGGTTTGAAAGGAACTGTTCACTGCCAAAGTAATATGGGGGGGTGGAGGGACATATGAAAAATTAAAATAAGGGGCTCTCGCATTTTGTTTCTTAATCAAAGCCTTGCAATTCATTTGAAGTATTCTTATAACCACCAAAATATATTCCAAGTGCTTTTCACCGCAAACATTATCATTATTTAAGTACTATGAAGTTTATAAAGATTATGCCTGCAGTGCCATTGCCTGTATCCCGGGGATGTGAGAAATACGCCTTTGTGGCACACATGCACAAAAGCGCAAGCATATCACAAAAGGCCAGTTTCCAGGAGAAATCAGAAGCTTTACACAAATTCTTTGAAGTCATGAAAAATATTTAGACCACTGAACTGCAATAGGAACAAATAAATACAATATCATTGTTACAAATTATTTTTTATGTTCTTTTTCTGTTCATGTTATAAGCCCTGAATATTTAAGGACTACAGGCCAAAGATGTAATAAATCTTTGAAACAGTAGGAAAGAGTAAAATACGGAGGAAATAAGACTTCATAAAATATGAAGAAAATTCAGAGATTTACACAGAGTAGCTGGTGTGTGCTCTCCTCTAGCCCTTGTACAATGTATACTTGTGGTCAGATTCCCCAGTTTAGTGAGTTTCACCATTCTCAGTATGTCTGTTTTTGCCTTAGAGTCTCAACCATGTAATTACGTGAGAAATGCAGTTTTCATTTCTTAAGAAAAAAGTATTTTTCTAATCCTTTGTGATGACTAGTGTTTCACAAAAGAATAAACCACACATACATAAACGCAAATTTAAAACAATTCTGCATTTTGTGCAGATGCACTCCTATACTGACTTGTGTGCAAAATCCTGCTGTTATATTTATCACTTCAGCCCCTGGTTAACTCAGCCAAAGGGCACAAAAAGTGTAAGTTATATTGACGTGGGCTCTTTCACAAAGTCTGACAGACTGACTCGCACCTAATTACCAATGTGTGGCTCACACCATTTCATAGCACCTCTTCCTAAGAGCTGCAATTTCCCAAGCAGGATTCCTTCCTGAATTGGAAGGAAGTGGAGGAAGGTAAGGATACTCTGTGGAACTTATCCATATATATAGATGACAAGGCAAAATTGAGGTCTCATTTCATCAGCATTTCACATTGCTAAATTTCCTATTTATTTTCCTTTGTGGTGAAGACTTATAACAAAAGTAATCATAGAGCAAAATGTTATCACCACAATCCCATTCCCTTTTATATCTGATGCTACTCTGTATTTAGAAGACCCCTGTAGAGCTTGGGGTGTTCTCTAACTTTTTCGGAGATCAGTTTTAATCATGAATATATTTCCATTATTCCATTCATTTCAGAGATACAATCCTAAAGAAACAGTGCATAGGTCAAGATCTTTCAAGCAAGTCTCTCACATTCACAGGCATTTCCTTAATATATTTAGGCTCTCAATAAAGAATTTTGTAAAACCTAGTAGGATTTATTTACATTTTTTGTCTGAATTTAACAATTAACAAATAAAAAGTGTTGAGTCATTGACAGTACATTGATGATAATGTTGTTGTGTTCATGATGTGCTTATAATGCAATTTTAATTTAAATCTAGGCTTAGATTAAATAAATAAATGTGATATGCCATGGTCTTGAAGTTACTTTTGTATGGAATCTTTAATACACATTCAGTTCTGGAACAGGGGCAAATGGCATTTTCAGTACAGTGCTTTAATGAAGAATCCTGCTGTCTTGATAATCCTTAATTTGCACGTATGCCATTGAATATTTTCTAGATTTCTGAAATGTTTATTTTAAAATGTACTTATTTTTGCCATTATGCAGTACTAAGGCAGCTTCATTCATACTGAGTGGGAAGACAGCACCTCACCGCAGTGAGTTCTGTGATAGCTGCCTTAACCATGCGTATTTAATTACCTCACCTGCACTAATCATACTATACTTCAAACTCCTTAGGGCACACACTGTTATTTTCTTCTCATGTTTCTCATCTCTTTCAGGTCTCTTTAGTCTTATTTCTTGCCTTTCTAATGTTTACAGCACCTTCCAATTTAGCATCACCTGTGATTTTTCTCAAAGTGCTTTTTACCTTCCCTTCCAGATTGCAAATTAAAATATTCCATACGATCAGTTCTCACGCATGCACTCGCACTGATACATAAGCACAGGTTTCCAGAAAATCATTAGCTCTGTCTTTCTGCTGCAATGTACTGCTGCTTACCTCTGGTTTGCAAAGGAGAAGTTAGAGCTGTTTTGTTTTAAGCTATTCATTCTAGGACACAGCAAGGAAAGAAAAAAAACATCATTTTAACTCATTATATATGACCTTCTGAAAAGAGTGTCTAAAATAAAGATTTAACTAGCACGTAAACAACACTTTCTGACACTTTCTTCCTGGACTTTGGTATCGAATTATTGCTAGAATGGAACGGAGGGAAAAATAGGAGAAAACCTCATTGTGAATCAGCACTTTCCTTGGTTAAGTTCAGCAGCAATTCTTAAGTAACTGGGTCACTAGTAAATGATGACATCTGCAGTCAGGTTTCTGGTGCTGTAATTAGCAACCATTTGTGGAGCTCAAAATACTTCAAATTAGATAAACAAACTAAGGACCTAGGGGTTTTTTGTAGAAATAAATAGGAAAAAAGACAGATGTAGCCATATAAATACATGACAAGCAGGGAAAATAGCCATTTTTAAATGCAGAGCAAGTAATATCAATTTGTAAGTTATCTGAAATTCAAATTTTTGTTAAGAGCTCACTGATTCCAAGAAAAGACAGTTGGCATTTTGATTATAACTACTTCATTTATTGGCTTAATGCTGTATATAATTTTTCTAAAACAAATACACCAAATTAATAATTACACAAGCTCCTGCAATGCTCTCTAAACAGGATTCACTGTAGCTCAGCGTGGTGCGTGTGGTTTTTTTTTTTTCCAGGCAATTAAACTGTATCCTTTAAGATCATTAAGGCTCAGGGTCAGACCAGGCTCTTTATTCTTTTAAACAGATGTTTGGGGGATCCTGGATGCCCTTTTTTTTTATCACCTTCTGCTAATTACTATCTGCCTATTCTCTCCACTCCCCGGCTTTCAAGCAGCCGGTGGGCCCCTGAATACCATCTGCTCAAAATTCTGGTCCCTGCCCTCTGTTAGACCTCACTAGACCTTAGTCTTTTTTCTTTTCCATTATGGAGATCATGCATGCATTAGGTGGGTCACGTTCCTTTTGCTATACACAGTGGCACGTGCCAATGCCCTTGAGGAATCAGCTGCAGGGCTAAATTTACAATTGGCTTGCTTCCCCCAAAACAACATTAAGCTTTTGTTCTCCCACTCACAATTCCATACAATTACAGAGATATAACTAATTGTATACTTTAGATTATAATGAAATTTTAAAATATCTTTTTTAACAGCAGAGCATAATTAAATGGAGAAAGGCTACCAAAAGAAAAAAGCTGCAACCATTTACCATTTTCAACTACGTACTTTGAATTTAGGCAGATTTCTCATTTTTTTCTAAACAAAGGCTAAAACATGCCACTCATTGCAGACAAAAGCTACCTCTCTCCACCACTTCATTTCTGTAAATTTTTCATCTAAGAAACAGTAAATATCAAGCTGAAATGAAAAGGAACTTAGTCACGTTAAAGGATCTATCCAGTACTGTTTGCAGCTTCTAAAGGTGGCAAAGGGAATTTCCCCTGTAACGAACAGAGTTTCCTCCTCGCTTTGGTTGTCACTGTCACTGTACAAATTGCTTTGTGTTGGTCATACGCTGCAGACTACAGAAAGAGATTTAGGGAGATTTGAAAACAAAGAGCAAAGGCTGTTGCTTCCTCTACTGCTGTTATGATTAAACCCTAGAGACCATTTTAAGACTATGTTATAATTTGCACATCTTTTGTATAACATATGAGTCTTTGGAGGATCCAACGGTTCACAGTTGGTTGACTGTCTTGCTTGAACAATCATAAGAAGGCATTCTTTCCCTAGATCTAGGGAAACGATCTAGCTGAAAGAAGGCTCTGGGAAGACCTTATAGCAGCCTTCCAGTACCTAAAGGGGGCCAACAGGAGAGATGGGGAGAGAGTCTTTTATCAGGGAGAGTAGCAGTAGGACGAGGGGTAATGATTTTAAATTGAAAGAGGGGAGATTTAGATTAGATATCAAGAAGAAATTCTTTACAGTGAGGGTGGTGAGACACTGGAACAGGTTGCCCAGGGAAGTCGTGGATGCCCCATCCCTGGAAGTGTTCAAAGCCAGGCTGGATGGGGCTTTGAGCAATCTGGTCTTCTGGGAAGCGTCGCTGCCCATGGCAGGGGGGTTGGAACTTGATAATCTTTTAAGGTCCCTTCCAATTCTAACTATTCTATGATTCTATGATCAGCCTTCCAAAGCCAGTGGCAGTATCGCTTCTCAGGGTCATAAAATCTTCTCTTGCACTCTTGCACTCTGACATATTTCACAAAATTCATTTATAAGGGAAACATTTATATTTAAATTAATCTAGTTTCAACTGTATTATCCCTGTAGCATAGGCTGCTATTATTATCCATACTAAAATGGATTTCTGTTATCAGCAAACTTTCAATCATTTCTGACTGGTGAAAGTCACAGCCACTCAAAGCTGATGCTGAGGGAATAAACAATGCTATAAATTGCAAAAACGTAATTTAAACACAGCATACTGTATTTGATTCAATTTCGTGCTCCCCATGTGCCAGTCCACCTCCACCAGACTGTTTTTGATAGTCCAAAAAACCTTCCTTAAGCAAAAAGCCCATCTCCTGGAAAAACATTTTTCTTTCTCTTCCATTCTTTGCATTTCCTCCAAAATATAAACACAATTCCTATCTTGTGACCCAGAAGATCTAGTTGTGGGCAAATGTCATTTTCAAACTTGTGACATGTTTGTGATGATAAAGTGTAAACACTTTCCTCTGAGCCACAAATGGTTTGAAGTAAGAACCTATTCCAAGCCTATTGATGTCATTTAAAAGACCCGTATTGACTTCAGTAGGCTTTCAGTCAGCACCTGGCAATCTGTCCCAACAGACAGAGGGATAAAATACCCAGGATAAATTGTATGTACACTGCTTTGATTATGAAATATTTAGAGTTTATGGTCTCAGGAAACATAGTGGTTAGGACAGAAGGTTCAGTCAGAGCTTCATTGTTAGTCCTGTATCACTGGGAGTTTTCTGGCATGAAACCAAAAAACCAAACCACCACAGACACACAGGTTTTGCTAGCTTTCTTTGTTTTAATCATAAAATATTGTCTTGGTTCCAACGTAGAAGTAATAAAACTAATGCCACAACTTTTCTCCATCTTGGTATAAGTGTTCCATTGTGTTATCTTTTCAGTGTTACTCTTCCTAATTTGAATATTAGTAATAACATAGCAGCAGATCAGAACCAATAACTTTATACCTTTCAGAAAACTGATAGAAACATTTTTCACAAAAAAGGTTCCTTAATTCTTACTGAAGTGTATTTTCAGGTAATTTTGCAAGCAACTATTTTTATTCCCGGAAATTCTTTTGGATGTTTTTCTATTTCAATTTAATTATTTTCCATATTAGAAGACATTTGAGGGTAGCATTTTAAAATCATCCATGATTATGAAAATAAGTTTCATTTTCAGAAGTGACTTAGCATTTCAATAACATTAAGGTTCTTTTAACAGTATTGTAAAAATCTTTACATAAGATGGGCTTCTAGAACAGGATCCAACACCTCTAACAGACACTTAATTTGCCCTTAAGTTTTGCCCTAATGAACCAGATCTTCTGAAATGCTTGCTTCAGTTACCTCTGTAGAGAATATAGAAACCCTGGCATCTCTGAAGGCCTCCAGGGAGAAGGTCCTTGTCCTAGGACCACATATTAAAAATCTCTACATTCAATGAATGCAAGAAGATCGAAGCAGGGCCCAAATTGATGAACCCCAGCAAGAGTCAGGGTATATTTACTTCAAGTCAGAACTATGTTAAGATTCCTCCACATGGTTTTCTTGTAGTTGAAAGCTGAGGCAAACTGTGAGAGATTACTCCTGTCTGTGTTTTGCCTATCCTGAGAAGTTACATAATTTCATTTATACACAGGAGACATAAGAATTTGAGAAAATGTAACAAAAGAGCCTATAAATCTGGAAATTTAGTCCCCTACTCTAACCGCTGTTAAGCCTGCCAGTCTGTGAGAGTTCAAACAAAAGCTAAAAAATGCTGAGTCTGCTTTTTCACTCCAGTCTAGCTATGCTCCATATTTGCCTTTAATATTTATGAAGAAAATTGAGAGTATATTGTTTCAAAAATGTTTGTGTACCATACAAAGAGAATGAAAGAGCTCAAACACTCTCCTTGGGAATTAGATCTTTTCTATAAATGAATGTATTCAAAATGTTCAGGTATAATAATGTCAATCTGAAGGATGCATGTGTTTTCATTAAAGATTTACAGCTGAATTTGTAATGAAAGTGGAACAATATTCTGAGGACTATTTCAGAATTGTACTGAATTAAAGGGCATATTGTAGCTTATTTACTTATTAATTTGATCTATGCTTGTCCTCAATTCACAGTCAATTAGTTTGAAGGCCCAATCAAGACTTGGACTCTGTGTGAGTACTGATATGTCACAGGTGAATTTCCCATGAATCTGGACCCCTTCTCACGTAGTGACTCTTGTCACATAATGAAAAGACGTGGAGTCTTTTCAGTATTACCTTAAAAGAAATGAACAGTCTTCCTATTTATAGCAATTGTGGCAGAGGAAGCACACAGGAAGAGAAAGAGACTTCCAAATGTTAACATTTTTAACGCTTCACTGGATAAAATGCACAGAAAGCAGCTGCGAGCAATGGTCAGAGAGAGTGCTGCCCACACAAAAATCATCTCATTTTTGTTTCCAGACATATCTTTATACCCATTATTGACTGGGTTCATGCACAACAAGGGACTCTTATGTAAAGTAATGTTGAATCCTTATGTAATAACACAAGAAGACTTTAACCTGCTCCAAGAGGTGGGCATGGGAAGTTGGGGAACACTACATCATAAGGTATTCTTACCCGTGCAGAGCGTACAGAGTTACATCAGAGCTAGTCATTCTATATTCCCATTGCAGCCGGTGAAGGAAAATTAACATCTTCAGGATGTAGTCCACCTAATCTTTACTAAACTGCTAATTTAGGATTAAAATAATGGTAGCAGTTGGATAAAATAGCTAGGTCCCCCCTGGCTATCATGGAAGTCTAAACCTGTGTTGATGTTAAATTACTACTGGCCACAGCACAGGATTATCTCAGGCCTCTTCTTGACAAGTCATATTTCTTATTAACAGGTTTTCCAAAGGTATTCTATGCAGGTAGTAGGGAAAGCCTCTTTTAACTGTCACATGGCAGGGAAGAAATGGAGGGGTTTTTTCCTTCTTCCTAGAAATAAATTTAAATGTGGAGCAGGGAAGGAAAAGTCTTGTTTCATTTTTGAATTCTTGAATATAGAAATAATGGACAGAGGCTGATTCCTCTGATTCAAAAAGGTGGAGCAACGAGCCCTCAGATCTTCCCAGTACATTTCTGCTCCTGCGGGAGAAGCACTTTAGTGCACAGTCAGCATCCTGTGTTCCATTTCTTACTTAGTCTTATTCGGTACTTTCCACCAAATCACATTGATTTCTATGTCTTTAAATAGAGCTTTAGAAGATATATGGCTTAAAGGATAGCACCGTTTGGGTTCCCCGTAGTGTAGTAATACAAATTCTGGACACATGGATTGTTCTTTGATGACTTACTTTATTAGGTTTCCAAATCACGCTGGTGCCCAGAGGGTGTGAATAGAATTGAAATAGCTTTACACTGCCACAGGAGAGTTGGGAAGGCCCCATTTCATGAGGCTGAGGTTAACACTAAAATAACATGTGACAGATGGTCACTTTTTGCTTCCTGTCTTACTTGACCAGTATTTTTCTAACAGACACAAGCAATCCATTTCTCTTTTCTCAGCAGAGAATAAATCCGTAGAAAATATTTTAACTGATGATTTTAGCTGATTTTAGCTTTACTGTTTCTAACCACAGCTGAGGAAAAAAAAATTGTATACTGGCAGGTTGGTAACATATTCTGGAACCTTTTCTTCATGAAAAACAGTTGTTGAGTAAAAGAATATTTGTTTCATCTCTGAGAGTTTTCTTTCCTATATTTAAAAATTTGTTCTTTTAAGAAACAATATTCTACCATTTTTGTTTTCAAAGTGTAATGAATTTTATGGCAGTTAAGATTAAATTGCCTGTTTACTGCGATATCCTGTTTCTGACAGTAGCCAGTGGCAGATGCACAGGAAAAGATAATGAGAAACTTGATAGGTAGTGAATGCTCCTTCTGCTCATTTTCTTTCTCAGTTTCTGGAAATCAGAGGTTTATGAGTTCCTTAGCTGGATGTTTCATCTAGACCTTTGTGGCCAAGATTTATTCCATGAATTTGCCTAATCTCTTTTTCAATCTGTTTATGTTCTGACCATCACAACATGCTGTGGCAATGAGTTCCACAGTTTAATTACATATTATGAGGAAAAAATGCTTCTTTTTGTTTATTTTAGGCTTTTTGGCTTATAATTGCATTGAATAGTGTCCATATTTTCATGTTACAAGAAACAGTGAATAACCATTCTCTGTTTAGCTACCCCATAGCCCTCACATCACTTAATAGACTGATCATATTAACCCATGCCCACTTTAGTACATTTCTTTTTATTTCAAATTACATTGTGAAATTGTCTGCAACATTTTTTTTCTCTTCTCTTGGCATATTTCATTATTTGAAGTCCCTGTCTGATGGCACTAAGAGACACGGCTTCATAAGATGAGTGTTTGATGAGAGACAGTCACCTCCAAATATATTCTCAACCGGCTTGTTTATATATCTCCTCTGAATTTGGAGATGATAACAAGTTTCTAATTACCTTTTAACAATAAACCTTCCTCCTGATTATACCACCTAGAGTACAGTTTACCCTAAACCAGTCTCTGAGTAACACCTGAAACACAAATTCCTATGGTTATTCCTCAACACTTTCATGGTTTGCTTGGTTTAGTCTTTCAGCCAAGGTTGCTTCAATCATTGACGTACTTCCAAGCAAGCAAATCAAAACAGACTATAGTGTCTTCTTCAAAATCTTAAAGATTTTCTTCTTCGTGAAAATGATTTAAAAATCTCACTCTCTCGAAACTACTTCTGGTACTCTTAGCAAGAGAAGACTTCAAAATCACTTTTCTTGTCCCATGCCATCCCTTCTCCTTTCACCACTGTTCTTATTTGCCCCCTCTTCAATGCTGCCCTTTTTAGCAATCCTTTATTACTCTTTATAGTCCTCAAGATTCTTCTCTCTTCAGATCCCCTTCTCATTTTTCTAGACCTCTCCAAAACAAATTTTCCAGGATGTGAAATGCATGGTATTTTACCATCCTCCCCCGGGTATAACCCTTTACAGCATGTACAGTTTTTCCAACAGTGGTGAAACTTAGATTATGGTAATCCTCCATTGGCATTTGTATAAACCTCCATATTCTCATAGCAAAAGTGGGATCATTATTGACATCAACAGCAAAATTTGCATCACCTCAGGATCTCTTCCTCAGTAAAGTCTATAAATCAGATTTATTTTCATGTCTTTACACATTGCTACAGAGTTGTTTTCAGAGCTCAGGGTCTAAGACTTGCTATCAGATTCATTACCTATATGAATATGAATATATCTATATCTATATGAATGTATCTATTATCTAACTTCATAGTTTCTGTAATTAACTGAGTTATATTATGGATGGCCTATATTTTTTGACATCATTAGGGGGGAGAAAAAAAGGAAAGAGAGAAAAGAAGCAGATTTTGGTCCTAGCTGTGAGCTAGTGTATAAGGAGTACAAATTACAGCAAGTGAAGTAAGTAAAATTATAGACGTCTATAACAGTGTGCAAATAAAGTAGGTGAAATCATCATAAGATCCTTTGATTTTTCAATGCAATGGGAACATAATGCTACTTTAAAAGCTAAGACTGTGCCATGTCATATTCCCCATTCTTTTCCTTTTTATCACTGTTTTAAAACATTTTTTTAATTTTCATACAAATGCAGTCTGAATATTTTTAAATCACAATAGCTCCTATTATCCCATTATTTTCATGCTATAGGAATGAAAAAGTCAGTAAAAAGTCAACAGTAAATAATTAGTTTCTCTTTAAAAGGGGGAGGGAGAGAAATTTTGATATTAGCATGTCAATGTTTGCTATTTTTTATAAGAAATCATTTCTTTGGCCATTATTAGGCTGTATTCAGAAGACATTCAATAGATTTCCTTTTCTACTGACTTTTTCAGTCAATCCTAAACAATAAATGAATGCATGAGAAATCATATTTTAACAGGAAAATGCTGGACAATACAGAAGACCAGCTGGTGTCCTAGCCCAGCCATGCCAGGTTGGTATTAGCTCAGTTAGCTAATGGGCAACTTAGTTCAGCTACTCAGAAGGAGACCTTGAGACTCAAACTGTAACAAAAGAGACTGAGAGTGGGAAGACATAGAATGGGATTCATCTCAACAGACCTTGTATTTTTAACTGCAGAAGCAGTGGCTTCTGAAATGATCCAGCTATTCCAGATTCACCCTTACAAGCAGTGTGAATAATGGGCACATTTTAGAGCAATTTTAAATATCCATTTTAACCTAAGAATTCCAGTCTAGATTCTACTTGATACATTGGCTGGATCTCCCCTTGCGGGCAGTGCATTGCGGGCGCTGATGGATCTCAGCATCTCTGCTTGCCCTTTTTTTTACAAACAAAAACACAGGGAACAGAAGCTAGTAAGCATTTTTGTTGTCACAGTGTGTGAAATTAAGGATGACTGAATGCCATTTTAAGTCAATCTATTTTGGAAAAAGATATCCAAAAGGGGATGTTTTACACCTTTTTATTAACTAAATATATGTAATTCTGTAATTAAATTTGGACTATGATTTCGACCTGTTTCTGGAAAAGAAAATAGAGAAAAATAACTCCAGGTCTCAGCATGTTTTCAAAATGTATTTGGAGAACTCAGCTGCAGAAACAGCCAGGAAAAAAAAAAGGAAAAAAAAAAAAGCTGCAATGTGGGCAACGCAGGAAAAGGAGATCCAAACGGGTTCATGCACTGAAACAGAAGCAGCACAGCAGCCCGCTCCTTGAAGGTGCGTTAGGTTAGAGAAGTGTGAAGGACGCTGCTGTAAAAGCCAGAGGGTTGAAGGCTGCAGCTGTAGATCTTGAGACATTGGGTCTCTCTGATTTAGGTCACGGATGAAGTTCAAAAAACAAACTTACCCTACTCTGCAGTCAGAAAATTCAAAGAATGAAGAATACAACCTGGCTCTAAGACCTGGCCTGTAGTGGTTGCAGCTGGGAATTGTCATCCCAGCCATCAGGCTGAGCTGCCATCCTTGTGGAGTACGCAAGGTGTTACTGATCATCGCAGCACGCACACTCCCTTTCCGGCGACCTGAGAAACACCCTGTCATCAGCACTGCACAACAGTTAACATAAAAAAAAGCATTTTCACTGATAGATAACAGCTATCGTGTTCAGGAAGCACTAGTGG
This sequence comes from Limnodromus scolopaceus, assembly GCA_028565335.1. Classification (NCBI taxonomy): domain Eukaryota; kingdom Metazoa; phylum Chordata; class Aves; order Charadriiformes; family Scolopacidae; genus Limnodromus; species Limnodromus scolopaceus. Next base: position 21,561,054 of record JAOXNO010000001.1, read on the forward strand.
AGAAAATCTGGCTCCGTTAGGTGCAAATTTGTGTAGCAGAATCAGATTTTTGTTTAGTTGTTTCAAAGCCCATCTATTTACTTGCTGAATGATTGTGAAGTACCTTAATACCTGATTCCATTATATGATGTATTTTCTTTTTAGTTAGTGTTTGTGGTAATAAGATAAATAAAGGAAATTAATACATGACATTTACTGACTTAATGTTGTGGTAAACTGAAGACTTAGTGCCCTTCAAAACAATGTAGATTTCAGCTTTACCTCAGCAAAATATTAACTCTCATGTCAGTAAGCCTTGATGTTCATTGCTTACTTTAATGGAAGCCAATTTCAGCTTAATCTGGTTTACAAAGAAAACTACATTCCTGCTACAGTTAAATAATTTTATTTCAGCATCATAATAAAAAGCAGCCTTTTTTGGAGAATCCAACAGTGCAAATTTTCATTATTATATCTTAGCCTCATGAGAACTGTTTTTTTCTCCTCCTGGAATCATGCTATTATGGTTATAAAATGCTTGAAAATAGTATTCTTCAATGCTCAAAACACAAAAGTTAAATAAAATGAGCCTCAATTTGTTTATGTTTTCAGCTCATAATTTTTAAGCCAGTACCATCACTTTTTAATTCTGGGGATTGCAAATGGAAAGAACAGGTGCTGTTTCAAAACTGTTTTTAAAAGCAACAGTTAAGAAATGTGTGGGATTTGTCAATCTATGATCATAAACGATTTCACAGATTAAACTGTGTATTCTGAAAATACGTATTTGGGATAAAAATATATATAACAGATTAGAACCTGGTGATTTGGAACGTCCAAGATACTAGAATTAAAATATTTTTCTGGAGAGTGTATTATTCAAGTACACTATTCTGTAACAGTGAAAATGCAGATATACATGACACTGACAAAATTCTAAATCTTTGCCATAAAATGTAAGTGAACAAATGCTTGAGAACTTCATACAGCCTCTACTCAGGAAATCTTCCATTATACTTATCAGAAATGTATCTAAGAATACAAGGGACATCTTTGTATTACTAATTGAAATAAAAATAGTATATGCCATGTCTGTATTCCAATGGACAGCTTCCAAGATGTATCAGATTCATTAGCTGTTAAACTGGTGCATATCATCAACCAAGTTACTGTCCTCTGAATGGCCTACTAAAAAATTTCTGCAGAAGGAGTAAGTTCTGTGTATGAGAGAGTTGATTTCCCAGCATAGGAGAAAGATGGCTAAAAATCTGCCCTGAGCGGCTACTTCCAGTGTCGCCTCAAGTGAGAGTGCTATGAACACCCAACTAAGATATAAGAATGGGCACTAGTCTATTCGTTTCAGCTGTGAAGAACATTTACACTTTCAGCCTTATAATGTGACATAATGGTTGAACTCAATGGATGAAATGTGTCTTGGACAGCACACATCCTCCCCGCATGCATAATGGATCAAACACCTAGGCTAGGATATGTTATTTTTTTAAATCAATTTAGTAAATGAGGTATCAGGGAAACCTGGCATTAGAAAGTTAGATTCTGTAGCATAATCAGCTAACAAAGGAAAGTATAATAGTTAATGGAAAGCAGAATGTGGAAGCGTAATTAAATCTGGCATGCATATCATCAAGTCAAATTATCACTTGGTTACGGAAAAATGTGGTAGGGAAGCATTTATGAAGGGCATAGCGTAGCCTTAGTCTTCTTTTCAAGTGTTGGATAAAATTACAGCAAGATTGTGTTTTATTTAGACTGGCAGTGTTCCTAGAAAGCACTAGTTGTGATGCATGGAGCCTGAAATAGTGGCTTTTTATTTGTACTCAAAGCTCTAGAGTATTGTCTGTTCAATCACTTATAGATCAGGCTGCTCAGTAGCTTTCATAAGCACTTGAACAGTGTGAATAAATTGTACTGACAATGCTGACAGCTCCATACCCTGTCTAAGAAAGGTCTGAAAGGCTTTAAACTTTTGCTTTTTCATTCATTGAAGGGTGGTCCGTGTGTACAATACATTGGTCTCCGTACTTTACAAGATTCCCCCCTTCTTCCCACACACACAACTTTTTGGCAAAATGAAATAAGCTTCCTACCACTAGTTTCTAAAGAAAGCATTTTAAATCAATCTGTCTCTAAATATAATTTAGAAGACCAAAGGAAAGCTATGTGAGCACAATAATGTGTTGTTCTTAATAAATTCCCAGCTGGCGGGGGTACAATTCCTCTGATATTTCCAACCCTTTCCAAGTTTGTTCCAGACAGAAATAAAAATACAATAGAATTTTCTTAAAATAGTATCTGGGCTACCAGTTCTAGCCAACCTCCATATTCAGACCTTCTTTAAAACAACTATCTTTTTGTTTTGGGTTTCACTTAATTAATTTTTAACTCCCCACTAAACTATTTTCCGTCTCCCAAATAAAGATTGCTTGGACATGAAGTTTCCACAGTTTCTGCGTAGTTGACAATCCACACTATTAAAAAAGGAGTGACAAGCTTAACCAGAAAGGCATGGCAGTTGCAAGTTACTGCAATTAAGGAAATAAATACAAAAGTGTTGGTTGCTCTGAGGCAATTACTCTTTTTCACAAAAAGTTTAGCTACTGGCCGTTTTGGTACTCTAGAGGCAGATGCAATAGGGACACATCATACATTTATCACCAGATTACCTACCTGCTTTTTTTTTTTCTTTTCTTACAGACGTGTCTTGGTTAGAAACATGTATTTGTCTGTCTTTTAGTGAAAGGGACTACCAGTAGTTTGAAAGCATTTTGGAGCTTCCAAAGCCCCACAGTACCACAGTATGCAACTGTCACTCCCTCACATTCGGTACAGCAGGAATTCCCAAATTTAGTGCACAGAGGATTACACTCTCAGCTTCCTGGGGGGCAAATAGGTCAATTTAATCTGCATGCAAATTGAGAAAGCTTATTATGCAGGGATCTACCTCTACATTTTTGAAACAAGGAGAACAGTTTTATCAATGTAATTCTATTACAGGAGAAATTTAGGAGCTAATGACATCTTAGTTACTCGTTTTCCATCCTCTTTTTTACAGCAAGGACAGCAGAAGTTCATCTCTTTGTGTAATTTACTCTTTTGACCTTAACTTATTGCTACATTCGTGATCAGTACATTGATATTTCTGCTTTCTCCTAAGTTAAGTCTCCAGTATTTTCTGTGAAGCGCTGTAATGTCTGCCTCTGGGTTTAGGGTTTTCAAGCTTCTGGAAAATAAATTGGCTTCCTAATTTTTCTGCTAATCAATAGACGATAGAAGTATAGTACCTCTTTGAATGATGCCACAGCTGCCTATAAACAAAACAGCTAGACCACAGCTAGACTCCCTGCACTGGAGTGAAAAAGAGGAAATAAGTGTGTCACACTGTGCTTCATCCATCTTTTCACTGTGTCCACCAGCTTTTTCACCTTATAGTTTTATTGTGAAACCTTGGGTGCATACGTTGGCTTCCTACAGTATGTATTTATAACTAGACATTTGTGCATATACATGTGTGTTTGCATGTAGTTCCCATAACAGCAGGTCAGTTGCCACAGGTTACAGCCATTTTACTATTAAATACACAGGAAAAGAAGAAATGAGGCAAATCCACAGCGTCATGAATGCCTGAATGCATTATTGCTGTCAGTTCTCAGACCAATATCTGAATAATCACTCTGTGATAAGAATGAAATACCAAATGTGCAAAGCCAGAGCTCCACATGGTCGTAAAGTGGAAGCGGAAAGAATTGTCAGAGCCTGAGTCTAAGGCCACAGTCTGTTGATTATTGTTCTATTGTGAAAAACAAACAAAAATGTAAGCTTGTACAGCATATGAAAACACACATCAAATTGCTGGCAGCATTTCAGCTTCCAAATGCAGCAAATGTTGAAACATATTTAAATTTCCTTCTCAGTCTTTAAATCCTGCTTTATCTCCTGTCACTTGTATGACAGGGACTGAAATTTTTGACAGCTGAAATAGGTGCCAGTGCTCTACACCCAGAGTCTGATCCAACAGCAGCTGAATTCAAAGGGCATCTTTCCCCTGACTTCAGTGGGAGCTGGGTGACACTCAGTATCAAATGAAAACCCAATTATGAGGGGATAAAATCTGAGTAATCAGCTCATGAGTGTATTTACCTCCGCTAATCCTCTAGTTACCCCAACTCTCCCTTCAGTCAACCGTGAGAAGCAAATCGGAGTCAGGAAGCCTGGATCCCACAACATTGCAGCCCACTCATGAAAGGAAACAGAAACATCTCTTTCATTAAGGTTTTTTTGTCTGCTGGTAATTCACTCCTAACCTCTAAGTCGTTTGATGTTGCCTCAGAAACTGTCTTCAGCCCCCTTAGCAAAATTTCTCCGTAACAATAACGAATGAGCTTGTCACTGTCGTGCTTGCACAGGAGCAACCCGACAGCGAGAGGCCAGCACACGCGGGACCGTCCCAGCAGCATCTCTCCTTTGAACTCATCCCCACCCCCCTAAAACTCTCCTGATGGGATTTTAGCAGCGGAGGGGGGATTTTGCTCATTATTTACGACCTGCGTGTTCGCACCTTTTAGACTATGGTGCCTAGCTTTTTGAGGTAGGAAAAGTCAATAGGGGGAAAAAAAAGAATCTCCACCCTCTCGGAAAACTTCTGATATTAATGTTTTTCTCAGAGAGAATCATTATGCGAAAGGTGAAATGGTGAGCAGGTTAGTGGGGTTTTTTTTAATAATAGAGTGGAAAAGTTAAGACATTCTTTGACTGAGAAGTATCAGGCATTTTTTGGTTTGACTCCAACATTGAAACACTGCCGTAGAGCAGTTCCTGATGTGACAAGCTTTCACAGACTCTCCACCACTGCACATGCACAACTCAATGGCAGCTGTGTGCAAGCTCTCCTTCTACACCCAGCAACTCCACAACTTCAATCAGTGCAGGCATACCCTTAAAAAACTAAAAAAAAAAAATATTCAAAAAGCAAAATATATAGGAATTGGACACATAAAAGACACTTTAAAAATTACAGTTTGGGAAAATCCAAAACATGATTGTGGCTGCCTGGGTGGGCCCTTGGCACCGCCGCTGCTGGGGAGATGGAGACCCCTGGTCTGCTGGGTCCTGGTTCCCAGATACTGACCTCTCTCAGAGATCTGACACAATTGGCACAGTTTACCAAAAATTTTTCATTCTACAGAGAAAAATTGCCCAATGGAAACATCATCAAAAATGTTTTGTTCAGTTTTAATCACATGTGATGAGGTGCTAGATGGAAAGACACAAACGTGCTCACCAGAGCACTGGGTGCGTACTGAGCCAGGAGCCCTGGTACACGACTCCCTGCTGCCTCCTCAGGCACAACTACATGGAGTATAAACATGCTGATATTTTAAGAGGTTATCATTCATGTAAAGATAACTACCTTGTTCATAGTAATTTTAAAAGCCCAATTATTTTGCCAGTATGATCTTTGTAAGAAGGATGAGGTGGGTCTGTATTTCTGAGAACTCCATGTTCTTTCAATTGTGTTAGTAAGGAAGAGATTATTCCATTAAATTAACAGTATAAACTCCCTCCCTTTCTTTAAGGAAGAAACTGTTCCCATTTTATAATTTAGTAAACTTTAAATCTCTCTATTTTCATGGTCTCTTCAGACAAAAGAAAAGGAGTCCATAAAATCTCAGACATTCCTTGTTCAGGAGACAGCAGAAAGTAAACACTCTAAGGCTTACCAAAAACAATGCATATCTTAAAAAATCAATAGAGGAGAATGTAGTCGGTGCAAGAGATCCATATTCAATACACTGATATGTCGTTGTGTGGGGGGGCAGAACTGAGAGAAACACTGAGAACCAGCAAGCTGTATAGGACGTGGCTTATAGTATTTTGAGTGGTTATCAGCACACATAACAAATTGCAATGGTGGAAGGAACTAATTATTCAAAATATTCTCTTCTCAAGCTAGTTGATTTTGTGGTTTAAGAAGCCACCGTTAATTTCAACAGAATATGTGAAGAGCAGCTCGTCACTGGGCTGCATATATGACATGTACTGTACAGTGATAAGACATGGGGTAAGTTAATTAGCAACTACTGACATGACCAAATGACATGCATACTCTGCAGTCATCTTATTTCTATCCCTTCTTTCATCTTTGATATTCCACTTGTGTATGATAATGACAAAGTTATGAAAATGTTGTGACGGTCTGATTGAAGAGACTGGGACAAAGAGACAGAAAGATAGAATATATAATAATGAGGCATGTTAGGTCTCTATTTCCCTTTGTCTTTTAAAATATTTTTACTGAATACTTTCTGCAGTTTTCTTTTAAGACAGAAAACAAAACATGCCATATAATTCACACACAGATGTGTCAACCTTTTGTGTAACTCCTTGGTTTGTTGTCTCATAAACCCTACATCAATTACCATGCAAGTGTCATCTTTGGATGATTTCCAACTTATGGTTTAATAAAAAAGACCAGTCATTTTTTCTCTTTTGATCAGGTCTTGTTCTGTAGGATATTCAGTTCTGAAGAAAAAATGTTTATTATGTTCTGCTGATAGTAAATATATATACAGCTTATTTTCATTATCATTAACAGAACTAATGATTTTTAATTACAGGTCACCCACTGTGAAATATAAAGAAGCGCATAGTCATTTTCAAAATCAAATCGACCATATTGTGTTTTCTGATATCTGATGACCTGTTCACAGAACAAAACAAAACTGGAGTGAGTCTGTAGTGTCTGTGGTCTCAAAACAGCTGTTGGTTGCAATCATTACCCAACAATATGTAAAGCACCGACTAATAGGGTGTAACTTAATTTGCTTGTCTCTCTCTGTTATCCATTTCTTCCTTAGATCTATAGTGGCTGTACCTTTATTTGAATTTGTCACAGAGAAGCCCCCCTCCCCAACACCTTTATTTTTATTCTCTCAGATGTCTAGTGGGGAAAATAGCGTTATATCTCTGCCAAATAAATTAGTTAAGTTGCAGGCACAATAATATGATAAAATACTAATATGCACAGCAAGCAGAGGAATGTTCTTCAGCCCTTCTTGGCCTGGAGCAACCTAACTTATTAAGGAAATTTGTACTTTCTGTCTGATGCAAGTGATCATTTCTTTGATGAGAACTTCTGCTCTGAATACCACCAAGTCTGAAGAATGTCATTATGAATGTGATCCATTGCCAGTGTCAAGATTTTCAACACCTGAAACACTAAGGTTGTAGCATTAGTCCTTTCCATTAAAACTGAGCTTTTTTCTCCAGAACTAGCCCGTATTAAGAAAAATAATCTACAATTCCCTGTACTATGCTGGGTTTTCTGATGTTTTCAATTTCATGAGTGAGACAGTAATTTTAAAGTTGTTGGACAATTACTTTCTCTTTAAAACAGGATGCCCACTTTTCCTTTATTTTCATCATTTTGCAATATTTTTTCTAACAGACTGAAACCAAAGTTTTTCATTTATTTCACTGCTAAAACCAAAGGGTATTCTAGAACAGGGATGCACAAAGGTTTCCAGGGGGTCATTTTTTGCTGCATGCTCCAGTATGTTGTCTACACAAAATGCAATCTAAGCACAGTACAGTATTTTCACTTAACACTTCTGCATCTCTTATTTTTATAACAAAATCAGGAAGTATAAAACAAACCAAAACAAGTTCTTTTTCTAAGTGAATATATTACAACCTTTGAAGAAATATTATTATGAGTCTTTTCTTGAGACACTTTTGCAAATAGAAACTTAGCTTTCACTCTATGGACTGCACTTACATGAACCTGCCATGAAGTTGAGATCAGTAACCTTTTTCAGTTATGCCAAACTTGTATCTATACTGTACCACCTGTTATAAACAATCTTCTGATGGGGTGATCTATCTAGTTATGATGTAAGGTTGGGGGTTTTTTCCTGGCTGATATGCACAGAGCTAAAGTAAGCATTCAATCAGTGACATTTCTATCAGGAAGCAGGAAACTAGCCTTCATCGCTGTATAATTCCAACATCCATGTCACGGAACAAACTGTGACAAGATAGGATGAGGGTCACTCCAATTAATAATTTAAAATTAGACCTTCTAGCTCAGTTCCAGTGTCTACATATAGGTATTTAGTCCCATCTGAAATGCCTAGATCTGGCAGATATGACACCGTAGATACAGAAGGCCCATGCCTCTCTGGTACGGTGGCGGGCAACCAAAGAAAGTAGCTTTAGGTATCTCAAATGGTACTGAATGCCTGTGAGCGAGCAACAGAATCAAGTCTTACCAAGTCTGGGTAAGACAGGTGATAGCCTAAAACGGGGGGCAACAGCCTATTTTTGGAATGAGAGAGTTCTCCTACAAGACGGATTGCTCCTTGTAGATAGCAAAGAGAGCTCAGGTGATAGCTTGGACTGGACATCCAGAATGAGATTAATTTTAGTTAACTGAGATTTAGTTTATACTGTCGACTCATTCTAAAGCAGAAACTGACAGGTCAGCTCATCATCTGGATTGCTCTCAGGGTTCCCTGGATTGTATTGACTGGTCTCTATTAACTGTACATCTCACCCACATAGAGACACCTGAACATAGGTAACATAGGTGCTTTAATGGAAAAGCTCAGTTCCATTCTTCACCTTCACAGAGCAAAGTTCTATCCAACATTTGGGACTCACTTTCTCTGTTAGGAGAACTTTCCCTTATTTCATATTTTGTGTACAGAACTGTTCTACACTGTGAATTTAAAATTATTATTCAAACACTTAAACTTGCCGTCATCTTCTTAGCTTTCTCCTGACATTGCTTGGTTTTACGACTGTCCCCTCCAGCCACTCAGCAATTCCATTGTCCACAACACCCCAGCTGCATTCTGCAGCATGCTCCTATCAGCAGCACTGTGCAGCCCTCCTCCAGTCACAGAGGGACACCTTCTTCACAAGGGAACTGACAATCATTTCTTCCTTTCCTTAGCCTCCGCTATGAGGGTTAGGTTTGAAAGGTTAGGTGAAGAAAACATCCACAAAACTCAGTAAGAAGAGGAAAAGACAAATAAAGAAGTTTAGAAATACTGCAACTCTGGAAAAAATATGGACAGGAAGTGATGAATTTTTCATTTTAACAGGTGAACAAAAGAATATAAAGAGTGGGAGGAAAATATTTTTTTTCCCAGCAGTTTGGTTCGTGTCTCCGACTTTCACATGTTTAGCATACTGAGTACTTAGGTGTGTACTACGCCCGTGAAACAAAAGGGTGCATGGCAGCACTCTGATCTGGACTTGGGCCCAATATTTCTGGAAGGCCATAGCTTCACCACAGAACTCACTTTATAAGAAAGCTTAGAGATTTTTACACGTAGAGGTATTTTTACATCTTAAGCTCAGCTTGAGAACGACTTTGGCAGTTCAGGTAGACATAGTCTCTCTAGCCTCCCTTTTGGAGCTGAGTTGCTTCATCGTGATTACTCTGATTCTTGAAAGAAGGGACAGCCAAGTCATGTATAAGTAACTCTCTCTGGGAACCAGAGAACATAATTGAAATAAGAAAGTACTAAGACTCCGAATCATTGATTTTTTCTCCCCCAACAGGAAACTAATTTGACCTGCTAGTCCCTGCCATCTGCTGCTATTTGGTGGAGAAGTAACATTAGGCTTTTTAACCCCTCTGTTCATCTTCTTCCACATGGTACAATGTTACTTATTCTTATGCCTATATGTATGCTTCCAACAAAGACATTTTTTTGCTGTAAACTCTGAAATCTTAAGTAAACGTATTCAAAATATACAGATACACAGGCAGAGAAGATATGCTGTTACCAGTTCCGTGCCTTTACGAGACACACTAACAGCAACAAATGTGTGATCCCTACCAGCTACAGTGCCCAAGAAACTGGGGGGGTGGGGAGGGGGAAGGGAACAGATCCATGAATAAAGGTTTATAGAGACACAGGAGAGAAGAGCAGATTCTTTAGGCACCACTATGTCACGTCTTACCTCTGAATAGTTCTGTGGCATTTTGTGTGTTCAGATCACAGAATCATAGAATCACAGATACAGTCAGGCAGAACTGAATTTTGTCCTTTCTTGCTGCAGGTTTCCCTGCTGGGAGAGAAGCAAAGCCAGGCAGGAAAGGGGGACATACAGCACCACCTTCCAGAGCTCTGACTCAGGAACTGCGCAGGAGGAAACACTGCTGTAAAATCAGTCTCTCACAAAACTTAGCAAAACAACAAATCTGTCCTCTCACAGAGAAATGTCTCAGAAAAATAAGACACATATGGCCATAGCTGATTTCTGCTTGACTCACATGTAGTTTTCTGTATGAAATTCTAAGACAAAGGAGGTGCCTCTTCAAATACTCATGTGGTGTTCAGCCTAGTTTAATTTTTTCATATCATGTGATCCCTTCTTAACTTGATTTGTTGCATAATCACTAGAGTTTACATCTACTGTGTACTTTCTGCTGCCCTACTTTTACTTTACCTTTTTTCCTTTACCCAAACTAATCACATGCAAGTCATGCACTGGTTGATACAGCTAAAGGAAAGAGACACCACTTTTTTTATGAGGATCATGAGCCCAGGGTAGGATTCACAGAGGGAGCCAAGACGCACTATTTCCTGATCTAGTCAGATGAAGCACTCAGCATCAACGCCTAATTCTTGCTGATGTCAGCAATAGGTACAAAGCCAGGGTTAGATATTTTCCTCCCAAAGCTGAAAAACACTTTCTAACAACATGGAGAACTGGATTCAATGCCCAAAATATCAAGGAACCTGGCCTTTCTCTAGAGAGCACACAAATTCTTCAGATTATCCAGTGCTGTATGAATTGCCAGCTTGTGGCAGTTAGTCTCTTGTAGGTTTTATCCCCTTCACCAGACTTCACATAATTCAAACATTAACCGCTTACATCGCTAGAAGAGGAAAAGATTTCTAGTCTACTATTCCTTAAGAGGAGAAAATGTACAAAACCGTAGTAGGAATAACATTCAGCCTGTACCACAATATGTCCTCAACAACAATTTTAGCAGTGATCTCATCAAAAAAACAGTCGAGCATTTTCTGGAAAGTAACCAAAGGTCTGCTGCAAATGAATCAAATATTTCATCTGCTATTTGGTTGCAAGTGTTGAACACATGGTGCTCAAAAGCATTTTTCCTCCACTGGAATGCAATAAAAGCCTCAAACATTTTGATTAAAGCATTGATCCAGTCCACTGTCCCATCTTCACATGTGGCTGCATTGCAATCTGTCTAGGTCTCTTTTTAAACTTACCATGCAGCAGCAAATGAGATAGGCTCTTAAAAATTTATATGTATATATATCTTTCTTGTTGCAGCTACAGTCTAAATTCTGACACATGTAAAGGCCAGAAAAATCACTTAATGTACCTGATGGCTCAGTTCTGCCTGAAGGGGAAAGGATGGTGCCTGGCCATGCATGCAATGAGGCACAGCTTGCTCCCAGAAGTGTGCCATAGCGCCTTAAAACTGCATACATACACTTGTCTAAATTCATAAATAGGGCTTTATATTTGCTACCACAGTTCAGGGTCTGCTGCGGAAGTTTGAGACATCTTCTGTGCCCTGGCCCTCATTGCTGAGGGCTCCTCAGTTTCCTGCCCTGTTTTCTGGGGACATAACACCAGTTCTTAAACTCTGCAAAGGACCTAGATTTAGTTCACATTGCAAAGTGCATCACATGGCAAAGTGCACAGCACTACTCCCCACGTCATATCCAAATTCCCTTCCTCTTACATTGTTCCAGTTGTAGCATAAGGTCAGGAAGCCATCACACTTCATAACCAGGCTCATAGGTAGGACAATGTCACTGACTCAGTTGGCTTACTGCTTTGTAGTGTACTTTGTAGACCACAAGCAGTGAACAGAAGAAATCCCTGCATGCAAAATTCCCAGGTAGTGCAGCCCCAGTTCTGCTCTCCACCCAGAGGGCAAGAAAGAGGAGAGGGTGTCAGCAGCCTGTTCCACCCTGTGCTGTAATCCTGTCCTTGCTAAGGTGTGGAGAATTGCAGGGTTACACAAGGTTAAAGTCAGTGGCCAAGTTCTCCATTTTCATGTGATTCAGCTAACCCTTAAACAAGTTCTTTGGGCGGGCTGAGGGTACTGCACAGAAGAAGAAGGGGACGGATTCATTTGAAGTTCTCTGTGCTAATATTTGGCATTGAATGCAGTGAAGAATAAAGTTTATTTAAGGGTAGTAGTAGGAACCATGGGAGGACTTCAGCCTAAAATAATAGACCACAGCAACTTACTGCTTTGGATTTCAAAAGGTGTAATGGCTTGAAGGTGACTGAATTGAGCCTTTGACATAATATTCTCTTTGTCCACTTAAACCCATGGAAAGTCTAATAGTTCAATTTTATAGTTCAGTAGTTTTAAATTAAAAAATACTTTAGCCTTTTGTTCAATAACATTAACATAAAATCCTGGCAGCACAGCAAAATTAGCATCCACAGTAATCGGCAGCTTAAGCCAGCTACTTAGAATGCCTCTACACAACATTATTGCTTCCTCCATTTAAGATTATATTTTCCAGATTCTTTGCATAAAAAGGCATGGCAGTCCTGCTATCGGCTTGCTTAGGCAAAGATGTTATTTCAAACACATTGTCAATACTTTCCTCTCAGAAGGGATACTAGAACTAATTGCACTAACTGAACACAACAGTATATATCAAATGAACAAACTTGAAAACATTTTTCTTTATTTTGTAGATATTTATGTTTGAAACTAAATAACACCCCCTAGTATTTGTGGTTAAAAATATCTGATTACTATTAAACTGTTGAATCATTTTCATGCTCACCTGGCAAGTTCTATTAGAAGTTTTAATTACATTGGGCAACATAATATTTGTTGTCAATTTTATAGGTGAATTCAGAAGGAATAGCTGTTGCCAAGGTTACCTGAAAAAGTTCAGAATAAAGAACCCTTCCCAGTTGCTTTTAATTTTGATATCCATACATATTATCTGTCTGGAGGGGAGTTGTCACTGGGTCTGGGGTTTGTGTCTGTGGTTCTTGTTTCCTGAGGGCAACAGGGAGGAAGAGATTAACTTCAGCAAGTAATTATTGGAGTGAAAAGGATTGCCAGAGTAAAATTTTCATCATCTTATTGACAAGGTCTAGCCTTCCTCTCACAGATCCACAAGAATTGTGGGATTAGTGAATTGTCTAAGATGTTTTAAAGAAAGCATTAAAGATTTTTCTAAGTTAAAATTCTTTAAAATTTTCACAAGTGAAGCTGTAGAAGCAGACATAAAAGAATCTAGAGATTGTAAGGGCCACACTGTGGTTCTTGGAGGTGTTTCAGCCAAGGTCTGCCATAAAGAACATTTCCTTTGTAATGTTAGGAAAAAAAATAGCTCAAATGGACAGTTATATTGGACATCTTATTAAAATGATGATCCGGACAGAAATATTTTTTGATCATTTACAATGATATCTGTAAACATTTACCTAGGATATTTATCTGCAGTAGCATATACTTGTGTAGTTGACCTGGGTTTTTTCTGGCAACATACTGCTTATTATGCATCAACAGTCAGAAAATGAAAATACGAACATGTTTGATGTTATGCCACAAAGATTCATTGCTGTTCCAAGTGCTCAAGGAGTAACACTTCCATATGAAACAGGTTCTGTCCCCAGTTAGAAAAGGTGTCATTCCATACCAGGAAGTCCATTCCCTCCACAGCTGCAGTCTTTTTAGTCATGTCTCACATATTTCTCCACTCTTTCACACTTTTCATGAGATATAAAAATTCCTGTTTTTAACACATAACCCTGGCTCAGCTCTCTTAATTTATTAGCCATCAGCCTTTGTTGCTAAAGGCATGCTGGAATTGCCACAGAGTCAGCCCAGCATTTAACAGACCTGGATGGGAATAATTCATTCCCTCCCAGCTCTAGGTGGTGGGATGCCAATACAACAGGGTTAGGGAAAGTCAGACACAGACATCTGTGAGAAACATATCATAGCTTGCCAACTTGCTGGCAATATTTCTTTGAACTGCATAAAGCTTTAGAATTACAAAATTGACTTGCTGCAACAAAATCCAGGACTTGACAAGTCAGAATCAAGCCTCAAAATTCTTCTATATAAATATGTGGGTAAAGATATCAGTTTCCTCTTTTCAGGGAGAGCTGCTATGTCTCCCTTTCAGCTATTGCACCTACTGGCAGTGAAGGAACTCATGAGCTGCTGTCTGGAAAAGTTGGTACTGCAGTTGAGGCAATATCAATAGAAGCAATATTGCAAAACTTATTCTGGTCCTGCCAACCTACCAGCATGTGAAAAATCTGGGCTTAATCCTACATGACACATATAGCTTCAAAACTGCCTATATTGGTGTTGGAAAAGCATATAGGGTCTGTAGGGCACTGACTAGTCTGTCAATGAGAACTTTCAGTGGTGTGTTCGACACAGAAAAATTAAGACTTAACAGACAAAATGGGAGCCTAATCCTGAAAACAAATGCCTGTTTTATTTCTGTGAAGACAAGATTCTCCTGCAAGAGGCAGTTCATGTAAGAAGAGATTTGCAGAAACCACCAGCCCAGTGTTCTGATGGCAAACGAGCATTATCTTATTTCAGCCAAATTCAGCAGCATCATTAAAGCATTGATTTCAGACACCTATAATTGCTGGTCATAAAATTTCTCAGCTACACTTTACCGTGAATCTCCAGGATCATGTCTGCATGCACTAAGGAGCAGTATGTCCTATTGGTAATCTTAGTTACTCTTCCTTTCCATGTACTGTTCACAAATGCATGTTTCTTTCTTTTTTCTCTCTTTCAGTTATATTCCACCACCTTTACATGACAATAAGTACAGATAGTTTAACCGGAGCCTTGGTCTTACATATTCCTTTACGGTGCCTCCATGCTTCTTACATATTCCTATAGAATGGAAGCTATTTTAAATGGAAAATACATTTTAACTCTTAGGAGTGGAGAATGCAATACTCTGCCAGAAAGGCCCAGGTAGCAATCCGTCACCAAAAAAAGTAACACATCATTATGCATTGCTCAAGTAAATCAATGTACTTGTTCTTAAAATCAAAGGGAATATGGTTTCACTTAATACTTACATAGGCAGGGATACAAAGATATAAAGGAGCACACTGTTTGTAAGGAATGTATCTAAACTCAACACAGAAAATACAGATTAAATATTTATACTGGAAAGACAACGTCAAAATGGCTTGTTATTAAATATAGCCTGTATGATGTTTTTGATTAGCCAAAACTTAACTTGAGGAAGCTTTATATTTCTCATCATTTTCACTGAATTTCACTGAATTTTTTTGGAGTTGGAAGGGACCATAGAGATCATCTAGTCCAACTCCCCTGCCAAGG
>JAOXNO010000001.1:21577131-21661509 GCA_028565335.1 Limnodromus scolopaceus
GAAGGGGACTCCATGACCTCCCTGGGCAGCCTGTTCCAGGGCTCGGTCACCCTCACTGTGAAAAAGTTTTTCCTCATTTTCTTGCATCAAAGTTAATTCCCCTAAGACAACAACAGTGTTTAATTGAAAGACTGTCAAAACTAAAAGACCAAAGTTCCTGCTGTCTGTCAAATATGTCAGTGTTTACCTACTTCTGGAGCTTCTGGCTAAAATTTATTGGGGGACTGGTTATGAGTGAATATATTCCATGCTTGCGAGAGTGAGGAAAATAGATTCACTGATCTCTGAATTCTGTGATTAATTGATTCTTTCAGGCAAAGTAAATATATTTATCACCTTTTGGCTGCAAGACTCCTACAAGAAATTGTCGTATCATTATAATACATCAGAGAATGTACTGTACTCTGATTTTGAACATCAGAACAAGGCAAGAGATTGATCTAAGACTAGCGAGTAAAGGATGATGAACTGCTGGAAGTACACACCTATCTGTTCACCTTAGTGGCACACTCTCACCATTCCCTTTTCTCTACAATATTTAGGGATGTGTACATTGCAGCGCTTGAGCACCAACAGTTTAAGTGAGTAGACAGCAAAATGGGAGGATCCAGCTTAGGTCTGGGCCCAGGTTTCTAAACCTAATCTTTTTAAGATTGGCCAATAGAAAAAAAAAAAAACCACTTTATTTTTCAAAATATTCCAGGGAAGAAGTGAAAATCAAGGGAAAAACCCTGGCATTTCAACAGAAGTCAAGTTATAACTGTTCAAAAGAAAATGTTTCTCTACATACCCTTAATGAATGCAGTTACTTTATAGAAATTCCCAGCATTTGGAATAGCAACATGCAATATTCAAAAAGCTGCAAGCAAATTAAAGCCAGACAGATGTTTCACATATATGCTTAATAAAAAAAAAAATTCTCTTACTTTGACGTTGCAAAGCTAATGACCACGTCAAATGCAAAATGTGTGAACATATGTGTATGAACGTGAGGTGGGAGTCATCTGACCCTACTTAGATGTCTGAGGAGTGAGTGTCTAAATGCGTCACCTTGCATTCCCCTGCAGTTTCCAGAGAAAAAAAGCTAAATGCCCTCCATCTCCCAGGGGCAATTTATTACAACTAAAATGCTTATCTAAGACAAATCAGGTGGATCATCCTCCACAGATAGCCACATCTCTCCATTTGTTACAAAAGGAGTGTAGAGTGACCCGTTAAACCTTCTCATACAGCTTTCAACAACTTAAGGTGACTGAGGTGAAACCCACTCACAAAGTTTTATAATGCAGACATTTTTCCTTACAGAAATGCAGATCTGAGAACAGGCATGCACTGGAAAGCATCAATCACGTGGCTGACAGCCACGCTTCCACAACGACTTTCCAGGGTCCTGCTCAGCTTCACACAACCAAGCCTTTTAACTGCTGAATGGAAAACAGTTAAAATGTTATTTATTGGAACAGACTATGATATAATGTGATCATAAACCACTCCATACAAGGAAAATTCCTTATTTGTCTCTTTAATTTATATGAATTAAAGGAACACGCAAAACTAATAGTTTTGAACTTGAGTGCCCATTATGGAAAATATCCCTATTTGAGAGAATATTTAAACAGATGTTTAATATTAGGCCTGTGCTTAAATCCTATTGAGATCAATGGGATTTAAATGCATGCTTAAATTTAGTCTGGTACGTAGGGTCTTCCTGAATAGGAATTGATTCAGCATGTACTGAAGAGCTTCCCTGAACTGTGGCCTGAGAGATTAACTCAAATATGTATTCAGCTGCCCAACCACAGGCACCCTAGTGGGAAAACTTAGTCATAACCTTTATCTTGGTATAGCTTAATGCATGTTGTTTATCGCCTTACTGGTATCACGCTGTTCATCTAGAACTATATTTCGGGAATCTGTTGGGGTTTGGGTTTTCTTCTTAATAACTGTGGTCACTTTTTTCCTTCAGTCAAAGTATCAGAGGAAGGAAATTGATTCCAAGTGAGGGGTAACTCAAACATTTTCTCCATTGTAGTTTCACGCAGCTTTTCTGTCCTGAATATAAGTGTAACACTTTACTTTGCTGAGCTTTTTTCATCTACGCTGCAAGGAACAGCATTCACTTTCTTTCTCTAGGCAATCTGTGCTGCTTTTTTGACATCTAAGTAATTAAGATTTTATTTGATTATTATAACATGGGTACCAGTAGCATTCAATCACCATGGCAATCTGTTGCTGTTATTTACTTCCCCACCTCGTACTCAACGTCATGATAAAGTCATAAAAGAAGGGTGCATCACCATTTAAGTGCTTCAAGCCCTGGATCAAGGACCCTAAATGGTGACAGTGAAAAATACAAAACCAGAAATTTTACTATTAGAGACATTCATTTACACAAGAACAATGCTCTGTGGTCTTAACTTTTTCAACTTCAGGCACATATTCTAGAGAAGCTGTGGGGGATTTTTAAATGTTCAATATCAACAAATATCCCAGCTATTAAAATTAGATTATTTAGCAGTATTCTCTATGTCACACCTAACTACCTCAGTGACAGGTCTATTTTTTTTGTCCTACTTATTCCCATAAGTGATGGTGAGGTACAACCAAAAATATTTCTGATGCATCATAACCACAACTGCTTACTAAACTTAGAAGACCATTCGAATGAAATCTATACCAAGTCTTTGAAACCTTCAGGGTTTGCTTGCTAAAATCTCTGAGCAATCTGATCTAGTTAAAGAAGTCCCTGCTTACTGCAGGAGGGTTGCACTAGATGACCTTTAAAGGTCCCTTCCAACCCAACACATACTATGATTCTATGAATTTAACCGCAAAGTTTTCATTGATGTAAGATATCACTTGGGATAATTGTGAGTTAAGGTTTAATTTTGGAAAATTTTCAAGGTTTAATTTTGGAAAACACAGCAAGTGTTTGAGTCCCATATACATTACTGGGATTTGATATAAAAATGTTTTTAAGGACACACTTGAAATATTTTCATTAATTCATATCATAACATTGGAATTTGATTCAAAGCCAGTCATGATTCCTTCCACTGAAGTTTGATTCAGGATGTTAGACTGTGATTTCACCTGGTGCTAAACTCTTTAGTAAAAATCCTCAAGAAACTCAATACTCAGAGAGGGCTTTATAAATATAAGAAGTGTTTAAGTTAAGCACAGGAACCAGAATCTCAGTCTTTATGGGGTGATTACAAACCTAGTGAAGTAATGTATCTAAAGACTAAGCAGTTTTATTTATAAAGTAATTGTCATTTTCAAAGCATCTTAAAACCTCAGTTCATGCTAGGCCTTTGAGTAGTCAGTTCGTGGTATTAACCTTATTGCAACAATATCTCCCCTTGCTCCTCCACTAAACCCCTGGTGTTTAGCAGATCCTTTATATTTTACTTCATGTTATGAAAGCATTCCATAATATGAGGGTTCTGAATTATTTACTGGAAAATGGCATAAACCACATTATGCATTGATCCTAATTCTTTTAATGACACCAATACAAGAAAATAATATGAATAAACTACAACTATATATGTTCCAGAATGTTTCTAGGCAGGCATAGTTCTGGGGTTTTTTGCAAGATAATTTGTGTAAATTTTACAAGCTAGATATGAAAATCACTGATATTCCACCACAACTATTATATGGTTAAGCTACTAACACGTGACAGTCATTTTCATTGGAATCCATCCAAGTGCCTTTTATAAACAGAAATTACATCTCTTTTCTTAATCCTTTATACTGAAAATCTTCACAGAACTGAAAGGGTGACTGAATTCATGCAGAACATATAGTAGCAAGGTGAACCGTAAGACATGTGAGCCACATTTTTAGTTGATGAATAGATAGGATTCATGTAACAGAAAATTTAAACTGCTAAAAAAATCCAGTAATGTAACCACTGAAGATGATGGAGTTGAAAGCCTGTTCCTTCAATGACATTTAAACTAAAGCTAAGATGATATAAGACTGCATATTTATCAGGCTGCCTTGTGTATTTTAAATTTATGTCATGTGCTGTATTCACAAAAAGTACTAATAAAAATAAAGTAACTGTAAGAAAATCCAAATTAAACTTTTTCTAAAAAATTGAAAAAAATGCAAAATAATTTTATACTTTAATTACATTGTTCTCAGCAATCATCTTAAATTTCTTCCTGCACAGCTAAAATAAATTAAAACACTATCACTCTCACGGCCTTCTGGTTCAGCCAGCCAGGCTTGAGTGCATTTCTGCCTCTAATTAAGTATGGATAATGTCCTTTGTTCTCTTTCTGATGTGTTTGACACCTGCTGTCTTTGTAATCAGGGAAATGAGTCAGGAAGTTCCAACAGAGAGGCTTTTAGTCAGAAGCAACACCTGGGTCCCCATCTACACCTTTGCGTCATGTAACACCGTCCTGCACTGACAACACAAGAGATGAAAAGCCGAACAAGTGGTGAGCTTTCAGCTCCAGATATAACATGGACTCAACGGGCTGCTGTTGAAATCAATGGCAAAAATCAAGCCATATGCTAACCCCTTCTTTTGCTAAAGTGATGGAAAAACTACCCTTTCCCCACCACCACCCCCATTTATTTTAGGATGATTTATAAGGGAAATGTTGTTGTCTTCTAGTTAAAGCTAGAAGCTAGGGCCAAATCTACCAGTTTACATAGCTAGGTCTGTCACAATTCATTACAATGTAATCCTGTCCAAAAATCACCAATTCTGTGGACTGTCTTCACTTCAAAGTTATCTTGAGTTATAGTAGTCCCTATGTCGAGTTTCTTCCACGCAATAAATGCCTTATCTTGGCAAAGTAACAAGTTTAACACAAGCTCACTCTCCACAGAGGGTATGGGCTAAAACTCACACTAACATGCCAGATCTTTAAGAGGTTATTTCTGCCTGATCGGTTTTTAGTGAAACCCTGCATTCACCATGTAAATTCTAGTTGGCTGCACAAGTCGGAGCCATGGGGCACAGGGAAATAACCTATAGAGCAAACCAGCATATGGCATCTGAAAAAAAGCTGTGGGGTTTACCCTGCAGGTCTCACAGGTTCCATACACTAGTGTCTGTAGTCCCACTATGAAGACTGTATATGGTATTTCACACTGATGCTATTTTCAGTCAGATTAATTTTACTTGGGAGGAACTATTCCCTTGTAAGTAAATTCAAGCTAGCTACAGTAAAGGTACACCTAACAACTACATTAAACTCCTGTAGAAATAAGCACAAGTAAAAGAGATGGTGATGAAGAGATGGTGCCTTCCAGAATCAGTAGCCTCAGTTAGAAGTTCATTTCACTTCATAAAACTTTGCCTTCGCTCATTTTTGCTTTTGTTCCTGTTCACCTGGCTTGTACCCATATAAGCAAGTAAAAACTTTTGTTGTCTTCTCTTATAGACTTACTGACACAGCAGATCTGAGTCCTTGGTGCAGCATGCAGCAGGTCTTGTCCTTCATTATAGGACATCACAAGCTCAAAATCAGCCCTGTCCCTTCAGCCTCCATCTCAGTAATTCCCTTTTCCCAGTTCAGTGCCACTCCTCCACAGTGGTCTCTCCCCAGCTTTCAGAGGCTGACAGCAAAGATTCCCTGTCTTCCCATTAGCATCTGGGCACTTCCTAAAGAGAGTAACAGTCAGCGGGCTGAGCTGCTCAAAACTGCTGGGCTCCTTCTAGTACTTCCCTCCTACCTTTTCCTTCTCTCCCTTCAACATGCTCCCTGATTTTGAGCATCCTTGATTAGCTGCTCGACTGCCATGAAACATGCAAGTGATGCAGGCAGCAGATCAGAGGACAGGTAAGACTGTAGCTGAGCAGCAGAGAGAAAGTTTCTTGTCTTATCAAGCCCCTATGCAAAACCCCACCATTCACAAATCTCTATGAGCTGGCTACCGTGACTTCTTCATGCATTATGGTTAAGGTTTAATTATTGTTTAGAAAACATTCAGAGGAAATTGTCTTAGGAAAGACACCACTCCACCCAAGCGGTGACATCCGTGCCTAGCCTGCAGTGTCACACTCAGACCTCAAAAAAAAAAATAAAAGCTTTCTTTCTGCACACCAGGTTTTGAGACATGTGGTCACCTTTCAGGTCTCACCACGGTGAAAACGTGGTAAAAAATAAAGGCTGGTGGTGAGAATATTATTCTGAGAATAAATTAGAGTCACGGGTCTGAATTGGGCAGAACAGGGTGTGAGCACTGGCCTCTGAGTACAAACGTTAAATGCAGCAGGTGGGGGCATAACACTAACCATCCAAGTAATGAGGAACCAGAAAACATAGCAGGTTTGGGTTAACACTAGTTCCCCTGTAACCTTAATTTATGAACAACATCCTAAAACATTGTTAGCACACAGCATTTTTCAATATATTTTACAGATATTAACTAATTAGTCCTTTCAGTATTGAAAGCATTACAACATTATTATCTCCGTTTCTTCAGAGCTGAAGAGAATGAAGCAGAGGAGGTTAATAACTTATAGGTAATGACAGTGAAATAACGTGGTAGAGTTAGGTTTAGAATTATTATGTTTCCACTTCACGCTTCTGTGCCCCAATCTGTATATCATGGTTTTCCTGGTAAAAGTGGAAAAAAAATGTAAGAGACAGGTATAATGAAATTATAATATTTCTCTAAATTGACATTTTTGGATTTAATGCATGAACGGATGAAGTATGTTTGTGCATGCATTGTAAATAGAGGGTTAGCACTGCCTATTTGGATTTTCCAACAAATTGATTGTTCTTTGAATATAACATTTTCTTTTAATTGTTGGTGATTAAAAGAATTCTCTGCTTGTGCACGCCCTTTCAGCTCTAGATGCACCAGCATCATTTTCCGTGTGCAAAATTCTCCAGCTATTCCACTTTAAAATGTATGCTCTGCTTTTCATAGCTTTTTGGATTACCCCAAGTGAAATTATGGCAACTTTAGAAAACTGCTGTAATGCTACAATGCCACCATCTGGTTACAGTCAAGGCTCTGATCTTGCAGGTGGTGAAGGCGCTGAGCCTCAAAGAATTCAGCAAGACACCGCTGACAATATAGGCTGGATATGGAACAGATGTATGCACCAAATTGGTCTTGTTTATTGAGGGATTTTGATTAGCCAGAGATTGAGAGCAGTATTAAAGAGTGAGTAAAGCATCTGCTTTTCCTGTCTTTCTCTTTATTTGCCACATCAGTTCTGCCTACAAGGCTCTGAATCCTGCATAAATCACACATATATGTGTGATTGCGCATAGCATTTAAAGAGCGTTCGCATCCTTCTGATGCCCCGAAGCTTTCCTACAGGAGCCCCAGGGAGCCTTGATGGGGTGACCAGGGGATGACACCCTGGTGTCCTGCTCCCCATGCCAAGGGCAGACCTGCCTCCAGGCAGGGCAAGCAGAGCCCAGCCCTAAACTCCCAAAATCCTACACCAAAAATCTCACGTTTACTAGGAAATTCTGAATATTTCAATCATTGTAAAGTTGCCTTTGACATCACATAGCGGGAAGTAATGTCACTCTTCTTGGAGCAAAATACAGCGTTTTCTTGCTTTGGAAACATCTGAACAAGTGGGAAAGAGCAGAAGCTGGTTTGGGAGCACAGAACGAAAGAAAACCAAGATAAATATGAAACTACATAATCTTTGAATATCAGTCACAGCCAAAAGGAGTGTCTACTTCAGTGTCTAAACCTGACTATCTGGTATCTGATTTTACATATGTTGACTGCAAGCAGCACTGCAACATTTCTGCTCACTTCTTCCTCTATCGTAAAATGCTAGTTGGTGGGCAATGCAAACCAGCCACATTTTACTTCTTGCAGCAGAGAGAAAAGGCATTAAACTGGTTTGGAAACGTATGTTATAATTTCTTTCTGCACTACTATTCTGAGTGCTGACCTTAAATCAAAAGCATTTGGGGCTACTAAGCTGATTTCTGCTGAATTTAAGTAAAATGTGAGATAAAATGGAATAAGCAGAAAGAGCAAGTCATATGTTGAAGGGCAGCCTCTCTTATTGCAACTCATTTCATGGGCTAAATGAAACAGAACAGTAATGTTAAGAATATAAAGGGAAATGAAAGAGTTAACAGTGGTATCTCAGAAAAATACATTTTTAAAATACATTTTGGAAGATTAAGCCATAAAACCATCTGCTCTTGAGAACCATCAAGGCAGAATTATTTGTTTTCCATTTTTTTATTGGAGCAGGAATCAGTTTAAAGAGCAGAGTATGTAGGGCCTGGCACATGGTATAACGGGACTGGGAAATTACATCCAAAGCAAAGGTAAAAGCAGGAGATGAAGGAAATGGAGAGGGATCCCATTTTTCTACCAGATTTAACAAAGGACAGAAAAGATGTTTGTTCAGTATAATATCTAAAAAAAATTACTATTATTCCTGGGATCTAGATGATCTTGCGATAATTTGATGTATAATACAAAATCAGCAAAATATAGACTCGCTCCTAAAATATTAAACAGCATATGGCAAATTTGTTCTAGGACCCGTGTTGTGTGAGCTAGAATTGTAGCAGTTGCTAAAATTCTGTACTTAACATAAAGATAGTAAGAAACCCAACAATGACCCAGAAGAAAGAATAAATCTGTGGATAGTGATATGTTTTAGAATTAATTTGAACACAACTAAAAGGTA
Organism: Limnodromus scolopaceus; assembly: GCA_028565335.1. Lineage (NCBI taxonomy): Eukaryota > Metazoa > Chordata > Aves > Charadriiformes > Scolopacidae > Limnodromus > Limnodromus scolopaceus. The sequence goes on from JAOXNO010000001.1 coordinate 21,585,791, forward strand.
AGGAGTTGTCTTGACCTTCTAAAATTGCAATTTATCGTTGCTTTGTACCATGTACAAATACGAACATCCCAGAAACAAAGATGTAAAACTGTACCTTTTTTAACATGCCAGAGTTTGCACTGTGTAGATGAGAATGTTTGGGCCAATAATTTCTTGACCAAATAGATGTGTTGGACTCATCTGCTGCCTTACCAAAAGCTGTTCAGCTTTTTTGCTGTTGCAGAAACCATGTTATTGCTACTCCATCACAATGGGATGTACTTGCATGGGCACTCTAGACCCAGTGATCTGCAAGACCACTGGGCAGGTGGTACATTAGCTGCCCAGGGGATCCGTACAGAAATATCTTTGCTTTGGGAAGGAGATTGGCTGGGAAAGAGGTCATCAGTTAGTCATGAAGTGTCTTCTCAATAGTCCATTTCTTCTGGGCAATTTGAGAATGGACTCCGATGAAGTGCTTTGGCAAGAAGCCAACTTGAACCCATCTTTTGAGGTTGCTCCACCACATGACCTGCATACTTCCATGTACACCTCCACACATACGGGGCATACTTAGTCCTGTAGGTCTTTTGTGTGAGTGTATGCACTTTAACAGAAAGTAAATTCAGAATTTATATTAAAAAAAAATCTTAATTCTGCTTGAAGAAATATTGTTGATATGATTCTTTCCACATTCAGCATTTCTGAGTAAACAACTTTTTCACCTGACTCAGACACACCGCACAAGGAGACACTCTAGCTGCCTTTTCAGAGCACAGGTATCCCACAGGTCTTAATGGCATCTACCAGCCCCTTGTGGCTAAAACAGAGTATCTTAAACAGATACCTGTCTTTAGACAATTGAATAAAGCCCTGTGTATTTTAGAACAAAAATCTTTAGTGTTCAATCACAGGCAAATAGTATGTTCAGAAGACAGAATTGCCTAATTGCTCGGACATTCGTTTAAAAAGAAAAAAAAATCATCAAAGCTAAAATTTTTAAGCTGTACAAAGTTTGGGGAGTTTAATAATTTTCGTGCAGCTTTAATTGGGACAAGAAGCCAAACTGCTGGAGTAGAAGATTCCTTTCACATCATTCTTGAACCAAGTGCAGTCGTAAAAGAGAAAGACACAAAAACCAACTACTAGCAATAATTGCAAATGATTACTATTTACAGAGTATTCATCAGCATACACTTCATCAAGACTGTTACCACAGCTTTCAATTGGAATAAGAGATTGAATTGTGGTATTTCTGATGACACAAATCTAGTTTCAATTCCTTATCATGATGCAAACAAATGCCTTATTTTCTGCTTTCTGAGTTCCTACATTCTGCTAAATATTTGTTTTATAGACTACTTTCTCTTTCCATTCATTCAGTCTCACACTATAGTTTTCTTCTATATTCCCAGTATCTTTCTCTGCAGATCTCTACAGATCTCTTTGTATTACCTAACTGACACTAGTTTTTGTAATACCTCTTAGGCTGGTACTCAAGAGTTTTACTGTCAAAAATTTTATATCCTGCTTCTATCATTAACATCTTTGTTAAACAACAGCCTGGCCGCAAAAATCCTTGCTAAACAATATTCCTCATGTATATGCCTATTAAAATCAATTATATGATTAAAGATTCCATACAGGAACTACATCCTCCTAAGTGAAAAATACTTAGTGCTGACTACATGGTCCCCACTAGACATTTTCCCATCATAAGTCACTGCTATTAATCATTATATATTATACTTTAAAATAGCTTGAAATAAGAAGTCATGTGAAGATATTCAAATCTCTCTTGATTTCTATTAATGTCAGAGGCAGTGTTTTATGAGATCTTCTTAAATGATTCACCACAGCCTAAAATGCAGCTACATTTTCACATCAAGTAAGTCTATACACTTCCACATATATTGTAATGCACATATTAATATACTGGTAGTCCTGTCATCCCCTCTAAATGTGGCAGATAGGACAGAAGCACCATTCTAGGCTCTGCTTGCTGAACCAGGGTAAAAATAGCAATCCAGTGATGGAGATTTTCAGGAGAAAAAAACTTGGGACTGAGTGTAAGATGAGCCTTTAGCTACTGGCAAATGCCCGAGGAATAGCCATCAGCAGTGGGCAGCAGGTAGCTGAAATCAGGACCAATAAAAGCTGGTAGGTGAACAGCAAAATTGGGCGATAGCAAGCAGAGGAAAGAAGCAAATAATACTTATTGATGAGGGCTCTTCCAGGCAAAAGAGGGATCTGGTATGAGCAGGAGGCAGAAACTCTGGTACTGAACAGCTGCTGAGTGGTACCTTGAAAATGTCTGGTCCCCCATGAAGTCACCCTCTTCACACCTTCCTGGAGCTGTTATGTGTGGAAGGGCTAAGACAAAAAAACTGAGATCACAGGATACCCATCTAGCTAGCTTATCCATTAAAGGCTTCACAAAAGCATTCCAGGAGCAGGAATAAGAAGCCCCATAGGACTGTTACTGATACTCTACGTACTAATTTATAAACTGTACTTTATTGTGCTGCTCGCTGATTTTCAACCCTCCTTCTGCCAGGGAGCTCTCCAGTAAAGAGCCTTTCTATACTTCTTAATTCCTTCAAGCTGTTTTTTCTCATCTTGTCGTTTGCAGACTGTTGGTGTTCAGAAAGGAAGGAGTCCACAAACTACTGAAGGTACTCAGGTACCAACAACATATGCAGGGAAACATGTGAGGAAACACAAAAGAGAGGGAAATCAAGTAAAGAAATGATATTTCAAGACTTAGTCAACTTTTATTTGAAGGTGAATTAAAACATTTGTGGTAAAGGATTTTGTCTGTGCAATCTACACCTCCTAAAGGCCAACTGAAAAATTCTAATCCTTTATAGGAAAAACATAATAATAGTGTTTTCATTTTGATTATTGCTACCAAAAAAAAAAAATCAGCAATTTCTTCCTCATCTTTTGGAAGGCTAACTTCTGAAACTGCTCATAGACATCTATTTTGTAAAAATGTTTAAATATATTTATTCAAATATTCTAATCTTGGACAAAGTTCCTATTAATTTATTCATCTATTTTCAAACTCAGCCCAAATCCTTCATTTTTTTTTTGCCAGTTTAGGCTCCTGGATCAGTAGAGAATAACACAAAGATTAGCGGTTTATTACTCAGAGCAAAACCTCTCTTCTTCTGCAAAGTCCAAGCAACCTCTTTCACTAAAAAAAAAGGCTGTCTTGTGGAATAGCATCTTGCAATGCCATTTAACTGCAACTATATATTTCCTGTTTTGGGAGCACATACTGCTACAGTAGTTAACAGAATTTCTGTCCACTCCAAGACAATAAAGATAGCAGATGCGGAGTCACAAGACCCAGGGACCTCTACCAATTAAAGGTCAAAATCTGTCTCACTTCACAGAATGCAGCATTTGAGCGTGAGGTCTTGTATATATTTGTCATCTTGTTCAGTCAGAAAGATATGACAACAAATAGCTGGTCAAAAGCTGTCAGGGTCAAACCAAGCTTGATAGAGTGCCCTAGGTCACCTCTGTGATTCCAATAGCAGAAATCACCCTGGTGTCAGTTTGTATTGAAGTGAAATAGTACATGGCACACAATAGAACTGTATTCCTCCACTAATTGCTTCTTTGACCTTCTTGTTAAACAAACATTTTGATTAGAAATATGTACTGTGCTATCATGTTCCACAGCAATGTAACAGCTGCCTCATAATAGACTTGTAGTATTGAACATCTTCTCACCTCCCACCCAGAGAAATCACAATTAAGGTTGTATTAGAGTGTTAGCTTTTGTTTGAAGTAAGTGAAAATGCAAGAAGATAATAAAGCATTCTACATAAAGGAAGGCATACTCCAGAGAATCTTCACAATTCTGTGTTCTCTTCGTAAAATAGGAACAGATTTAATTATATATTTTTTTACAGTTTTCAAAGAGGTTTTTTTTAGCACTGATTTGGCCTGCAGCTAGGCAAGCAAAAAAGAGCCATGATTGGGTAAATGTTTCAACACTCTCTAGCCAAATGGTTAATTCTCACTTCTAGGAAAAACTGAAACTCCCCTGCATAATTTTTAGCATGTCCATAGAAATGGATACTGAATAAAGAAGTCACTTGCTACTGCTTTGGAATTCTGAGACGCAATTTACTAATTACTTCAGTGAACATGTCTGCAGAGAAAGCCTGGACTTGTGAAGCATCCTGAGCTTGTCCAAGCAGATTCAGTAAAACCCAAAGGGAGACTGCAAAGCCCTAAATCCTGATCTCCAACAGTCTATTTCCACAATCAAAGCTTTCATGCTCCTCTATTCCAAATTTTTTGTTTAACAGATCTTTCGTTGTCTACATTTTTACACCTGCACCCCTTTTACTTTCTCTTTTTTTTCCCACTTAGCAGTTTTCTTCTATTTCTCTTTTTATATAATTTTGCTCTAAAGCAGAAGTAGACTTCTTTTCATCCAATTTACAAATTTCCACGCATTTATTTCCCTTTTTCTATTCCCCAGCAACAATTAGCCTACTTACATTATAACAATTTTAAATAACAACACTACATGTTTTTAATGGCAAAATAAGCCTTTCTCTTTCTGTGCGTGCAATAGCAAGCACATGTTAATGTGCGATACTTAAAACTTTTAATACAAATTTTGTCTTTACTCACGTTTTGCAAAAAAAGAACATCAATTTTGGCATAATTGTGTTAGCTGGTAAGATTTACAATTTAAAATCAGTCTTTTAAGTTCCTTCATTTATTAACAACTATACTGACAAGACATGTATTTGAGCAATCTCAATTCTCAACACACATGTTGTGAAAGCATTTGACAGCAAGGAAGTAGGACTGAAGCTCTTTTACCCTGTAATTTCTTACATTTTTTACATGTTTTTCTGCTCTTCCAAAATTTTTCTTTGAAATTTATTACCAGCTGCATTTTGTAGAGGTGGTCATATTTTGCTTGGTGGTGCTGTTGTGGTTATTTTTGAGAGCATCTGTTCAGCAGAATGCATGTTTCATTTTGTGCATGCCTGTAAATGGTTAATGGAATAAAATATATTTACACCTGGAGTGTAAGGAGTAAGAAGCCTGATGGGGGTTCTCCCCACTGCAGCCTATTTGCAAGTAATGCATTTGGGACCCAGGTGTAAATCTCCGGTGGTGCATACCCATGGAAGGAAGGGTATGCCCATCCAAATTCCTGTGGCTGTAACTATGGCAGCATCGTGGTGGGAAAGGCCTGGAGCCAGGGACAGTAGTTCTGCAGGTCACCCTAGCCCTGGGAAGAGGTGCAAAAAGCCGCTAGACATTGCTGAAAGCCCTGAACCGTTGTGCTTTTGTGGTCCAAGCACGCAACTCTGTTTGCTATGGTGACCTCATTATTCCGTGTACAGTGAGGAAAATATTTTAGCAACCCTGCTTCAGAATCACTGGGGAACATTTTATTAATTTCCTTTGTGCAAAATGTTTACCTCTGTGCCTTCATAAATTGCTTTCCTGGCCCCAGGAAACTTTGCAATTTTAATAAAGGAGCTCTATCTATCTATCTATGTTCTTGCATTGTCTTTTTACAGATCCCAAAGAAGAAAAATTAAGAATCAGTAAGCACTTTGATTATTTCCCTTTGCAAAAAGCTTATAGTATTGGGATGTTCTTTTGGTTGCTGTTTTACAAATTATAAACACTGAAAGTCAAGCTGTGGATAACAGCCCTTGTTATTGCTGCCTGTGTATGGGTATGACCCTCATTTTCATAATCCTAATGGTAAATGAACTTTAAGATAGGAAAAGGTAGAAATGTTTTAAATAAAAAAAAATAGAAAAAAACAAGGAAAAAAAACCCTAAAACACAGAGCAAGGCCTTGATTCAGAAAGAGACTTTCAGACATATTTAACTTTAAAAATCTAATTAGTCCTAGAGTAAAATCACCTTGAAAACATTATTCTGCTATAAATAGAAATCTGATGTACCTCAAAATCATCTTATTATACTACAATGAGAACAAAATCAATCATCCACAAATTTTTTATTTGAGCCTTGTTATTGGATACAAATTTTTCCACCACATCAGAAGTAGCCAGTGCAATTACGAAACATTTTAAGGTGCATAAATTTTCTATTGAGTGGAAGAAAATACAGGTCAATGAGAAAGTAAGGCGACAAATAGAAGCGATTGCCCAGGCCCTGCTTCAGGCAGCACTAACGTGATGTTGTGTGTCCATATACCTAGTCTTCCTTTAGGGCATTTCTGGACTGCCACAGTGGGAATAAGTAATAGCAGTGATGGTAGCAAAGGTAGTACAGGACAAGAAGGAACTGAAGGGAGCTGCTGGTTCAGAAATACGTCCAGGCAAGATCCACTGTGATTAATGAACGTACCTAGAGGTACACAGAAGTGCAGTTAAATTGTAGATAACAATCCCAGTGTGGCTTACAGAGGGAAGTGGTAAACTGAAGCTCTCCCTTGGGTCTCCTCATCTGCCTAAACCTGATCCAGGGTAACCAGTGCATGCGTCCATGTTTTGCATTTGTTGTTTATTCAGCAGGCACTTAAAAAAATATAAGAAAAGATTAATCCACTTGGCACTATAACAACACAAGTAACTGGAGAGACTAGGGAGAACTTGGACCATTTGTAGGATAAAATATAACGCAGAGTGGTAACACACCAGGATTAGAAGAGATTTCTAGTAATTCAATAGAAACTGAAATTATTATGTTGCAAAGTAGACAGGCTCCAAGGAGCTTATTTTTTACCCTTGTCCAGGAACTTTTAGCAACCTGTGGTTACTCATGATAAGACATTAGCATTAAAATGCCTATAATTTAAGCACAGTCATAATCTTTCACTAGCTCAAATTGCCGGTGAAATCTTACCAAATTCCTGCCTCTTCTACTTACACTTTCTTGAAGAAAGGTCACAGAAGCTATCTTGGCTACAGGCAAAGTCTTCATAAGGGAAGCGTGCAGAAATATACCAGATGTAAGAGTTTTCTTTCTTAATATTATTAATATGTTAATTTGTGTTTCATAACCAGGCTTACTCATTTTAAAACTTTCAGGTTCTGACCAGTGAAGATATACTCACAAGAGACAGTGTCCTGGAGAAATCACTACATCTGAGAATTACCCTCGTTACAGAAGTAGAGTTGTCTTGTTAATACTAAAATAGATTGTGGTGGGAACAATACTCTGAAGAGCCATTGTTTTAATGGTCTTTAAACCTACCCATTTGTCAATACACTGAAGTTACTTAATGAACTGTCTTTTTTTAAATATCACTCCAATGCAAAATATAACATGCAAGAGATAAAATTAAACTCACTCATATAGATTAAAGAAAGTTAATATAACCTTTTGGCATGCAGCTCATTAAGAATTTACAGCCATTGCTCAAATAATTAAATCACTAGTTTTGCACTAACCTTGTTTAAGGTACAGTAGTCTGCAAAAAGTAAAAAGAATACATTATAGAACAGTAGAATAAGGAAGAGGATATATTACCCTACACAAAGCCTTTATACACAGGATGCTTTCTAAAGAAATTAAAAGTATCTTCCTTAGTACTTTTAAAACCTAGAGATCAGTTCTTGTGCTCTAGCACAGGTATGAGTCTTACACTTAATTTGGATGCAAATTTGGTTGCTGTCTTGGGTAACATTCTACAGTACTTTGAAAAGATGACAATTAAATCTGCTTGTGTTTTCACAATTCAAGCAATGGCTGTGTCACAATAATAAATGTGAAAATAATAATTTCTGTTAAAAACAACGTAGTTGTAACATTAAAACTGTAATGGGAAACAGCAGTAAATAACCTCTATTTGATAAAATGTCCCCCTGTTGGCTTTCCAGACAGATCTCACAGTTTAGTTGTTATTTCCTGTTTACTCTTGTTTTCTAGCATCAGTCCACTGTTTTGCTTCCCAAACAATCTCTTCACCCCAGTTCTACCATCTTTTCCTTACTTTTTTATACCGTAGTTGTGCCTGACTCCACACCAAAACCAAATCGATGCAGCCACTAACAGAATCTGGGCAGTAATCCTGGCATTTATAGCCAACACCTGTAACAAGCTGATTGACTGTATCCATCCACGGAGAGCAGACATCTCTCTAGTCAACTGATTCTAACACAGAAATGAGATACTTACTTACAGCGTACAGTTCTTCCTTTTGGCACTCTGTGCAAATGTATTTTACGACAAAAGCAGTTGCCCAGTCCATGCCTTCCCCAGACTCCCCCTCATATGGAGCCTGAGATGGGGAGGGATGAAGGCACTTCGTTTTTCAGGCACATTCAAACCTGCTCCTTCTACTGATACCATCTATCAGATTTGCAAAGCTAGAATGAGCTGAATTTGAAAAATTTTGAACTTTCAAAATTAAGAAATTATTCATAGCTTATTGGCAAGCTACACAAGTATCTTCTTCTGCATATTGATGTGCTTTTTCATATTATTAATAGCTCACTAAGCCTCGGTGAAACACACCTTGTCAATCAATAGTTCTGTACTGCATGTAAGAAGCAGGTTTACAGGATATTTAATGCAATAAAAATAGGCTTAATTAACATTCAATTAATTATTTTGTCCATCGATTATGCTTATCAGTATTTAATGTATATATTAATAACCTATGAATATAGTCATTCTTTAACACAAGAAACAATGTGGGTTTAATTAAACTACAGAACAGTTCACTGCTTTACATATTTTGTTTTCACTCCTCTGGTAAATGAATGTTAATTAGTATATGAAAGTATAGGATATCATAACATCGACCTTTAATCCATTTTCAGAAATGAATATTAGTTCAGTGGCAAGATCAGCTGCGGTGGAATTCGTGTAAATCATCTAAACTAGTGAACAAAATCAGTTCATTAATCCTTCCTGACAGGTTAATTTCATTCCATTTCTAAGTTGTCAAGTTAGAACATGGAACAAATAATCAAAAACCTTTAAATCAAATATACCAAATCAAGACTAATTGAATATGCTTCGAGTATGTCAATAACTAGATTCATTTTTCAAAATCTAATAGGAAAGCTTGTTAAACTATAAAAATACATGCCCTGCTAAGTCTGGGAGGGCAGGGAAAATGTTGGCCCAGCAATTTTATGTTTTTGTTAACTGTATTCCCTGAATATGTGACACGTTCATAATGCAAATACATGTACATCTCATACACACGTCTTTCATATGCACATGCTGTGTGTATATCAGTCATGTAAAGTATTGAAGTAAAATACAATTGTTCCATGAATTTCACATTCTGTATAATTACACTGTTTTACAGAATCACACGTTTCTGCCCAGACCATTAATTTGTCTAGAATTTGGAATGTCCAAGGAAATGGGACTGGCTTTCAAATTACACTGAAGATTAATGACTATTAGTAAATTGAATAGGGAAAAAATTTCTAAGTATTTGATCTCCATTCTTAGATCTGATGTGAAAATTCTTTTTCCACTTAATGACAGGTGTCAAGAGAATTTTAAGAAAATTCACGTAAAGGCCCGCTCGAGACGTTTGCCGACTATTCTCAACTTTGCTTATACTATGTCAGATTTAGTAGTGTTAATAATGATCTACTGCTGGATGAGATTTGTCAACTATCACATGGAAACACTGGGTGGAGCAGTTTTAAATTAAGAGTCCCAAATCTAGGAGTCTACATGAGCCACTGTCAGTTGAGAAATAGAGCTTTATTTTGCTGCCCACACACTGTTCTGCAGCCAGGAAATATGGTACTGTAACAGCTTATACACTGCAAGAAGTTGTTCTGCTGCTTCTAGTTGCAAAGCAGTCAAGTTACTACAGTCTGGATTGGGTTGTCCCCACCCCAGCTCCGCTCACCCTGCTCAGGTGCTACGGGACATCACCCCTCAATGAGGGCACAGCCAGAGACGGGCTCACCTGTGGCACCTGGCTATACCCCCAGCAGAGCTCTTCTGCTCCTACTGCTCCTCAATGAGTATAGCCCGTATATCTTAATTGCATTATTAACTTCATCCCCATAAATTAAATTATTTAAATTGAACAGTCTGTATTACTGGCGGAAGTGTTTCATTTAACCGGAGTCACAGCTGCTGTGGCCCTATTGTACTTGGATTGACAACAAATTCTTGGATCCATATATACAGTATGCTTCTTTTTTCACAAATCACATTACAAACTTGAATGTGACCAGGCATCTAGGGTACCCCAAGACACTGAGTAACAGCAGGCCATATGGGACTGATAGATATGACATGGGACCTATAGAAAGTCTTCTGGACCCTTCTGGAGTGGCAAATTGAAGCCAGGCAAGATAACCTAAATAATCCCAAGATGCTGTATATATCTATTTTTGTGGTAAAGCAATGAAGTACCAAATGTCTATTTCAGCATGGCCTGAATCTCTTTTAGGATCCATTGATTATCTGACCAGAGACTATAATGAGAGCTCAGATGTCCAGCCCACATGTAAATGTCATGTAGACTGCTACTATTTCATGCCTTCATCTGGACCAGAATCCTAGTCTTTGCATCTGTTATACTTGCATTGACACAGACTGGGAAATACTAAAGCCAAGAATATAGCCATTGGTGACTTTTCCTGCTGAGCTACAGAGGACATAGAGGACACAGACCTGAACTGGAGTCTGTGTAGGTGAAAACCACCTTGGTTCCATTTGTCTCTGCTCTCTGTCTCCAGACAGTCATTCAAATGTGTCTACAACACAGCATTTTAATGAGTTTAAATGAGACTGCAGACTTTTCTTGGGGTCTGCATACAGAAGTCTGTTTCATGGCAACTCAATAATTAATCAGTGCTACTCCGCAATTAACCAAATAATCTCATATATTACAGTAAAATTAATGAGCTCATTTCTGATTGTATTTTCTTTTATGGCAAACCAGACAGTTACATTTCTGTTTTTCTAAGTACTTATGTTTTTAAATCAAAACAAATCTTCTAAATCACTTGTCAAACTGAGTTATTGCAGGAAGCTGACTGATTAGCTTTTTTGGTATTTCTGTTTCATTCTGCACAACTTTCTTTCTTTTCTTTCTTACCAAAACAACTTACAACATCCATTTTAGGCAGCTACAAGAACTCTGAAATAGTTTAATGGCCAATTTATTTTGTGTTGTTCTTCAAATGCTTTAGGTTTCACTTCATCTTATTTCCATCTTCCTTCATCTGTGTCATTAAAATGGCAATATATTACGTAAATAGATTGAGGACAATGAGTTGAGTTTATTCTATATTTTCTTCAAAAGAAAATTGTAACTAAGAAACTATATCCAGGCTTTATTTCAGTGAACATTCTGTGACTAAAAAGCCGACATTTAAGCTAGACATCTTAAGCAAGTCACCCTCAGCTTCTTATGCAGCCAAAAGATGTAAGTATCCTTCTCATAGGTACTGTATCTTATTGTAAGGTAGGCAATCCTACATAGTTTACCTAAGTCCCAGGCACCTAATTAGTGATCTGAATACCTCTCATCTCTTCTGACCACAGTGGCAAATGTTGTGCAGGTTGGAAGGCACCTGAGGAGGTCAGACAAGGTTGCTCAGGGCTTTACCCGCTACAGTCTTGAAAAGCCCCCAGGGTGAAGAGAAACTGCATAGCTTCCCTGGGCAGCTTCTTCCCATGCTTAACTCCTGTCATGATAAGAAAGTTTCTCCTTATATACAGTCTGAACCTCTCTTTGTTTCAGCTCATGCCTGTTGTCTTTCATTCATCCCACACAGTAAAAAGCCTGCCTCAGTCTTCCAGATGACCTCCCCTTGGGCACAGGAGGATGCTGTTCAAGTGCCCCAAAACCACATGTTCTTCAGGCTGAACAACTCACAGAATGAGTTCTCCACCCACCAATCATTTGGTGGTCCTACACTGAACTCCCTTGATTTGATCAATAGATATCTATTGCCTTTGGTACCTTTGGGGATGCACACCAAACTGGCAGATATGAAATGAGTCCTGTAAGCAATGTGCATCCTTCTATAGCAGCAGCCAGAGGTTAGGCAGATACATTCGGTTATCTCAAATGGTTTCAGACATCCATGAATGGGAAATTCTATTTGGCCCAATGTCTCCCTTGAATTAAATGGAAGTTAAAGGAGTCAACTTACAGATAAGCAAATGTAGACTTCTAAATGCAGGTGACTTAACCTGCGAGTGGACTACCATCCCAAACTTCCAAATCATACAATATTGCATGTTCAGCTGCTAACATTGGTAAGCAATTGGGCATAGAAGTATCCTGAAGTAGCTGTTATCTGCTACTTGTGTATTAGTTAATATAGCCTTAAAACATTTTTGGTAAAGTATTTAAAAATAAGGAAACAGTCCTATTTCACATAAATCTAAGACAGAGTTACAGGTAGAATTTAGATTGCTTTGATCTCACTTCTGGACCTTAAAACACAGGAATATACTCCCTTCCAAATCCTACTGCATAATAAATCAATTAAAAATCAGTTTTTACATATTGCAGGTGGAGTTATTTATGTCATACTCTACATTTTAGAGCTGAAGAGTGATCCTGAGTTTCTAGAAAATTCTAAATCTAAAATCTCAGAAAAAATTGGTGATGTCAAGTCATCACTCAGTTTTCATTTCAATTCCATGTAAGTTTCACATCTCTGCTACAGCTAATTTTTAATTGGAAAAGATACTTGAAGCATTTTCATTATTTTTAGTTAAATAGCAGTTATTTATCCAAAACAAACTTAATGTCTTCTTTCCTATGAAAAGTCAGCAACATAACCATAGCACAATCTACACAATCTTTCAAACAGAACGATGCTAGAAATGGTCAGCTGTAAAAGAAGTTCCTTTCTTCCCTGTACATTTGTGTTACTACTAGAAACCGTCTTTTGGGAAAAGTTGCTGCAGCTTTCACTTTCATTTAATTAATATCTTTGGCTAATATCTGGTGCCAAAAATGGCTGCAACATTAAGAGCTATTCTTAGTCCTTAATTCAACTCATCTCTTTATAAAGTATAGCGATTAAATCTTCTTTCTGAGCTGGAGAATTCAAGACTTTCAGTTATGATCTCTATATATGCATAATATGTACATAATACTTATATAATTATATACATAATATATCTATATAACTACATTTTTAATTGAAAAATAAAAACATAAATTATAATAACTTCCAGTATTTTGAGTGCATAGAAAAATTATTTCCATAAATAGGACTAAAAGAAACTGGGTGTGGTTTAAATCAAGTACTTGAGTTCTAATATATACATACTTAAGCATCTAATATAAGTGGATTTAAAGCCATTTGAAAAAACTGAGGAATTCATTATATGGTCTTAATCACGTACAAAGCTTCTAATCAGTGATATTTAAATGCTTAGTATTTAAAAATAATTTTGCACCTTTGTCTTCCAGGAGCACGTTAGTATATTTGCATAGTTATGGAAATGGCAATTGCAAATTGATTACTCATTTTAAGAGAATGAACAATACAATAGTACCATATTTGAATCATAAATCTAGGAATGCATTAATCAAGGATATGCATGGTGTTTCAAGGATTTACATTAACTGCTTATCTTCCTGCTTATGATATATCAGATTTCAAAGCAATAAGTGGTTCAAGTCAGTAACAAGCTCTATAAATGTTGTTCAAACTTCAGTGATATACCAATGGAAACTTGAAACAAGTTAAAAAACTTGAAATACATTTTTAAAATAAGGTCAATTTAACTGAAATGACCACTTCTATGCAGTAAGTGTTGTTTAAACACAGATTTTGTGTTCTTTTCCCTTACACATCCACTCAGTGATGACTAATGTTGCTCAGAAAGCCTACACACTGTGGGCTACTGTGTGGGTGCAGTGTATTTCCCACGCCATGGTAGCCAGCTGGGTGCTGGTATAGTGTACTACCACACCTAACACAGCAGGGAGCTAAGGCTCAGGATGTGTTAGAAGTTTATAAAGGTCTGGTAGGGATGAATCCTGCCACCTCCAGTGTCACAAATACTCCTGTTTCCACCTTTCAGGTATTTAGATTTCTTGCTGTGAATTTCTTGTAATAATATGACTTCCTTTTGGAATAATTACAGCTTCCTTACAATGTTAATACCCTAAAGTTTCCAATGTATATTCTAATATTTAAGTCCAGCTTTACAAGCTGCATCTGGAAATACAATATACATGCATAAACGTGTGCACATACACATGAAATACCAACACAGAGGTGGGCATAAGAATATATGTTTAATAATGTTAGATTATGGAAACTTCCTTAAATGAGAATTTTATCTAACTGAACAGATTTAGGGTTAATGGCATTTCATTTTCATGGTTTCACTTCAAGAGTATCAGGTGTATTACAGTACATTTTTGATGGAGAATATTATCTTTTCAACTTGTTGCAATTTGCACAGCACAGGGTAGCTTTTGATTGAAAACTGCACGAAGGCAGTCAAGCAAAATATTTGTCAAGTCAAATATCAAAAATAGCATTTTGTCTCCCAAAATGAATAAAGGCATATCATCATCAATCTGCTCTAGCAGAACCTCCCTGAAGGTAGTAGTTCATACTACAGTGAAATTAAGAATATATTTCTAAATTGTGCTCATTCTAAATGTACATATATTTATATGATAATCACCATAAAATTCGAAGGAAAGAACCCAAAGTTTAGAATTCAGGACTCTTATTAAAAATCTTTTTAAGGAAAAAATGTTTTAATGAAATAATAAGTATATGACAGTTATAAATATGTATATGACAGTTATAAATAAGACCAAATTTTGCCAGAATAAAGCTTTTGTAATCTCTTTAGAAAGAAGATAATGCTAAATCAAGCTCACATTTCATGTGTCATTTTAGAAAGTTAGTTATAGTTTATAAGGATGTAACGCATTTTCTCAGTATTGTGAATTTTATTATTTATGTCTCTGATTTCTCTTTTATGTTTTGAAATACTTTTGTTTCTTCAACTCTGAAATTCTTAGCCTAAAAAGACAGAAAATTAAACATTTTAGGACCTTTTATCTGTTTTGCCATAAAAAGGGGTGAAAACCCAAATAGTAATTGGATAATCAACTGTAAGTATCTATAGGGAAAATATTGGAATACCCTAGGCTTACATGATCTCATGAAGAGATCATGTTGCAAGACATCCATCCAACACAGGAGGTACAAATAGCAGCACAAAGAAACCAGTTCCATTTTCATTCAGCTCTACCCTGGCTGAATTCAGACCTCAGTGGAATTAGAGCTTTTCTCAGTGTTTAAGATGCCCATACCCTTCACAGCAGTCTAAGCAATTCTGTAGCTCTAAAGTTTCAGCATACATTTCCTACAGCAAAGTCTAGTGTCGTGAATTCGAATTTTTCAGTGAAACACTGCTGCAAAAACAATGGCTATCGGTCCTTGACACACTGAGAACACCACTGTATCATACGCCCTTTTGCCTGCAAACTCTGTCCCTAGCTGAGTGAATAACAGGACATGATGCTGCTGAAGCCCTACTGCAGAACTGACCCACTAGTCAGCTTGAGGAAGCAAAGTTTTGCTTCCAGTATTTATACGGAAAAATGAGTCCATAGTCACACAACACTGTGTGTTCAGAGAGTAATACAGGCTTTCTTCATCAGTAAGAAACCCTTAATTATGAAAGAGGAAAGATTCATGGTGCACACTGAGAAGGGTCAGAGGCAAACAGGCTAGACAGGTTCTCAAAATACCTATTTCATCTGCCTATGACGAGGCAGCGCCCATACTAAATGGAACTTCAGATAAATGCCACTGCGGTTACTAGAGTGAAGTCAGATGTTCTATATGAAAAGTATTTAATTTCTAAACATTTTTCTGATGCTTCCCTCAGTAAGTGGCAGAAAAGAACATCTTCCTACAATATGCTCTATTGTTTGTGTAAATCAATTTTGGTATAAGCACTGAGGGAATTATTTTCAGTATATTATTTATTCAGCTAATGTAGCTCCTTTTTGTTCATGAACAAGCTGGTTTTTGCAAATCATCTGGTTCACTTAGGTATTTAAGCAGGCTCCGTTACAACAGTATCAGAGTGAGTCACACATTTATTGTCGTAACGCTACAAAGCACAGCATTTGAAACGTTCTTAATACACTACCAGTATTACTAGCATGTAGTACCCTCGTAGTGGTCAACAACCCCATTTTACTGGATGGTATACAAACACAGCATAATGTAACAGTCGAGGATCTATTTTGGGGTGAGCTGAACCTTTCATTGTCTCCTTTTGCACCATACTGACTAGGTGCTAAATTCAGTCACCCAGACATGGGAGTACAGCTCCATCTAGATGGTCTAAGTTATTCTGCTTGCCCTCTAGCAATCACTCCACAAGACTTCATCTTCTCTCATGTAACATCTGAACATGTGTTTGGTGGTTCAAAAGGCAGTAGGCAGCTGTGATCTGGTCTCCACTAAATGTAATGGGAGTTTTAACACCTTGTTTACACATAGGCTCCTACAAGTATCATAGAATCATAGAATAGTTTGGGTTGGAAGGGACCTTTAAAGGTCATCTAGTCCAACCTCCCCTGCAATGAGCAGGAACATCTCCAACTAGATGAGGTTGCTCAGAGCCCTGTCAAGCCTGACCTTGAATGTTCCCAGGGACAGGGCATCTACCACCTCTCTGGGAAACCTGCTCCAGTGTTTCAGCACTCCCATAGTCAAAAAAATTTTCCTTATATCTGGTCTAAATCTTCCCCCTTTTAGTTTAAAGCCATTACCCTTTGTCCTATCACAACAGGCCCTGCTAAAAAATTTGTCCCCATCATTCCTGTAGATCCCTCTTAAGTACCGAAAGACCACAATAAGGCCTTCCTGGAGCCTGCTCTTCTCCGGGCTGAACAAACCCAAGTACCTCAGCCTGTCTTCCTAGGAGAGGTGTTCCATCTCTCTGATCCCTTTTGCAGACCTTCTCTAGACCCGCTCCAGCAGGTCCATGTCTTTCCTGTGCTGAGTGCTCCAGAGCTGGACGCAGTTATGCATGTAGGATGCAGTACGCATGTTGCATCTTAATCATAACCTCTCTATCTTAAGTAGGTTTGGAGCACATTTCCATACACAGATGGCTAGCAAATTACTGTCCTTGGTCAAGTGTTGTTTTTTTATATCTGCTTGTTTAAGAGACTGCTGAGTTTTTACTGTCTGGAAATTTAGCCATTAAGGCAATCTAAAAATGGAGACATCTAAAATCAAACCTTTAATCTATAACTGTGTTATCTCCTACTCACATTGAGCAGCTAGTTATATAAATCACATTATTTCCATTTAAGCCAGCCTAGTATGGAGGCCTTACACAAATGAGACAAAGGTTCACTCTAGTTCCCTTCTTTCCCAATCGGTTAACATATTTTAGATTACTGAAGACATTTTTGCATTTTATATGGCTGCATTTCAGAAACATTTGAAATATCAACATCTGAATTTTCATCAAATTTGAGGTAATTAAGTAAATAAATTAAAAAAAATAATTTCTGAATGCTTACCTGATTCTAAAGTTGGAATTTTTTTCCAAATCTGTTTTTATTATTCCAAGCCTGCCGGAGTGCTAGTAACCATAAAATAACATAGGTCAAGTTACAGCAAATGACAAAAAGCAAAAGGAATCCAGAGTCTCAAACACATTACAAGAAGTAAAAAAGGATTTGGGAAAATCTTTAAAGTTTTAGGAGGGCAGGTCCCATTAAAATTCATCAGAAATTTATTCTTCAGTCCTTTTGAGCTTTTTCTGATGGTCTACCCGGGGTTGCAGTCAATAGACATAAATTTCTATTCACAACTTGTGCAAAAGTGTAAAACTATCAAATGAAGAAATAAAACTGTGAAGAACTAATGTTAGAAAATGCCTTGTTAGCAAAACAAAATAAGGAAATAAATAAGGAAATTAAATTGTTTCCTGATGAAATAAGGAAAACCCAACCTGAAGTTTTTAATAACAAATAACAGTAATGGACAAAAAAAAAAGTATCATTTTATATCTGCAAGTATCCCAAATAAAGTGTAAGCTCACCTACACTTTCCTATGGAGTTTATGCTTCACTTGAACTATAATTTTATGCCATGTCAACGGGACTGATCTGTCCTTTCCTACTTCAGTTTTCCATGTGGTCACCTTGCCTTGGAGAGAAATCAAATGTCCCACCATTTGCAGGACTTCAGGAAGATACAAACTGTACCTACTGCATCCTGCAGACCAGAGTTCTTCAAAACTCACTTCCAAAAAAGCGAAGAAATAGCTGGGAAAACAGCTTCCAAGAAAAGCTGTGAAATGTATGCTGGTCTTAAACTGGTTCAGCTTAACTCCACTTCAGAATACATGTTCTTAAATTGTTGAGAAAGCAACCAGTCCAGAAAGAGTCATTGCTTTATTCGTAGCTGACTAGTGGAATCTGGTGGTGGATTCTGTTGTGAATAGCTGAGGGTTAATAGCGTGCATCTTTCAAGATTGTAACCAGTGAAAGGAAAATAAGGACATTACTAAGAGATAAAATAGTTGGGAAATGTAATATCTTTTGTACAAAGATTCCACTGACAACCATTAGCATTATTATCTGTGCCAACCAGGAAATGACTATCATTTTAGATACTGTTTGACAGCTCTGATTTATTCCTGGAGAACTCGACTTCATTCTCACCAATTAACATAGCAGATCCATAACCAGCCTTAGACATGCCACGTCTATTCACAGGGGATTACCTATAAGCCATTTATTCCACGTCTGCCCATTCAAAGTAGCTGTATATTTCTGCAAAATTACAACCTCTCAACATTATTCTAAAACCAGTCACAAAATACTAAAGCCATTCTCCCCTGCTGAAAAACTTGGAGAAAAGAGGACATCATCATTTATTTAGCAAAGGTACCTTTCAACAGCTACAAACATATTTTCTATACAGCAGGTACTTTCAGATCTCTTAAGGGAAGCCATTTCCTTTCTCTCTTTCTCCTTCTCTCTCTGTCTGTCTCTCTCCTCTCTCTACCACAGCCCGCACCAAAAAACACACCCACACACCCCAAGAGCAACACCAAAAGAATTTATGGAAACAATAGAAAAATTTTAATCACTGCAGTTGACAATACTGATTTGTATTTATAGCCTCTGTCATCTAAAATAAGTCTATGGTACTTTAAAAGGCCTTTTTCTATGTTAATAAATTATCTCACCTAACAAGCCCTGCTGTGACATGGTTCTTGGCAGACACATAACAGGATTCAGAAATACTATTCAACTCTTACAGGACTGAAAGTGGAGAACATTATGGTCCATCTGTTTGAAACTTTAGGTAGATAGATTTTACTTATCTTCATTGGTATTTGGGGGAAATCATTTATAGGGTCATAAGATATTCAGTGCCCACAGTCCTTTGTTGTTGCATAATAACCCCAAAACACCTTCAACAATGGTCCTGTACATCCTAGCCCCTTAAAACTGCCTACAGAGCAAAGGACGATTCCCGCTATTGCTCCCTGTGTATGGTCATTTAGGAGCCTATATATGGCAGGCTATTGTGATTCCATGAGATAAGCAAACCTGGATAGGTGTCTTTGTTTTGGACCTGAGATGCATGCAACCATAATGTCACTACTGTTCCAAAGATATTAGATTCACAGATGACAAATTCTGTAATCGGTCACCTTCTATCACCATCAAACCTGACCACAAATCATGACATCACTTAAAATATTACCTTAAAAAATAGTCACACCCTGACTTCAATTGCTACTAAAATCTGTTTTAAAGGAATTAGATCACTTAAAAACTTTCAGGTGTCAGGGTAACTACAGGTACTACAGTGTTTAAGACTTGCATCATAGCATGTTAGTTGAGCTCTACAGTTACTCATGTCTAGTTATTAAAATACATAATAAACCCATTATGAAAATACTGAGGCTTATTGAAAAAATTATAAACATCAATTATACAACACTATACTATAAAAATGACAAGAGATTATTAAAGAAAATTGCTCAGTGAAAAAATTGAACCTCTGTTAAAGTTATGATTCCTTCAAGTCAGACTCTAGAGCAGACAAAATAATTGCTGATGTTTCTGGCATAGCAAATAGATGTTGAGTTTTTAGCAAGTTCGTTTCTAACAGCTTCAGCAAAGTGTCAAAGTGTAATATGTCAACCTTAATCCTCTCATGAGGAAAATCTTGTATTTAGCAATATTTAACAATAGTAAAAGATAATATTTTCAAATTATCAAAGAAGATTACTAACATAACCAATAAAAAGACTCCTGACTAAGTACATTAAAATTCCACTCTAAACAGGAAGACACTTCAGTTTGTCCTATGAGCAGCTCTGTTGACTTAAATGGGACTACCCAGTCACATGGCTCAAAATTATTTAAGAAAATCTAAATATGTGGCATTTTGAACAGAAATTAATAAATAAATCACAACAATTTTACCAGGACCAAAGTTTATTCCTAATTCATTGATTCTCTTAAAAGTCTTAAAACCATTTTCAGCTAGTGAATTCAGGTGATCCTAATAGGTATTGCTGAGAGGTGAAAATCACTCAGTTGGCTAAAATAGATTTCCCACTGCACTCCCACTTCTGTACCAAGTCTCTCTCTAAACAGTAATGTACAGAACAACTTTCTGTTTGCTTATTTGCTTCTCCTGCTTTCAGTGGCTACCAGAAAGAAGGATGTCTATGCACCTGACATAAACTTTGTTGGTCATGGCCATGTGATTTGAAGAATACTGATTGGATGACTTCTCTATATTAGTTAGGATCAAGAAAGGAAGAGGACTGGCACAACAGTCAGTTGTGACACAACAACTGGCACACTTCACCTATTCGCTAGTAACCTAGGATCGCAGTGGAAACCGCACATATTGGCAAGCCTTGGAGTGCTCATGTATATCCTCCAACGTGTCCTCTCTCTGGCCCTGGACTACAAAAGGCAGCATTCTCCAAAGCAGATTGGCTGCCTCAGTTCTTGCAGCCACTATAGAGACTTCAAAGGTGGCAGCAAAATGAGGATTACACATGGATATGTAGAGTCCCTGCCATAGAAGCTCAGTGAGAATGGAAGAGTCCCAGAATCTGCATTTCTCTATTGTGTGGCTGTACAAACTTCCTGACATACTTACACTCAGGGCAGTGATCTCGTGAAGGAAGATGGCGAGGGAACCTGTGTAAAAAAAAAAATAAAAAAATTTGTAAATTTACCAGTCAGAGCATTCAAACTTGAGGCTAAATCAAAGATGTAATGGTCTGCAAAAGCATGAATGGAACAGCAGTTGGTAGCTTTTCTGGTTCCAACAATCGGAGCATGTCAAAATCACATAGTTCGGGTAATATGTAAGAGCCAGCATACATAGTACCTAACCCAATCCTCCTGGATACAGTGTAAAAATACAAACTATACTTTTATCTTCAGAAAAAGTTTTCAGAAAGGCTTGTTTAAATATCTATCTAAATTCTGACCCAGAGCTCTCTTAACATTGAATTTATGAATGTTAAATGAATATTTACGTATGATATGTGTTGTCTAGGGAAAAGCAAAACTTATTATTTCTTGGACTAAGAGACACGCAATAAAAGATATATCTTTTTCCACATGGAACACAGCTAACTTTTGGAACCCTTTGCCACAGGATGGCTGTGGCCTTCAAAGGCCTTGGTCCAAGAAGATCCTACACTGCCACTGGACCAGAATCTCAGAGTCAGGGCACCTCAGCTACTTTTTATATACTTGTACAAACATTGCTGTATATGAAATTTTGTAGACTTTTTTCAGAGAAATCAAGCACATTTTAAAACTACTCTGGTTTCAGGTATGTCTACCTACAAAAGTTCATCAGGAAGTATAAGTAAGAAAAATCACCAAAAATACAAAAGAAAATATTGTAAAAGTTTGCATACATATTGCTGAGGGGTTTTGTTAATCTAATAAAAGTGACTCCTGAGTAGACACTGAAGAGTCCAACTGACCTATGACACGGCAATTCAGCTAACATTTGTACTTTCATTCATGATAATAATAACTTTACTTCAAGCAATACTTACAGAAAATTGGGATTAGAGCATTTTAAAGGGATACTCTATTCTTTTTGACTTACAAAACTAATTCTCCATTCCTTGCTGTAATTTTTTTAAATTTATCTCTTCCTAGAAGTTGGAGGGGGTTGACTATGTGAAAATAGTTACAGCCATTTCCTGACTGACTTGGAAGCACTGCACAACTAACTAACTATAACTTCAGTTCTACTCTGCCATTAGAATCATAGAATGGTTAGAGTTGGAAGGGACCTTAAAGATCATTGAGTTCCAACCCCCCTGCCATGGGCAGGGACACCTCCCACTAGACCAGGCTGCTCAAAGCCCCATCCAGCCTTGCCTCGAACACTTCCAGGGATGGGACATCCACAACTTCCCTGAGCAACATTCTATTGTGTCAATCACTTTGCAGGACTGCTTTTAAAACCCAGTGATTTCTTATGCATTTCTCCCAATCTATGAGACAACTCAAACATTTCTTGAGTTTTATGTGTTCAAAATAACCCATCAAAAACAAACCTATGCCCATGTTTTTAATTGATTAATAATACCTGTATCATCAAGCTGGAACATAGGAAGTTCCTTTCAAATATGAGGAAAATCTTCTTTATGGTGAGGGTGACAGAGCCCTGGAACAGGCTGCCCAGGGAGGTTGTGGAGTCCCCTTCTCTGGAGATCTTCAAGACCTGCCTGGATGCAGTCCTGAGTAATGTGCTCTGGGCAATCCTGCTTTAGCAGGAGAGTTGAAATAGATGATCTCTAGAGGTCCCTTCCAACTCTGACAATCCTGTGATCTTAGTACAATTAACCATGCAAGTCTCCTCTTCTAGAGTGATCTAGTACTAGGAAAAAACCCCAACTTTATAATAATCACTGGTGCATAAGAGAATATAGGAAGATGGTGTGATGATGACTTTTCATTGCAGGAATATGATAGTATCTCCAATGAAATAGTCACAGAATCACCTAGGTTGGAAGGGACCTTTTAAGATCATCTAGTCCAGATCTAGTCTTATGAAAATAGATTTTGTAAACCAATTCTCCTAAGAATAAAAAGATATTATGAAACCAAAGGTCATCAGCTGGAAAAAGTGTTGATATAGGCACTCAACCTGTAGGCTTAAACAACAGTTATCATCTTTTTAGGCATTGTGAAGTTTCTTCGGTAAGGCCCTTTTCCTTTACATTTCTCCAAGATTTCACATAAACCTAGATAAAGGCAAACGTTTCAGTTTAATGAGTCTAGTGTGATAGGGATTTGATGTTCAGACAGGAGGAAGGAATTTGACAAAAGGGGAAGAATTTCAGATCATTTGAATTATTTCAATGAAATATTTCTTCCTTAAAATTACTGCATTCATAAATTATAAAATTCTGTAACAGTTAACATTTTTGAATAGGCTATAAAACATTAAGAATGCCTGAGCCAACAAGTCTACAGCAAATGTAGCATTGACTCACAGCTTGGTTAAAATTAGAGTCATAATACTGAGATAAATAGAAAATTATAGTTGTAAGAGAAGTCCAGCAGTAGCCTAGTCCTCAACTTAGAGAGATTGCTTAAACACCCTGGCATATCCCAAATGCAGAAGTGCTCCAAGAACTGTGACAGTTCAATTCACTTTTCCATTTCAATACTTTACTAGAGAGCAGTGAGAAAGTATGAGCAGTATGAGCATTTCTCTAAGCACAGCAAGGCAGAACAATTTAATTCCTCACAGCAGACTTAAAACTGTTTTAGAAAAAATTTCCATAAATTCCTTATTTGATAAAATTCTCTATTTATGTTTGCTGTATTCATTATACCACTGTGGCATCATTATACACACCCAGACTATTTTATGACACTACTGACCACTGTGCTAATAAGAGGTAGCAAACAGGCTGTTTACTCTCAAACTGATTTTGAGCAAGTTAAAGCAATTCAGTGTTATAAATCATGTTGAGATCTTCTGAATGCATAAAGCCCATGCACTTCGGAAGAAAGCTTATACTTTACCTGAGTTACAGTTGATTGACTCAGTAATTATAAAATGGAAATGTATGTCGTGCAAAGCTGTAGGTGCATCAGTGCACCTTTTGCTAAGGGAAAGATTCCAAACACCATAGCAGAGATAAAGTAGATTGCCAGAACTTATATTGGTGTACTCTTTTTATAGGAAACAAACTAGTTAAATTCTGGGTGAAGAGTAAAGTATGCCTGTGGTTGTCCCCTTCCACGGGCACATGAGACCTGCTCTCTGCAAACAACATTCATCAAAAGGTTGCAGTCACTCATCAAGAAAGAAGACAGCCCAGCATAACAATTGTTTTAAACTATTTAAGCTAGCCTAGTTCATTTTTCTTGGAAAAGGTTAGGGAGTGCTCACGTGAGCCATATGCAGGGCAGATCTAAGAGGGCAATCATCTTTGACAGCAAAACAAGGAGCTGAGGGCAGTAACCTTTACCACCAGCAAAGACAGATGGTATGTCCATGTCACAAGGCTACAGAAACCTCTAGTGCTCCAGGAATGCAAACTTTCAATGAGCACAAATTTTGAGCAGTCAGGAGAATAAAAACCCAAATGCCACCAATGCTACTGGCGAGCAGTATTCATAATTCATCCTAGCATCAAAGAGGCAGATGGTTCATCTAACAAGAAGAATCAATAGTATTTGTTATACTTAATGTTGACATTTTTTAAACTTCTCTATATTTGCAGGGCAAAGGCCAGCCAAGCTATGCATATTTCATCTGCTGGAAGATATGATGACCTTACCATCTTGCCCTTTTTCAACCCTGACCTTTTAAGACTACAGTGAAGAGGCAATCATCATTAAAGAAGAAATAGATATCCACATGAACCATAAACTAATTTTTACTCAAAATTGTTACCTAATTCTTCTGATTAAGGAGTAATAAGATTTTGGCTCAGTTTCCATCACCTACAAAGCAGCTTTGTTTGCTTTTTTTTTTGTGTTTTTGTGAATTCGCCAACCTGTCAATATAGATTTTATGTCTTCAGAGCACCAGGATCATTCCTAGAAAGTAGGAGCATTCCTTAGCGTTTACCCTGGCCACATCAGGGCTGGAAGGTCCAGCTGAGGAAACGGTATAGAGCACTGGAGTTTCTCAGAAAGAACATGCTAACCTGATGTGATACACCATGAAAAAGACAAGGTAATTTCCTTTTGAGATTAATTTTTTCAGTGGTTGCATCAGTATATGGGCTTGCTAAGAAAATACAAAGTAGTTCTGTGTCTCCATTGCCAAATGAATTACAACTTAGTTTTGGTGAAAGTCGTTATGAAACAGTATTCTCCAACAGCTGCTAACAGACGTAGTCCTTTTACTTCAGTTACTACTTCTCCATTTTTTATTTGCAGTACATGATATGAACTACTGACTTCCTCACTCCATTTTCCCTCTTTTCTTGCAATCACCTCTCTCTCACTCAACCAATCACTTCTACTTTCCTTAATTTTCCTTCTCTGGATTGTTTTCCTCACTAATTCCACTTAGCAGCTGACCACAACCTCCCATCCCCCTTTAACGTGTTCTGAATAAATGGGATGAAAACCAAAACACAGTCTTCAGTTTGCCTCTTCTTTTGTCTCCAACAGCATCTTCCTATGATCTGCTGGGAATTCTGCATTTCATTTCAGATACACACAGCACAAAGCAAGGTTTTGTGATACCTGTTGGGGATACCTTGGGATACTTTGATAGTTGGGGACTGGTTCTACTAGATCCACAATGCTGTTTGGTCACGTTAATCTCAGAGTGATCTGAAACTCTCAGCATCCAAAGGCTCGGGTACTGGAATGACAGGAGCCTCTGGAAAAAGGCAAAACCAAAATCCTGCTCCCACTGAAGTCAGTAAGAGTTTTGCTTCTTTCTTAAACTAAAGCTCACTCAGGGTCTTTATTTGCTGAGAAAGTCTCATCTACTGTATAAATAGTGACATGAAGGCAGAGCATGACTTAAACCACTGTTGACTTTTACATAACCATAATTACTAAACTACAGAATTCAGTGAAGAAACGTCCAAAGAAAATGAGCTGGTTTATTACCAAATGTTTACTCAATAAGATATTTAGCATGTTTACATTAAGTATTCCTGTAAGACTAACCTACTAACTCACTTTTAGCAATTTAAAAAGGCTTTGTACCATATTGTGATAGCCAGGTAGCAGAAACATTATTAAATGCTTTCCAGAAATAAACACAATACCTATCTGTATTAGTGTAAGTGTTTTTGACTTACTGGTTGGATTCACAATAGATCCAAACTACCCCAGTTTATTTATTATTTTTTTCTGTATGGCATGTACTGAAAAATGAATTCATATACTTTATTCTCTAAAAATAGACATTGTCAAATTTATGAAGGTGATTATTCCTATAATAATTACTGAAACAAAAAACTAATTGACCATGAGTTAAGGTCATTTGTAATACATTCCTTCCATGAACAATGCATGAATCTGACTCCTTAATTTTACTTGTCTGTTGTCCATTCTCTGCATTTGCCACCAGAGAGCCATTTTAAAATAAGATATTGACCATGGAAAGTTCATGTTAACAATCAATTTATTTACAATGATCTCAGTATTACAAACAAGGACTCACACAAGTGAATAACATTATAGCAAATATGAGCTAGTTAATCCATCCTTCGACTACTCAGGAGTGCACATAATAAGAAGTGACTCTGTTTTTCTATATTTCGATTACTTGGATTATCATTTTATTCAGTGTTTTAGAGCTCACAGTAATAATAAAAATGCATTAGGCATGATTCATTTCCAATATTGTCATCTACATTTTAATAAGTCTCAAAATTAGAGAGAAGAAAAATGACAAAGACTTATGATATTTAATACAAATTTCAATCTATGCACTTCACTTTAAACAATATTCTAGGCTGTTAACTAAGGGTAAAAAGGGTTTCTAATAACAAGATCTCCTTCTCTCCAAGAACCAAGGCAAAGAAAGACTGGTGCTACATGAAAGGTACACATTGACTAAAAATGGCAATGAAAACTGATGAAAGGCATAAAGCATGCTTGTTCATAAAGTCAGAAAGCTTTCTCGATGCTTAGTGAACTCCTCAAAGATACCCCCAAAAAATCAGCTTTAGTAGGATCAGTTTATTGATATCAAAGGTGGAACTCTCTCAATGTTATTTAAAAGGTTTGAGAGAGAGACTGATCCCTCTGGAGGCTGAGTTCCTTCCTAGGTTGGATGTCTTAAGCCCAGTAGGGTGAATCACCCTGGGGAGGTACCAGTTACATCTCCACTGACTGCTGGGGGAGCTGAGACAACAAGTCTAGATGAGGCAGCTAGGCAGCTGACTCTCAGAGAGCACATTAGGAGAAATTAATGTCTCCCAGCCAAGGTTTATCTGCATTGCAGATGAGGCTGCATTTGAATATAGGAAGACTTATCTTCTCCAAGTTTAAGTTTACTAGCACAAGATAACAGTAACGAAAAGTTGCCAGCACAGGCTTTAGCAAGAGAGATACCCTTGCTGGCCGCTGGCATACATTCAAGGCAAGGTACCACACAATCTCTATGCTGATGAGATTAAAGTCAGAGCAGGGGCTTTTGCCTGTCATATAATTATACCTCTGTTTATTCCAAAGACTTGCCTGAAGCCTAGAGGTGACTTTTTCACCTCAGATTAGCACACACACAATAGAATTTTCACAGGAAGAGTGGTAACTGTTTCTACCTCTAAGACATGGAAAATGACAACCCACAGGACATCCTGTATTTTAACATTTAGTTTTACCCACACAGAGATAAAAAAAATATCATAATAAATCAACATTACCCATTAGCTAAGTGGGATAAGCTAGGTGGGGTGCTTGACTAATCTTGTGTCCTTATACAATGGAGTGACTGCATCAATGGACAAGGGAAGAGCTATGGATGTCATCTACCTGGGCTACTGTAAGGCCTTTGACACAGTCCCCCATGACATTTTTGATGTTAAATTGGAGAGATATGGGTTTGAAGGATGGACCGTTAGATGGATAAGGACTTGGGTGGGTAGCCACATCCAAAGAATTATAGTCAATGGCCCAATGACCAAGTGGGAACTAGTAATGAGTAGTGTTTTTCAAGGGTCTATGAAGAAAGGCTAGTTGTTCAGCCGGAAGAGAAGTGAAGGCTCTGGGGAGACCTTACTGCAGTCTTTCAATATATAAAGTGGGTTTATGAAAAAAACAGAGAAAGACTTTTACCAGGACCTGGTAGGGACAGGATAAGGGGCAATGGCTTTAAACTGAGAAAGGATTTAGACTGGACATAAGGAAGACATTTTTTACAATGAGGTTGGTGAGATAGTGGAACAGATTACCCAGAGAAGTTGTGGATGCTCCATCATTGGAAGCATTCAAGGCTAGGTCGCGTGGAGCCTTGAGCAATTTGATCTAGGGAAAGATGTCCCTTTTTGGAGGGGTTGTACTAGGTGATCTTTAGAGGTCCCTTCTAACCCAAACCATTCTATGATTCTATGATAAGGAAAATCTGTAAAACATTGTTCGGAGTAGCTCTGCCAGGGAAATAAAATAATTTTATCGATAAATTCCTGCTTATAATTAACATAAGACCTAAAATTAGTGAAGGAAAACTGTGAATGATATAACAGGGGATGAAGCAGATGCCTATTTGAACTTAGCTCCTGAAACAATGCAGCTACAATGCATGTATGTTCCCTTTAACATATTTTGCTGCATTTTGGGAGTAGATGGAATCGTTCAAGTCTAGTGTAATGGCCCTATAGATACCATTTTGATGGGTAAGAAGTCAGTAAATAAGGGCTAACTAGAGGAGTCTGCAGCTGGAATACAGACAAAATTCTTTGCTATATCTTTTTCCTCTGTCCTTAAACTAAGAATCATGTTTTCTTGCAGTTTGACAAGTAAATAATCTTGTTTCAAGGAGGTGAAGCAGCCCATTTGTATGCTTCATTTCTATCCCTCTTATTTTAAATCATCCTGAGTTACTCTCTGCTGATTTCTTTTCAGTCAGAATTTCTTATATGTCTAACCTCTGACTGGCATGTATGTAGGTCAAAGCAACTATATTCCTTTCTTAAGCAAGCTAGCTTGAAACAAGGGAAGCCATCTCCCTGTTACACAGCCTTAAGCAAAAAATAAGCCATTTAAACTTCAAAATTTCCAGAAGGAAGACCTAAAAAGGAGATGAGGACTCTGATTATGCATGTAGGAAGCAAAAATCAACCAGAAAACCCAAGAAATACTAGACCATAATTTCGTAGAATGAGCTTGATAAAGGATAGAAATAAAGCATCCTGATTCAGAGCTGCATGTTGGGATTGGGATTTCTGACTACAAATAATTGCTTTCTCTTTGTTCCTACTGCCTCAGCAGAAAGAGAACTCCATGTGTGCTCTTTGTTTAGCAGCAGGATTTCACTAAGAAGTGTTGGACCCAATGTGTGTCCATTACCTTTTGGAGTGGCGCAAAGAGAGTAGTAGGCTTGGAGGCTGATTTGCTGCTATCCACTGGTTCTAGGCCCTTATATCCACACTACTTGTTAACCAGAAAAGAAGTTTACTCCAGTTGTTGATTCTAGATGTACAGCATGCATGGGCAGAGAGCCAAGCACTCTGTAGATGACCTTACCTCCACAGTGGAAGTGCGGTGCTCTGTATGGTGCCCTGGTGCATGACTTCATCTCTCCAGGACAGAAACTGGTGCGTGCTTGAGTATCTGCCACAAAACACAAAGTATATACAATAGAAATTACCAGATGGCCATATCAATTAATTAATTTTCACTCTCACCCATTTCTAAACTCTGAGCTTTTGTTGAATTGCTGCAGGTTAGATTCCTGGTGGAAGACATCACTCCACCAACTTTACGTCATCAAGGAGTTTCCTGTGGAAAAAAAAAGAAAAAAATCTGCCTGACAACCCTAGTGATACTGTGACTCTATGATTCTATAAATACGTATTCTTATATAGCTGTGTCCTCACTTTCTTCTTCTTTCTGTGATGTATCTGTGGTATTCTTTCCTGATTACCACTGCCTTGGGTGCTGGGACTGTGGGACAGCCTTTGTGAGGAGTTGCGGGGGCTGCCCCATGCCAGACATGGCTGGTTCCAGATGGCTCCAACCGACTCACCCCAAGGCAGGGCTGAACCCCCTGCCAAGATGGTGGCAAATCTGGGTGAATGTATTTTAAAAAGGGTAAAACGCTGCATGGTAGTGAGAGATGAGGTGAAAAAGCGTTAGAAACAGCCCTGTGATACCAAGGCTGGAGGAGAGAAGGAGGTGCTCGAGGTGTTCAAGGTGCTGGGGCAGAGAGATTCCCCTGCAGTTGCAGAAGAAACCACAGTGGAGCAGGTATCTACACTGCAGCCCATGGAAGACTCCACACCAGAGAAGGTGGATATTTGCTGCAGGACTGCAGCCTGTGGAGAAGACCCACACTAGAGCAGGGAAAAGTGTGAGAGGGAAGGAGCAACAGATAGAAACTGTGCTGGATTGACCGTAACTCCCATTCCCCACCCACCCTGTGCCACTCAAGGAGGGGAGGAGATTGAGGAGTCAGGAACAAAGGAGTGAGGTTGAGCCTGGTAAAAAAATCAGAGAGGGGAGGGAAGGTGTTTTCATTTCTTGCTTGTCACCATATAAATCTATTTTAAATGGCAATTAATTAAATTCTTTTTCCCCAAGTCAAGTGTGTTTTGCTGTGAGAATAATTGGCAAGTGATTTCCTTGTCTTTGTCTCAACCCATGAGCTTTTCAATCTTATTTTCTATCTCTGTCCTTTTGAAGAAGCGGAATGAAAGAGCAGGTGGGTGGACATCTGGCAGCCAGCCAAGGTCAAGCCACTACAATCAGGCAGTTTCTTAAATCGAAACAATACCTTGAGAAACCATCTATCTATCTATGTAATTCAAATTATTAATCAGTCTTACACACTTTCTCATATATGATGTTGTCCATCTGCTTTGATTAGAGGTTACTATTGCTTCAAATACCTATTTCCATAAAGAGACCTCAATGGCTTTTTAAATTAGCTTAAAACAAAGACAATGAAAACAACAATCATATTTTTTAAAAACTGTTTTCTAAGGTGTACACTGTAATACCTTGACCTTTCATCTCTCTTTACTTATAGCTTAAAATATATATAGCTTAAATATATAAATATTTAGTTAATATATATAAATTATATATAAATATATAAAATATATAAATATTTAATAAATATAAAAAATATATAGCTTAAAATACTTATAGCTTAAAATCATAATTTAGGCAATAACTGTTTCAAATAGCCTTTAGTAACCCTGTAATGTATTTTTATCATTCTAAAAGCTTTTTCAGTAACACAATTACTCTTTTATCCAATTACTTAATTCAGAATAACAAGTAGGCATTTTCAGAGTACAATTCTTACATCCTGGATAGATTCGGTTTCTTGGAAAGCATTGTTTTCTTTCACAATAAAGCTGCTGGAGCAGTGATGCTCCTTCAGTTATAAGGAGCAGTCCTTGGAGCAAGGCCTACTGCTGTTCAACCATAGAGGTCTTTACAGACAATGAAATTAAAAACCAGGTGCTCTTTGGCACAAGCACTCACTTTCTTCCTCTTCTCTTCTTCCTCTCCCATGAATCTTACCTTCTTTTTTTAAAACACTTTCTTAGCTACAAGAAGAGAGTTGGAGGTTGCAAGATCTGCAAACAGATTGAAGCACGATGTTTAGAGCTGACTCCTGAAAGACAGGAGAGTAGGTTTTGAACACCCTAGGGCAAAGAGATCAACTATGAGTTTCCCACTTTCTGCATGGGTATTTTGAGGACAAAGCCATTGTATAAAAAGGTTCTACCACACAGATCATTGGCGGCTCTGCTATGGACCTAAAACGACTTAGTTTTGAACTGTATACTTTTTTGAAATAAATCCTTATTCTCTTCATTGGGATTTAAATTCCAAATAACTGTACTTTCTGTATTTGCAGGTCTGGTAAACTGCAGTGGAGAAGCTTTGGGTTTCCAAAAATGAGGAACTGGAAATATAGAGAGAATTGTGTCTCATAGGCTCCATGTCATTCAAGGCTTATATAAATGTACATTTCCACTGCTTGTAGATTTATGCTATGCCAATACAACACTTTAGACTCTTTACAGATGCTTCAGTGTACATTTTTATACAGAATTACAGACATACCAAGATGCCAGACACATCAAGCACTGCAAAAGCTGCTTTGATCTCTACTGATAGAATACTTACTGCTCTGTTTTCCATACCACACCAAAGTGCAAAATGAGTAAAACCACAGTAATGGCACTTAACAGTATAATGATAAGTGATTTTTTTTAAAAAGGAAAATCACATAGCAATGCTCTGTGCTATAAAACTACAGACTGCTATATGTAATTCTGGAAAAATGCCATTAACATCATTCCACTTTTAAATGCTATAATTTCATCAAGGAATCTAGGAATTTCCAAAATTAATCTTGCCTCTTTTCAAAGACATTGATTCGATGCCTTTTCCAGATTCTGTTCCATAATGTTCTCATTTCTAATCTCCATGTAAAAGAGCAGATGTGTACTGGGCTGGTGCTCATATACTCTGCAGAGGGAGAACTGAATAAGTATGCTCTTGAAAGTTAATTTATTACTCTTGTGTTGCTTCTAAAGATCAAGACTTTGAGTGAGCATCTTGACAAATGAAACAGATGGACAGCTCCACAGAGTAAACATTTACCAAAGGAATGTCCCTTGCTTTCCAGCTTACTCCATAGTTTCAAACCAGTGTTCATTCAGCTGAGTGATATCTATTAAATGCCATACAAATAAATGGCAATACAAATTTTGGGGGCATGTATGAATGGTTGGTCTACCTTTAAAACTGAGTGAAAAATAGGGCAAATATTGCTTTTTTGATTACATTTTACACACAGGTAGCATAATATCAAAAGATCCAATGGTCTTCATTACTTACATGAATTGAAGTGCCTAATTATACATTTGTATTTATCTAGATGCTTCTGCATGTCTCTGTATGCAAAGAAATAAAGACAATGATATTTGTTTCAATGTGCAGCTACACTAAAAATACTAAGAGCACTTTTTCTCTCTCGCACCAGTTGCATACAAATTTACTGAAAATACTTTAAATAGAGCTGTGGAGCTATGAAAAATCTCCAGATTCTTCCAGAAAGATAACCATTCCTTAAAATCTGCATATATCTGAAAATGGACTAATACTTAAATCCATCTTCAGCTAGCACTGCCTATAATTTTTCTATAGTAAAATGAAAACTTTAGATCTCAACTACCCGATACATACATTCTACTCTGCCAAGTCCCAGATTGTCATTTGTAGGACAGCTTCTGAATTTATAACCATTTGCACAAGCACCCAAAAATGCAGCAAAATCTCTGCCCCAAAATCTATGGTATGCATGAAAAAGCCTGAGACAATGAAGTGTTAATAGCCTTAATTATAGATAATTGTAATTAGATGTAACTCAAGCAACCCTGAGGGAGCAGTTCAAGGTGTTTTCTTGTAGTAATACATATAGATCTTATTAAAATGACTGTGAATTCCTTATAAAATTAGTAAGTACAAACTCCTAAAGAATCAGTTGAGTAATAAAAACGATCAATACATTACTGACCTATGTACAAAGCAAAGAAGAAACCCGTCTAGGCTACCTGAGGCAAATATGGTCTTCTTCTCTGGAGATATTCAAAACCTGCCTGGATATGTTCCTGTCTAACCTGCTCTAGGTGAACCTGCTTTGGCGGGGTGGGTGGACTTAATGGTCTCCAAATACACCTTCCAACGCCTACCATTCTGTGACTCTGTGAAGTGTCACAGGACCTCTGGACCATTTTCTCTGATGAATACACTCAGAGAGACAATCCGGCAGATGGCTCACAAGTGTTAAAAATCCAGTAAGAAAATAATGCAGGAGCAAAAAGTGCTTAGATTTATTCTTCTGCCCAGTACAGGGTACAAGGAGAACTCGGGCAACTACTTCTCTTTTGTACAGTGCTGCAAAGGACAATGAGTATGAAATTCCTTCATTTCATGCACACACTGCACTTCCATGAAGCCACACTCATCTTCCAGCTAGACTGCCACAGCAGAAAAAACACAGGAATCTGCAAATAACTTGTTCTCCTTGAGAAAATCTAATTATTTCCACACAGCTCCAAGGTAGACACCTCCTCACAACCTAAATTTTACCCTCTCTGCCTCACCAGGAATCAGGTACAGGGAGTAAATAAAACCAACATATGCAGTCCCCTTCAGTGATTTCCTGTTGTTGTGCCTTGGGTTGAAATGGTTTGTACCACTTTGCCAGAAAAGATCAAAGGCTTTAGTCCACTCCTGCTTTCTCTCCATTTGTTCAAGGGGTGGTCTTTACAAAGTCTACCATATCTTGCCTCAACCAGTTGTTCCAACCGGGATTTATCCAACTGGGACAACTGGCACTGGAATGTCCCACTCCATACAGCAGCTCCAAACAACTCAATTTCAAACTGCTCTTTGGGTTTGCTCTCTAAAAGAAGATGCAATCCTAGACAGGTCTCACAATAGCATGGAATAGTCAATATGCACCCATGAAATCTTAAATGAAGGAAAAAGATCAATCAACTAGAAACCCTGACTGCAGCACATCACATGTATCTGTAGAAAAAGAAATAAAATAAAATAGATCAAGCTCTTAAAAATAAAAGATGAGGGGGGAGTGAATTTGCCAGGTACTTTTTCCCTTCTTAATTTTTGGCTGGTCCCAATCTGCTGTACTGACGAGAATGCATAGGTATGGGAGAATCATACTGCTGGGTCCTCCTTCCCCCGCTTCCTTTTCATTTTGGTGATAAAATTCAAAAGCTAATAAAATCAGACAGATTATAGCAGCATTGATGAATGGCCATGTCTGGATTTCCTGTCTGGAGACTGGAGCAGGCAGTGTCTGAGAAAAAAGACAAGACAGTCACTGCATAGAGAGAAAAGGAATATCCAGCAGATGGATTATGTCTGGCTGCTCCCATTATTAATACTGATCTGTATCAGGCAGTGATGAATACATAGAAACACTCAGAAATACTAATGGTTTCACCCTTTAAGTACTAATTTCTACGCTTCTATCCTATTTAACATTAAAAATGCTCTCTGATCTTGTCATTGATGGAAACAGTTATAATGAAGAGGCAGGGCTCTTGGGAAGAAAGAATATACTAGATTTAATGAAAAATATTAAAATCAGCTTTAGAGGTAGAGAAGTCATAAACTACAGCCACAGAATATCAGAGAAAACCCTCTCTCCCCCTAAACAATTTATATTCTTATTTCAGTGTAATTTGTAAATCCTAAATCTAAGGATATTTTCAGTTATCAAGACTCTGGACTAAATACATTTTGAGGTATTAAAAAACCTAAGGAAGGCAGGACATATTAGGTAACATATATACAACAACATAATCAATGAAACAGCATTCATGCTGCAGCGAAGTTAAGGTTAGTGTTACAAAACCTCTAAACCTCCATTTCCTTAAATCTTTAACTCTTTCAGAAGTCTCCCTGAAGTCAAACAATGTGTATGCAGTGACTGCCAAGCAGGTCAAAGAAATCTCACCCTAAGGCCTGAAAGTGCCTAAATATCCACTAAATAAAACTGGAAACAGAGGCAGCTCACCCACCTGGAGAGGACAGCTAAAAAAGACCAACCAGGCTGTAGCACCTACCAGTAGCACTTACCCAGGATGAAGTAGGGGAGATCATCTGGATTAGGAGGGTTCAGGTGTTGACTCAGACTTCACAGTTCTTGTTGATGATCCTGCCAGGACCTATTTGGGGTATTAATCTGAGCCAGGGAAAACAGATAGGCTTGATGGCTGTGGAGAGTGGGGAAAATGTAGAATCATAGAATCGTCTAGGTTGGAAGGGACCTTTAAGATCATCTAGTCCAACTATCAACCTAACTCTGATAAAAAAATCACTAAACCATGTCTCTGACCATGTATGTCTACTCATCTTTTAAATACCTCCAGGGATGGTGCTTCAACCACTTCCTGGGCAACCAATTCCAATGCTTAATGACCCTCTCAGTGTAATAATATTTTCCTAATATCCAATCTGAACTTCCCCTGGTGCAACCTGAGTCCATTTCCTCTTGTCTTATCGCCTGTGACTTGGGAGAAGAGACCAACCCTTGCCTCTCTACAACCTCCTTTCAGGTAGTTGTAGAGAGTGATAAGGTCTCCCTTCAACGTCCTTTCCTCTAGGCTCAACAACCCCAGTTCTCTCAGCCTTTCCTCATAAGACTTACTGTCCAGAACCCTCACCAGCTTCGTTGCCCTTCTCTGGACCTGCTCCAGCACCTCAGTGTCTTTTTTGTGGTAAGGGGCCCAAAACTGGACACAGAACTTGAGGTGGGGCCTCACCAGTGCCGAGTACAGGGGGATGATCACCTCCCAAGTCCTACTCACCACACTGTTCCTGATAGAGGCCAGAATGCTGTTGGCCTTCTTGGCCACCTGGGCACACTGCTGACTCACATTCAGCCAACACTCAACCAACACCCCCAGGTCCTTTTCTGCCAGACAGCTCTCCAGCCACTCTTCCCCAAGCTTGTATCGCCGCAACCACAAATGTAATATAGGTGGTATCTAACAGCAAAGATAGAAATTAAGAAACATAACTGAGAGTAAAGACTCACATAGGTGCTCTAGTTCATGCTTAAGCCACCAGTACAGTGTTCCATGACTCCTTTTTCTGAGTCTGAGATCCTATCCCTCAGCTAAAAGTGCTTATAAACCTAGTTGTGGAGTAAGAGAGGACATAAAACTGTGGAGGTGGGTCACTAATTTTATAAATCCTGCCAGATGGAGCATTTCTTTCTTTCTAACCAGCAGATATAGTTCTGTTGCACTTTGACTCTTTGTTCAGAAAAACAGGTATGGTCTTTTAAATCTCTATCTCAAATGCAGGATAGTCTTCTAGACTATTTTATTCCCAAATAATCTTATGGACTATTTTATTTAACACAAGGTCCAGGAACTCGAATACTGTTTTGAACACAGTGTCACAAATTCAGTGCCCTAAGAGCCCTCTGAGAAAGCCTACTCTAATCACAAAATACAACTCTTCAACACAAATTTTCCCTGAAGTGAGACTTCATTCTCTTGAAACACAAATAACGTACTTTTTCTTCATTTTGTCTGTCACTTGCCACTTTTAACCTCAGATTTTATTCACATCAGAGAAGCTGTGGTTCCATGCCTAAAACCAAGGACAAGAAATGAATAGTTTTGGTTATTTTCATTACTCTGCCAGTGACTTTGTGTGTAACACCAGGAAAATCAATGTTTACTCTATTATTCTCTTATTTTTATGAGAAGTAGATGTACTAATACACACTTATTTTTCTATGTTTAATTGCAAGCTTATGTTATACTAGCTTTTGTAAAATGCTTTGATGTTTCTGGGAAAAAAATCATAGTTTGTAAATGCCATCTTCATGCATATAGATATTTAACTTAATCATTCTTTCCTTCCTATTCTTCAACCCCTAAAATAAGAGTTTTATTCTTGTTTCACCAGCAAAGCTTCATTTTTAAAATTAATATTGTATTATTATACACATGAACTCCCAAAGAAACAGACTGTCATTTTAAGAAACTTTGTCTCCTTTCCAACAACACACATAAAACCTTTTTTAATTTTTTATTTTGAGGAAAAAAAGGAAGAATATTGCAGAATCGTTCAGTAAGCTTTCAGGATACCCATCTTTTTCCTTCCTGAAAAAGGAACTTCCAGAAAAAGGAATCAAACACTGCAAGCCTCTTTCTCATGTGAACAGTCTTCAGTCAAGCAAGATGTTCTGCACAATCATTGGAGAAAACTTTTATACTTTCATTAGTACTGAGTAACACTTAACTAATAGGTTTCAGAGGAATGTGTTACTCAATGCAGGATTCTGAAAAAGTAGGGCTATTAGAGTCAGAACTATTTATGTAGCCTTTCCAGGATAATTAATGAGAAAATGTTTTTAAATTTAGGCAGAAATAAAATCAAAACAATGCACATTATTAATTCCAGAGGAGAAAAAAACATAAAAACTTGTTTTTACATCTCTGTTTTACTATCTTGTGGATACTATCACAATATCACTGCA
This sequence comes from Limnodromus scolopaceus, assembly GCA_028565335.1. NCBI lineage: Eukaryota > Metazoa > Chordata > Aves > Charadriiformes > Scolopacidae > Limnodromus > Limnodromus scolopaceus. The sequence continues at coordinate 21,623,971 of JAOXNO010000001.1, forward strand.
TACACAGGTTTTATCTTCAGCGTTTCACTCAGATTTTAAAAGCATTATACTTTATGTATCAATAAATTTAGAACCACTACATTAGAAAATTGGGGGGTTCTTTATACATAGAGTATGAAATTAAGCTATTGAAATAACTTGAACAATTTGGGAAGGGAGGCCATATTTTAAAAAACATAGAACAAGCCTTTAGTTAACATACATAAGTATTTTTAAAACAACTCTACCAATGTAGATGGAATTTGTTTTAAAAGCCTTGAAAAGACCATGATTTATGATCTCTGTCAAAAGGCATTATGCATTTTTACAGTTCCTATTCAGATCAGCATATTTCTAATCTCATAATCTCATAATGTAGTATGGAAATTAACTGCTTGGATTTCTCCATTTTGCATTTCTATTTGCAGTTCAACACATTCCTTTAAGAACATGAAGTTCCATATGTCTCTCTTCATTAACTCAACAGTAAAGCAAGATATGTTTGTCTAAAGCCTTTACAGTTGTCTTCCATTTTTAGATGTTGTACCATTGGGTATTATATAGTCTCTGAAGAATGAGGTCTCTAAACAGCTATTTCAGGTGTGTATGCCAAAAAACCAATACTAAATATTCAGAAAGGTCAAGGCAAAAGCTAAATGAACTTCTGCAGGGTTTGGGAGTTTCAGTTATAAATCAACCACATCAAATACTTAAAGGTACTTCTTATCTGCAGCTTATCCCGATATATCAATAACATCCTTCTTGTGGTAGCTGAAAACTAGGGTTGAAGTTCCAATTTTTCCCAAGTCAGTATCAAGCCTCCTGACATCTTTACACAGAACTGTGATTAAGAGAACCCACTAATTCCAGCATTTCAGGAGGTCTGATATTTAAATACCTGTGGAGTTAATAAACTGCAGCAGCCACCCATACATACTTAGCAAGGAATAATGATGACCTGGTTAATCACAGGGAGGAGTGTTATGGAAGTATTTTGTAGCTCCTACAAATAGTTCAATTTTAGCAGATATTTGCCTGTTTATCAATTTTGTGCTTGCACACAAAGAGACTAACCGACAGTTTGAACAATATGGAGCTGCTTATGGTGTAACATTGGCCTTCAATTCATAGTACCAAAGAAAGATTTGGAGAGTGTGTTCTTTGTAAATTCCTTCTACAATACCAAGTTTCTCTCAGCTGTTTTATTACTGTTTCAGCTGCGCCAATCAGATATAATTCCAGTTTTTTGGAGGACCCAAATGTTTGTTTCAGTGCTATTGCATAGCTCACCTCACCAGTGTTTGCTACAGGTGAGGCATGTGACTTGTGGCCATTCTCACGATTCCAGAGAATGTTAAAAGGAACAAGTCCACCACAAGCAAGGAAATAAAGCAAACAGTTTTAAACAATAGTTCCTTAAAGTTTTTTTTAAATTCTGTAAGCTGTACTTTTAATTTTCAGACCTCTCCTCAGACAGGAATGTTTCGTCCAAGTCTGGAATGCATCTGCAATACTCTTCTCCGGAAGGCAACCATCCGTGCAGTAGTCAGGCACTCTGGTTTGGCTTTGACAAGGTTAAAGAGGGGCAGGAATCCAACTGGAATGAAAGCTGAAATCAGACTTGGTTGAAGTTGCCTGCTGGGAAGAATGTTGTGGGTGAAGAAAGACCACCCTCAAAAGATGGTTATCACAACACAGCATTAGCTAAACACAATAGTTAGGCAGGGTGATAGTGCTGTTGCCATCCTAACAATGACAAATCCAATTACTTCTATGGAGCTCTCATTAGGACTTAGGATAATAGAAACAAATGCAGGCTTTCAGTACACTTTCACAGAGGACAGAGTGTAGTTTAAGCCAGTTCATCAGCCTGAATAATTAGGATCCACACTGTAGTCAGCACTGTACTTACCATTTTTCTACATGATCTTTTTCACCGTGTCAGCCTTAAAGGCATCCTTGCTTCTTTTTTACTTCTTTTCCAGTAAAGAATTTTCTCTCCTTGTTGCTACATCAACCACTCCATTTCTAAAACATCCTCCAAAAATTAAACTCTCCCCCAAACTCAAAAGTCAGTGAAACTTAAGGACATCCACTTATTTAAAAGCACTGATCTTAACTGTGCCAAGACCAACAGTGGTACCCGAAACAGCAGGCAAGAATCAAACTGAAAACAAGAGAAGGTACCTCACAGCACCATTTGTAGCTCAAACACAGTCTCTTCTCAGCTCTGCTGTGATTCACAGAATCCATCGACCCTTGGCTATGTGGCATTTTCAGCCCTTACCCACTAACGGAAGAGGTGGATTTAGCAGGTCCTTTGCCTGGTTTGTTGCTTTTGGTTTTAAATGCAAGCTTATACCTCACAGAAATGACCTATAATAAAATCAGATAACCTATGTTAGCACAGCTTTCAAGATGTCTTTCTAAGTTATCCTGTCAGGAAATGAAAACAGAAGGGTTTGTGAGGACAGTCAAACAGGGAAGCTGAGAGTCGTGAAGGAAATGGTGGAGTAGAGTTGGATTTCTGCATCCTTAGAAGTCCCTATCACCTCAGCCAAATGACAAATACTGTCTCCCAAGAGATCCAGCATGCACAGAATAGCAAAAAGAGCTCAAGGGAAAACACCGACTCATCAGAAGGTCAGTTCAACGAGCAGTGAGAATGCCAGATAAAGGCTTCCCTGCCTTTCCCCTCCCACAAGGGGAGAGGTGTAATTCTGCGGTGTAATAGTCTTCCCCCCGCCCCGTACTTAGTCATAGGGCTCTTCGGCTTTCTGTGGTTCACTGCAAAGACATGGAGGCCTGACGATGGGACACTCTTGTCCCTAAAGGTAAGAGACAGCAAAGAGCAGGTAAATCATAAATAATCTCCTCGATCCATGGCTTGTTGCCAAGATACATGTGGGAAACTCCTGCTCTCCCAAAAGAACAGAGCAAAGGCAGCAAGGGGGAAACAGTCCCCCCTGTGAAACCTGTTTGTTACATGTTGTTGTTATTTCACTGCTAATTTCCCTGGCCACTGGAGCACAAGGAGGAGGGAGCACAAGGGAGCAAATGAACAACAGACTTCAAAATATGTGCTGTTAATGCGAAAAAGATAATGAGCTCATCATATAATGTAAGCATTTCTGGAAAGGGATCTGTATTTACAGATATTTTCTTTTTCCAATCTTGGATTGCTAGTTTTCAATCAGTCAACACGGTTGAAGCTGGAAAAATGAGCTATATAAAACCTTAAGAATGATATAATAGTTGTAACAAACAGTGTTTCCACCATTCCTTCCTCCTTTGTCTTGCTTTGAGGAAATATAGTACACGCACATGAACAGCTGTACCTGCAAGTTGTTACATTTCGTTTGTGTTGCCTCTATTCACAGGGCCCTTGCTTACAAGATAGAATTGGACAGGTTTATTCTGTTAGAATTTTATAGGCAATATAAATTTTTAAGTCTTGCCTGTACAGTAAGCCCTGTCTTGAAAATGCAGTCTGCATTAACAGGATTTTGTAGGAAAGAACATCTAAATCAATAAGGTGAACCCAAAACACCCTAGGTTTTGTGCATTCCTTTTTGGATAAGTAACTGGAGAGCTCGGCAACGCTTTTTTGCACGCCAGCCTCTTTTATCTTCAAACAGATCCACAAATGGTTTATTTATAGATGTGACAGCAGCCCTCTGAGTAAAGCATAAAGGGCAGAGATTACAAAAGATTGATTTCCACAGCTCGTTACTGCCATAAACCTATAACCCAAGCAGATGCACAGGGGAGAATTCTCTTCCTTAGGTCAGCTGTTTATTTCTGGCACATGCTTACAAATCTCTGGGGAAGGCTAAAAGGACATCCATATACTACAGTTTGAAAGGGCCGGTAAAGAAGTCTCGTTGCTGTAGTTTCCTCCAATGTTTGCCTCCATTTCATGAATCATCGTGGTTAACCCAGAGAAGACATCCATTTCTACCTGTACTGTAAGCCATATGAATACTTGTATGTGGAAACACCACCACAAGCCTTGTATTCAGTGTCTTATCTACTGAATTCACAAACTATGAAAATAAAAATTTATGAATTTACACTTGGATTTCAGGTTATTGCCCATTTGAATTTGGTGAGTAGAACACAAACAGGAGTTTTTTCCATCTCATTTCCGTGAACAGTGAAAATATATAATGTAAAACACCCCTAAGTCTAGAATAATATAGAGTTGGATATAATTCCAATTGCTCACATCATATAAAATCTTTTATGAACCTAAGACAGTGAGATATCCAGGCTAGGGTCAACTAAATGACAGCCAACAGTGCTACGTCCTGCTCTAACTATACGTTTAATGGAACACCATGATTATACCAGTACAAGTCCTCATTTTCATTTTTTTAGAATTTCTCATCTTTCCTTTTTGAAGAAGAGCTATAAATACACTCCTGATAAGAAAAGTATCCATTCTGCCAATTTTAATTGATTCAACTTTTCAAACAGGTTCAATTCCTCCCTTTGCCCATTTATTCCTTACAAGTCAAGAAAGCCAAGAGTAAAAAACAGCAAACTAAGCTCCTTACTGTTCGTAAGATAACTCTTCTACAGAATCAAAACTAATATCACTAAGTGTTCAGAATCTGCTGTCAGCTGACAAAAGGATATTTCAATTTCCTTTTTAAACTGAATCCTTAACAGCCTGCTTTGTTCTTGCATTTGTTACAGTTTTCTCCAATCTGCTCAGTTCAGGCATAGATCCCAGAACGCATAAGGTATGGTTTTCATTCATTGTATCCTAAACATAGGAAGAAATCAATACATTCAGCTTTCCCCTTCTGAGCTAAAGAAGCAGTGCCTAATTGGTGCAAGCAGTCTTCTGTCAGTCTGCTGCAGAACCATCACTCCACAATGCTACAAACACCTTAAACACAACCCACTCAGCAACATAAGCAATTATATTGAAAGTTAGTAGATAGTCTTCCATCTCCACTTTGAATACAAATCACCGCTTCTAATTTAGCGGCTAGCCTCTTGAGACATGCACACACGCAGAGGGGAAAAAAAAAAACCACAACATAATGGCAGCTGCTTTTGTGGCCAAAACTCTGCAGCTCGCATTCCTACGGAGAGCATCAATCCAGTATCAGCAGGGTTCTTCTACTTCACACAGAGGCCAATTCTTAGTTATAAGTGTTTTCAGAACAAAACCAGTCAGAGTGCTTTACTAAAAATAATGATCTAGGACCTACTGCATTTTGGCCCATATTTTGTGTGCTAAGACAGCTCCTCATTATTACTTCTTTTTTTCTTAATAAAAAGTTTGTAGACTTTGAGAGGGAGTAGGGAGAGGGAAAAGATGAAGGGACTTGATATCGCCCCAAACAGCCCATAGGTGACAGCTGTGAATTTAATTCTCCTCTTAATGTACTAAGGAGGCATTCAGCAGTTGTGGACATTAAGCCCTCCACAGTCACTTTCTTAGCATGAAAATTCATGACAGCTGCTACAATTAAGCAAGGCACCTTCAGCAGACATGCTTAATACAGCATCTAGGTGGCTTTGATCAAAGATTATTGTATTTCATGTGAATAAATGTACTCGGTGTGGAGAAAAGCATTACCATCTTGATTTCCATGGCTATGTGCCTTAACATGTATTAACTGGGTGTGATTAACTACTGTCCCTCCCTAAAATTTATCAACCAGTTAACATGTAGTAACATACTAACTTGTGCTTGTGGCCTAGATATTTACAGGCTGCCTAATATTCTTCTCCCTTCCCCATTTCCTTCCACTGCTGCCTCATCTACATCTGGAGACATAACTAATAGAGTCACCTTGAAAGGATAAAAGGAAAAGGTGCACTCAGGGCAATGGGTGGCTAGTTCATTCCTAAATGATAACTGAGTCTGGAAATCCCAGTTATGTATAGCAGGAAAGAACCACGGGTTCATAAGAAAACTCGGAACATCTCACATCAATAAACAGTAATTCACTGTTACATCGATACTTTCTTCTCTGATAGCCTTTATAAAGGTAAAATTTAAAAAAATAACATTTGTATTTTAAGAATTCATTGGGCTGAACTGAATTGATAAAAAATACTTAGAATTGTCCTTAAGACTACATTAGATTGTATTATTGCAGCTACAGTTGGAAATTACAGGCAAAACTATTGCTAATTCTGAACACTCAGCCTAATGGAAATCTTTCAAAGATTACTGTATGCATAAAAATACAGTAAGTCAAATTGCTCAAGTAATTTCTCCGTGTCAGACTTCCTAAATAAGCTCTTGTACAAAGATATAATGAATTTTAATTGCATGCAGAAAATGTCTGAAATCTAACCACAGGTATAACATGCTGTGCCAGCTATTTCAGACCTGCTTTTTGTCCCTTGCATTTAATTTTGTTCACCCTGTTAAGAATAAGCTCATATGCACAAAGGGAATAATTTTTCTTTTAAATTATTAATTAAAAGATTAATGCACACCTTCACATCTCCCATAAGAGCAGTGTTCCAATATCTGTATAGCTTTTAATGAGGTGAGAAAGAGAGATCCAAAAACTGTTCTTTTCTGTGGTCATATTTTCAGTGTTAATAAGAAAATTTAGCATCCAGTGAAGCACAAGCCTCAAAACCTGCTTCAAAGTATCACATACACCAGGTTGAGATATGGAAATAGCCTGTTACAGAAATGTAGAGAAATTACTAGAAATCTGGACTGCTCTGTTGGACATCCCAAGTCTCAGAACAATTCCTTTACTTAGTAGTCAAATCAGGAAGAGATTGTTATATACTGCTGCCACCCCACACCAATCCCATATTTTACCATGTGCTCATTGTTTCTCCAGTGAAAATTAAACAAATCCACATTATTTCAGCTGATTGGATATGCAAAATACCCCAGTTGTTCCAAGAGGTATTAAGGCAAACCTTCTAGAGCAAGACTCCCAGTTTGTGGCAGATGTAACTTCATATGTCCACCTTCAAAATGTCCAAGCAGCTGAGCTCTGCCAGTCCTGCTATGCCAACTCTGTGGCCAATGCTAAATATGCACTTTTTTCTTTTATTTGTGGTTTCTCTTTTGAAGCATATACTAATTTCACAACACCCCTAGGGCCATCCGGTATCAGGTTGCTTTTCTAGGCACCCTCAAAGGATTACCGGGCTTGACCTTTGGAGGTTAGGAAAGCTTACAGATAGAAAAAGGCAAATCAGGTATTAGCCAACACAGAAAGACATAAATACTTTTTAGATATATTATATTGCAGTTCTTACACTGTGGTCATGACTAATTCCTTTTCTCCTCATTTCTCTAAGCCAATTTTTTTTTTTTTTTTAATTTCAAAAGACAAATTTTAAACTGCAGCAAAAACAAAGAAGTCATTGAACTCTCATTTTTTCTTTATGCATTACAATTACAGGAAAAATATAATATCACTTTGGGTCAATCTTCTGTGAAAATTCACAGAGTATTAAATAGCCTTACTTTCAGTGTACATCATTTTAAATTGCGTAAGCAACAGATGGGAACAAAGGGTTCTTTTATCCATTCTAGTGTGTGCTTTTTTTAAGTGTTTTGCTTCTAGTTGCAGAACCTCTAAAATTGAGCCTTGATGTAAGAAATTACATAAAACAGCAGATAGTTAAATTCACCACAGGAAAGAAAGACAAGAAGAAATAAATATGATAATAGGATGATTTAAAACAGCATGATCTCTTGATTGCAGTCTAAATATTAATACCTCTGTGTTTAGTGTCCTAGTGCATGGAGAGAAAAAGAGGAGTCAGGATGACAGACTGCAGCAAGCGCTCTTGGTGCTTAGCACCCAGGGAGTAGGACCACTATTAATGTGCTGTGGACAGGATTTCATTTGCCCATTCCCGCCATACAGTAAGGAAGAGGACTTAATTAATGACAAATTATCACTTATCTGATAACGCACATGGCTCTTTGCCACATTCTGAAAATTACTTTTATACACTGTTTTGAAAGGTGAGAGGTATTATATATTGACAAAAAGCATAAAATCTTGTTTTAAATCTTATTCCATAATAGAAAGCAAAAAATAGCAGAACAAAACAAAACAAAAAAGCTGGTTTAGCAGGTAGATTTTTGGCTGAATTCAGATTTTCCTTTAGTTTCAGCTACAGAGGCTCCCTTCTTTATGCTATGCTATATGAAATTCCTATTCTGCCATTAAAGCAGTCTGATAAACGACTAATTAGAGCTATTAGCCTTAAATGTCCTTTGAATTTTGTACAGTCAGTCAGCACCCATCCCAAATCGTGCTTTGATCTTGATGCAAGTGTAAGAAGCATCCTCACATCCTCCCTTGAGGAACATAGTCCTGTCACTTTAACTTTATGGTTGATGCTGCCTGGGGTTATTATGGTATTGCTCCCACATGCAATAAAGGAAGAGACCATGTTTTGCTGAGAAAGAGAATTAGACTCACAGTCCCTCCAAATTCTTGAATTCTAAATGTCTTATTTGGTATTTCAAATATTTTATTTTACAGTGTATTAGAAAAAGATATTTTTTATTGTCCACAGGTAAAATGCAATACTTGAGTCTGCCACCAAGTCCCTTTTCCTTTAAGAATGGCTGCATGGATGACTTATTTTGAAAAGATTCCTTAGAGAACATTTTGTAAGACAACAATTGTAAATTAAAGCACAATTATAATTTATATTGAATCATTCTGGTCTTTTATGGTCTGACTCTTTATTAGAGCTACTATTAGCAACTCCCTGCAGAGCCTCTTTTTGTAATCAAAATGACAACTCATATCATCAGTGGTAAACATTGTTTGAAATGTAATACAACACTTCTTTGACAGAGGGATGGGCAATTTTAAATTTATAGCCTGAGTTTACGCTATCAAAATCAATGGAAAAGCTCATCAAATTCCAAAAGCTTCTGATTAGGACAAGAGTCATGTAAATGAGTAAGAAATGTTTCAAGTGGTATTTTTATACTGGTAAGAGAATCAGATCATTCCTTTGTGGAATTGCTGTTCTGGGGTGTGATCCTGCTTTCCAGTGCTGCTGATGCACTTCTTCTAGTAAATCCTTGACACAAAATACATAGGCAACCCCAGGAGCATCCCTTCTCCTCCAGTAACTTCCACATGAGTGTCCATACCTATGTTTCTACTTGCTCTTCCATGATGTTTCTAGCCCATGATTCCAGTGCTTCTTTCTGCACAGAGGAACTAATATTGTCACAGGTGAAAATGTTCACTGTCAGTTTAGACTTCCTCGTACCCTGGTGGCCATGGCATTCTTTGGTGAAGTGGGACTTCAGGATACCTTTCTTTAGAAAAATTATGAATTCAGACCTATGTTTCCCACTGCTATGTAAGTGCTCTAGTCCTTTATGTTACTTAAAAGAGATGGTCACTGATTCTTGTCTTCGAACTGAACTCAGCATCCTTGGTGTGTAATTTATTTGCTTAAGAAATCAAGTCCTTTCAAGGACTTATGCTTAGTTTACATACTTCTCTTCCAGCCTCTGAACAGTGAAATGACAGCCAGCGAACAGCCCACATGGCCACTTGAGCCCTTAGTCGCTTGTGGGTTCAAATACTTCCCATGTCCCTGCTTTCATCTCCGTCCCTACTATATTTTAGTGCTGTCTGAATATCTCCTGAAGTGCTGCTGTTTAGTGCTTTCTGCACAAGTCCTTCTGTATCTGTCGGACAAGTGCAAAAGTGATTAGTCCAAAGATATTGTGCATTTGATTTTTAATACAAACACATGCAACTAGCAAGGCATCTCCAATTCTTCTTTCTATAACTAAGTAGCTAGATCACACGCGTTTGCAAGAATGTCAATTTCTCCCCAGTGACCTGAAGAAAGTAGTTTCATAGCTCAGTAAAATACATTGAAGTGTGAGTACAAAGAGAAAACAAAAGTTTAAAAAGAAAAAAAAAAGGCAAAAAGGACTACTGTTATGAAATCTGTGGAGGATTTTCTTTTTTCTCCTTTTGGAAGTCAACCCTTGCTGTTCACAATTATCTTGTTTCTTACAAGCAAGGGACTGCAATAAATGGAATTATATTTTCCCTGAAGATAGTGCCTCAGTTCTAAGGGTGAGGATTTCATGTATAATCTGAATAATTTTAATTGTGCAAACTATTTATTTTTTTAAAATACATACATTTAATACAAATGACAAAATGACAGAATTCTTATATATGGTGTTGAAAAAGAATTTACTGAAAAGCATTTATACATTTTGTCTCACAATTACATAATTCTCATACTAACCCTGTTGCCTACATCTTCACATTTTCAAGAAGTGTGAATTTGACAGATCAGATGTCAGCTCAGAAAAAGTACACTAAAGCTTGCAAAAGGTTGGATGCCATTCTGGCTACACCCATTAAAGACTGACACATATTTGGAACATGCCAGTTCAAGATTGAAGATGACAACAAAGGAAAGTATGAAGACGTGGAAGTTGTGATTGAAGGGTGGTACATTATTCTAAATTAATACTTAAACTGGGAGCTGACATAGTGGAGCAAAACAAAAAAATTTGTATTTTGTCTGATACACTGCCTCTCACAGTAGCATATACTGAAAGTTCAGAGAAAAATACTTTGCCATGCTATTTATAGCAAACATAAAATATCATCCTAACTCTTTATAAATACCTTCTTCATAACACAAATCAGTCAAGCAAATGGCATCTTGATTTTTATAGTTGATTATGTATTACCATTTACCCTGTCAGACCCAACCGTATGAATGTGACAGCTTTAGCATCTCTGTAACCTCAGCACAGTTATCTGCAACTCGGAGACTGCTGTATTTCAAGGGTGCCAACTCCTTCTCCACTCTTCCATACATACCCCTTTCACTTTACCCCAGTGTCTCTAACTTCCCTCCTAGCATTATCTCCTCACCTTTATTTCCCAACATCCACCCTCTTGCCCACATCCCCTATATTTCTTTATTACCTATTTTTAATTTTTCTTCTCCAGTGTTTTCAGACACCAGCACCAGGCTGCCTAACCCAGGCTCCTCAAGCAGTTTCTGATGCAGGGTGGGGGTGAGCTGGAAGGACACGTGTGCTGGCAAGGGGACCTTCATGTGTCAGTGACCAAATGGGCAATCTGACCACGTTTTCATATCACCTATTTTTCCTTTCATCCTCAGATCCTTTCCTCATGGCCAAGAGAACTGTTCAGCAGGCTACAAAAAAGCTAGCTGCTATCTAAAAGTGCCTCACAGGACAGATCCACACTTCATATCAGCAGTTGATTGTGTTTGATATGCAAAAATCAGCATGAATGTTTTTATAAGCATCTTTATAAGCCTATAATTTCTCTCCTTTACATCCTAACCCACCAACAGAAACTATAAATGACTCCAGCCCCTTAGGACACTTCTATCGGCAATCTCTTGTGATTGCAATCTCTCCTGTCTCCAGTGCCAGTGTTGTTCTTTCTAAAACAGGTATCCCTAAAACAGTCTAAGGTCTCTTAGTCAAGTCTAAAGCAGAAGAATCCAAGGCTTTAACTTAGAGAATTCACTATGGATCATAATCCTTACATCTTGTTTCTCTGTCCTCTGAGAAATACTTTATTTCATATTTTAGGACACAAAAGCTCTAACAGAAGTAGGAACTAGTTTCAAATATTAAAACCGAAAGTTAAAAACTCCAAACCCAGTAGTTTTGATTTTATAAAAAGAATCATATTTCTTTCTCTTGTTAAAGAGTTTTTGTTTCACTTTTCTCATTCTTTATCTTTCCTTTCCCCAGTTTAATGTCCCTAAAACTTACAAAGAAAGGAATAGACATGAAAAATACATCTGCTTTGGCCTGCCTGTGCAAATGTTAATCAGAAGGTAATAAGTAGTGTTTTGGAAGATGAGTTCTTTCCTGCAGAGCAGTAACGGGATGCTGAGTGTCCCAGACCCAGCATCAAAAATGGAGAGTCAAAATCACAAGTGTAAGCCTGTATTTGAGGACTGGAAAAATCAAAGGGTTTCCTCTACTTGCAAATTCTTTGTTCAAGAAGGGGGGATAATCAAAGCAGCTCTTTAGCAGTATAACGTACACTACTATCATGGTTCCTACCTATTCTCTACCAATCATAATTTCAGTAAAACCCCTACATGTAAGACAAAGACTTTTACAACTCTTTTTTTAGTCATCTCCTACAATCTAATTCTTCCAAAACTGTCTTTTTTTTCATTCTGTAAGTGACATTTACTGCAATTCTTCATAAACCCCTGAGAATTGGATTCCTTGCTCCTGGAATTGAATAAAATATGTGCACAGCCTGTCAGCAGGTCACATGTATCCTGCCAACCTACATCTAATAGATTTTTCACTTTTCATCAGTGGATTTCAAGACAGTATGTAGTCTGCCAAATTTACTAAAAAGCTTGCTCAGTATCACACTTTCAAAATGTGCAATCTGTCAAAGCCACAGCTCAAAATGTCTGCTACGATGAGAGTCTTTGAAAAATCTGCTACGGTGTTGGCATTCATTCAGAAAATAATGAGTATATCAACAGAGAAGGAGGGGAAAGGAAAAAAAGTTATTGAGGGGAGGGGGAAGAAGTGGTGAGGAAAGAAGATGAATCCTAAATGTAATTTGTTAACATCTGAAGAAACTCCAGGAATTCTTTTATGCAAGTGTAATTCAGTTTCATACAAATTCCTCCAGGATGACAGCCTGTTAATAGATAAATAGTCTATGACTGCTATATTTAATAACACTGATGAAAAGATAATTTATCATAGATTTGACCACAACTGTACATAGCAAACCTCAAATATTGATTCAAACACTGAATACATTTAACAAACAGTAGAAGACAGCAAAATTGCTTCACTGCTGTTGAATTTTATGAGATGCTATATATGGGGAGTATCATAAGAGACAGGTGGACAGCGTAGGGACGTTTAATTTATTAACTGAAATATGAAGGAAACTGAAGCAATTTCAGGAGACTTGTAAGTAAAGAAAAACTTCAGTTTTAAAATAGACAACAACACTAGTAAAAAAAATATCCAAGGACTGTGAAATGCAACTCTGAGAACTTCCCTTGTCTGTTTTCCTTCATCCTGTATTTTAGAAAATACACAGTTACATTCAAAGAACACAAAAAGGGCAAAAAGAGGGTGAAAGAGACCATTTAGAAAACAAGAAAATATGTGCTTATTAAAACCAGGTTCTTGTGTACCTACTTGAACAGCTGACAACACAGGCAAGTTTTCCTGAACAAAATGCTAAGCTATTGAAAGGATTACAGTAGAACTGCTTTACTCCATAACATGTATCTCCAAAGACAGAAGGTTACGGAAAGACCCCTGAATACAGGAAACAAATGCATCCCTAAGACCGTAGCATGAACATGTCTCAATCCAGTCACTTCCAGAAGCAAACAAGGAACTTGATATTATGAATATTGAACAACAACAAGAAAACAAACAAAAAAACCACCACAAAAAACCAAAACAGAACAAAAAAAACCACAAAAAAAACCAAAACACAAACAAAAAAAAAATAACACAGACACAAAGAAAATCCTCTACTTTGGATAAAACCTGTGCAAAGTTTGTTGCAATCAAGAAGGCTACAAGCTGATTGAAGTCAATCAAGGAGACTTACAATGGGCAGGATACAACTAGAATCAAGATCGGCTTGCTAACTAATCGCATTGCCAATTTAGTTTCCTCTGTTAAAAAGTTAAATATCTATTTTCTATTCTAATAAAATCTGGTTTTATTGTTTATTTTAAGAGCCTTAGGTCTTCTTTGGGAGTCTCACTGGAATTCTAACCTGGGATATACCAAACCAACTCTTGAAAGACATCTTTACTGAATTCATTATTATATTGAAATTGCTCCTAATATACAGAATAAAATGCTTTTTTCGTGCAAAAGCAGAAAAAAATTTTTGTTCACTGATATTATGGTTTTACGTTTAATTGTCATGTTCTTAAAAGAGCTACAAAGAATCCCAGATGACTTTAGCAATTGAAGTCATAGTCTTTGGATGCCTTTAAGAGACAGAATTCAGAAGTGGCTTAGCATTGTATAAAAATACTACAAAGATTATTTTTTTTAATACCCAGTATTTTGAAGCATCTTTAATTAATCCCTCTTTATTTCCCTTTCTCACTTCCATTCAAGCATCTTTGACAGGGGTTTCACATCCATAACTTTTGTTTGTATAAGAAAACCACATTGTGGTAGAGTCCAGTAAAGGTAATGAAGTTGATTAAGTACTTCATAATTTTGCATTATGGCTATCAACTGAGATTCTGTTCAATAGGCTTTGGAATAGTGATTTCTTTCCAAATATAAGTATGGTAACTTAAAGTAGATAAATTGGAGAGTTTGTCCCGTAGTCCATTAAACAAATGCAGACAGAATACATTAAAAAAAATATATACTTTTAATTTAGCCAGCATCATGTAACAACATGACAGCCAGATCTCTTAAAGCTCCTTCAAACACTGATATTTTCCAACAGAGCTGGTCTATAAGGTCTATTTTCCCTGTTTCTCCTGCAAAGGAAGTTAGGTAGTGTGTGGGCTTCAGTTCTTCTTTCACATGTATCGCAGTTTTGTCTTGGCAAACTTTGAAATCACATTTAAATGTTTACAAGTTCTGCCCTGTGGGATCTTCAGAAGGTATCTCTGAATTTTGTTAAACAATGCCTTCAGCATAAGTATTTCAAAATTGTTTCAATATGAGGGGGGTGGGAGTGAAGAGAGAGAGAGAGATCATTCATCAGCTTAACATGATTTTGAATGTCATTTCTCCCTTGCTGTAGAAGACCATTAAAAAGAGCAACCTTGATGATGCAATCTGCATCCTGCTTCCAGGTTTATGCATTGTTTGATGTTACAGTTCTTTAAACGATTGCCTCATGCAGCAAAATGTAGAGACTTCAGACTACAATTAAGATGCTGTGGTCTCAAATTTTCTTCTTACAGATGTCAAAAGAGTATAATAGTTCACCAATGAGTCTAAGCTGCAAAGACTCAAGCACCTTTTGTGTGTGAAAGTTTTTCTTGTCTTCATTAAGTCAGGAGTTTCAAAAGTTTGCAGATTTAGGCTCAGCATCTGCAGCTTTAAAGCATATGTCTATGTTAAGTGTTTTAGGGTTGACCAGGACTGAGCTTTCAGAGAGAATTTCCTAATAATCTCTATTTACCAGTCTCTGATTCACAGTACAGAGCAGTCTCAGTGTCTGAACTCTACTTTGACATAAAATGTGTTTTACCTGGAATGTTTTTTGAGATCTCATAAGCTTCCATACTGATGTGATCAACTGTGCTCCATCACAGCCTTTCCCATTCTGAAGTGGTTTATTCTCATTTGAGTTTTTCTACTTGTCTAAAGAGGGGCTTTTCAGTGCGCTCTAAGAGGGGCAACACGTATGTTGATGCTTTTTGCAAAACAACCTCTCTGTTTTTTACCTTTAAAACTCTAGAAAAGAAGGTATAATTTGAAAATCAACTCTTATCTTGGAGTGTGAATGATAAAAAAATGCCAACAAACCATGGAAAAAAAGCAATCGGAAAGAAAAGCAGACTCAGAGCATGTTCTTTGGAAGACAAAGACCACATCAAGCCTCAAGGAATTCTGGGCTTGCCAGAGGACTGCAGACTGGATCTGCCCCTTTCCTTTATCCCAGAAGAGGAATCCCATCCCATTGGCGATGTATAAGATTAGTAGACAAAAATATGCACTCGAGATTTTAAAATCACCTCCCTAAAGTGATGTTTTGTTCCACTGGCTAACCCCCTACTTTTGGTAAAACTATTTGGTTGCATACTGTGGAAGCAGAGAAATGTAGCTGAGCTGGCCCAGTTCCATCGTAAGGAGTTAACAGAAGTGGGATTGTATCTGGGTCCCAGTCTGGGAGGGACAGAAGTGCTTTTGTTCCATTGCAGTGGAATCCTGCAGGAAGGTTAAATAGCAGACAGAACCCAACAACAGAGAAGTGGTAACACTACATAGGCTGCAACCTCTGCAATGCACAAAGATACACATACGTACCATGGAGATTATTAACACACTCCAATTTTAGGCATCTAATTCAACTACCTACTCTCATCCAATAGGAAGAGAAAGACTGATTTTTCCAAGGGAAAAAAAGAGATTCCTTGATCTAAACTGCCCCTGGAGCTGACTGCCCCTTGCTCACTTTCTGCACTAACTACAGAAGGAAAGCAGAGAAAACATGGCAGAGACCAGCCATGTTAGACACTGAGAAATTCCCTCATGTAAATATCCAGCACTGTGCCTTTCCTAACCTCATCGATATTGAGGATTTTGAAGACAAGGGCTCTGGTTTATAACTAACTAAACTAACCATTCCTCTGCTGGCTTGTCAGATAAGTCAGTCCTATGAGGTTTTATAGAATTGACAGTTGTTTTAAAAGCTAGGATCGTCCCAAAATTTAGGAGACTGAAGGCTTTTAGGAATGTAATGTTATTTCTTCTTTCTTTTTCTAGAAGACAGACTGTACATAGTTACTTGAGGAAAACCACTTTTAATTAAAAAAAGGGTTTGAACTCTTTGGTTGCAACAGCCTCAGACACAGACTGCACACAGTTTTAAGAGAATGGTAATTACAGTAGAATGATTAAATCAGAATTCACTTGAGATAACTTGACTATTTTGTAAGTGCCTACAAACAAACTGATCTTCATGGTTTTTGAGGATTCAAAGGAAATAGTTACAGACAGTGATTACAAAAAGTGATATGGTGAAATTATGGTGGAATTTTACAATATTCACTCAGCTCTAACGCAAAACTCCCTTCCAAACTTTTCAAAGGTTGCACTTCACTACACAGTCTTAACTTAGGTAATGACATGTAATACTAGCGAATAATAGGAATTCCCAATAATCCGAAGTTCAACCACTCCATAGAAAATACTTTGAAGAACTCAGATAGTCATTTCACAGTGAGAAGCCTAAATATGTGCTAACAATGACACCAGCTTCAAAAAGACATTGCATTATAGAGACTGAATAAAATATCTGGTGTGGTCTTATATAACCAATCAAGAGGGCTGCTTAAAATAAGGGCTCTTTAAATTGATTATGCGATGCATATAGTAAGAAATGACCTTGTTGTACATGCAGAACATATTCTAAGCTATTATTATGGCCTACTACGTGCATTCACCATTTTCTTCTGGATTTCTTAAATATGTATCTATCTATTAGACCAAAACAAATTCTTCTGAGCTGAATCAGCTTCACACATTATGGAAAGTTGAAGTGTCAAACACACAAGACCACTGGTGCACTTCATCAGGTTATCTACATCAGACAAAAGATCATCCTGTTGCTTCAGCCCCAGCTGTGCAGTAGGCCACAATGGGATACGTATGACTATAGATAAAGCCCACTCCTAATTAACTGTACCTCATTCTCTGAAAAAAAATATTTTTAATTAAACGTTTTATTTCTTCAAAGCAGGAGAATTTCACAGAAGTGTCAGAAATGAAGATAGGCTCTAGCAGCCTATCCAGCTAACCAGCTCCATTGCCTGGACTGCCAAAGAGAGGACGCAAGACCCTATGAAGCTGAAAGCCCAGCATGAATACACACACACACATATTACATTATGTACTTAATGTTATAATGCACATCAGTCTCAAGTGATAAGCTCGGTATTATTAAATAGATAAGTAACAAGTTTTGCACTATTGTATTTTCCTACATGTTGCAATTGCAGGTACTCTGAAGTCATCTTTGAAACCTAACTTCTGAAATTTGTAAGGAGAGTGTTTTCCCTGACTGATGCCCATGAACAGCCTTTGAAGTAAATCTTTATCTTTCAGTATAAACCTTTTGTCAACTGCTTCCTTTCTCACTTACGCACACGGTCATGAAGTTCATCACGTGTTGCCCTGAGTTTGAATCACACATGCCTCACAAGCCACCTGGCCTGTATATTCCGCCTTATCTACTCGCGGTTCATTTCACTTATTATACTATCTATTGACACAAGTTTCGGTGCGGTGGTTCCACCAGGCACCCTCGCATCCCTGCTGGCTCGCAGGGCTCAATGCCAGCGCCAGCAGTCACAGCAAACAGCACAGCGCTCCCAGCCGCGCTTCCTGGGGGCAAATCCCTCGGGATGGGAGGTGGCGCCTCTCTCCAGCTCCCAACAAACGCTAGAGGCAACAACCTCCTTCCCAGCCTACAAGCCTCACTTCTAGCACTACGATATTACAATATAGGGTTTACAATATTTTCCCTTCAGGCGACTTTTAAGCAATAGATGTGCCAGGAATTTCATTAAAACGCAACATTGACTGAGCAGCTCAAGTCTCTGGCAGTTTTCCCTGGGAAAAACTGGCAGGATGGATTCCAGGCTTCTCTTCCAGTTACACAAGACCACAGTGCTTCCTACACACGCCACTGACTTATGAGGATGTTTTAAACTTGCATTACTCTTCCCACTCAAACAAGATGTCGGCTTTAATGTCTGCTAATAATACAGAAGTATTTTGATGATTCAGAGCTGGCGGCTGACTCACAACTCACTTTGCGCTATGGAATCCAATGCACATTGACAGAGAGGACAAAAGTCTTGTCCTGGAAGAAAAGGTTTCCTTCTGGGAAATGCTTGTTAGGAAAAACCTTACTTGAATATCTTTTTTTTAATGAATATGTTGTTAATAAACATTCCCATTGTCAAGGCCTGACAAAGGCTGGTGGTCCGTTGGGTTCAGGCACTGGGAGTGGCAAGGGCTTCCCAGGAGACCTGGCTGGGCATCTAGGGCCTGTCCCACCCCAGCCAGGAACAGGGGAAGACCCAGACCCACGCATCAGCCACCTCCATGGGGATGGGAAGGGGCTGATGCCTGTCATGGGCCCATGGATATGCCCAGATGGGCAGAGCCCATGGCTGGGCAGGGCAGGGGTGCAGGGAGCTGGACACCGACCCTGCTGCAGGAGAACCCCCCTTCCTGGGGCAGGGGCTGGTGGTCCTGGGCTGCTGGAATGGTGTCCTGGTCTGTGGACAGGGTAGGGGAGGCCCCAGGGGGCTAAAATGGAGCCCTGGGCCATGGGCAGGGCGGTGCATGTATGTGAGAGCTCACAGGAGGCAAAAAAGGAGGAACCAGCCCTTCAAGACTGCACAGTAACTCACACTCCTACAAGAAAGCTAATCCAAAAATTGCTGCCAGTCCCACATATCTGGCAGCCCAGGTTCTCCGTTGTACTAATATCAGATAACAGCAACTATGAACTTTCAGAATACAGAACTGCAATGCATAATACACTGAAATTGG
The DNA here is from genome assembly GCA_028565335.1 of Limnodromus scolopaceus. Classification (NCBI taxonomy): domain Eukaryota; kingdom Metazoa; phylum Chordata; class Aves; order Charadriiformes; family Scolopacidae; genus Limnodromus; species Limnodromus scolopaceus. Next base: position 21,643,226 of record JAOXNO010000001.1, read on the forward strand.
AAGCGCTGTGCAAGAGCCTGAATTTTGCACGGAAAAGCAACATACCCAGATTCAGAGGGATATTATATATGCACGCATCAGTGGTTCAACAGACCTTGCTTTTAAATGGGCATAAATCTCCCAGAATGCCTCAGAAATCATGCAGCTTCCCAAAGGAAAAAAAAAAAAGAAAAGAAAAAAAAAAAAGAAGAAAAGAAAAAAGTTACATGCTGATGGGGAACTGAGCATTTATTTTTTTTTCCCTGCTTTTAAATGAGCTAGTAAGTAGTTCAGAGTAAGTATTTTATAGAATGGAATAGTATTCATAAAGACACTCATCAGAAACCTTCCAATTTACAGGTTAATCTTGTGAGGGAATGTAAGCTTTACTTGTTGCACTGAGGTTGTGGCTTCTCCCTTCCCATCTCCAGTGCAGTTCCTATCTCACACAGCTCAAAATGGGAAACGAGAGCTTGTCTCCTCCTCCCCAGCACTAGTTTCTTGCCAAGCCCCACACCTGCCTTTGGGTCCCCCCAGCACACTCCCTCCTCTTCCTATAGCAGTGGTTGCACTTATCAAGGATGGGCACCTCTGCCAGCCCTGGGGCAGGTGGGACTGACACCGCCGCTCCTCAGGCCTTCCTGCTTCTCCTGCTTGGGGACACCTGTAGGTCCAAGAGAGTTTTTCATTCTCACCCTTTTCAGATCTGCAACCGTAAGAAAACGGAAACAAGAAAGACGGAAGTAACAACATCTTAATTTCAACTTGTTCCTTGCATGGGAATCTGGGAGCTGATTTTCCCCAGGTTCTGGACCCTTTCTGTTCAATTCACTGTTCTCCTCGGAGAAATAAGAAAATTCCTGTATTTCTTTCTTGTTCAAAAGATTGCTCTTTTTAAGGGGTTGGAGAGAGCAGAAGCTCCCTCCTGACTCAGCTGTTTTCCTCCCGGAGGCAGGGAAGTGCAGAAAACAGCCAGTTCTTGGGGTTTTTCAATCCTGTTGAATAACAGCAGTGCCCAGCCCACCAAAGCTTCATTAGTGAGAGCATGACCCATCTATGCAAAGTTCCGTGAACTTTCAGAAACATTTCCCAAGTCTTGTTGGAGTACAGACATGAACCCTTAGGATTAAAATAAAAAGGGGTTGAGGGCCTTGAATGACAGCACATCAGCAACAGCAAGATGCAGCAAGAGTGACACTGTTTTGAATTACTAAAAATATTGAAGGGAGTTTGCTAATATTTTTTTTCCCCAATACACTAGGAAGCCTGCTGTGATGGAAGACAATGTTTCCTCAGCTAAGACACATGTTTTGCGGTCTCCCAGCTTTGAGTCCTTACTGTCTGTCCTTGACAAACCCCATGCGATGACAGGAAAACCGAACTCTGCCATCAGTTAACATTCAGAATAGATGAGCACGTACTCTGGTAAATACAAATTAATACGAAGAAAATCTTAAAAATAATTACTTGCGCTCAAAGGGAAAACATAAACATCAATCCAGACATTTAGAGCTTGAAAGTTTGTCTGCATAAAAATCATGATACTCATTTTAAGAAAAATGGAGTGATTTGTTTCAGGAAGCATCAATTTAAAATTAAAATACTCTTCCCTCTCTTAAAACTTAGTGTACAATGTGACATAAAATATAATAATTTCTTTTATTGTCTTTCCCTAAAATAGAACAGTGGGAGAGAGAAGGACGTTAACATCTATATAAGATATAAACCATTAACTGTAAACTAAGAAACAGACAAAAAAAACGTACAAACAATAGCAAGCAACACTCACTGTTAAGTTGGATACAGCACATAATTCACAGAAGTGGATGTCGAGCTAGGACAAAAAAGAATTGATTTCTGTTCATTCAGTTGCAAAATTTGGACGTAATATTCACATTTTGGATTTGCATTTCTCTCTTTCTCCTTTAGAAAAACCTGAAGCTGAAAACTTGATCCTATTTTAACATAGTTCACAACTATTCAAAACAAATACATGTGAAGTGGAAGAAAAGATTCTGAAATTCCTTCTTCTCTAGAAACGTCTTTCAAACAAACAGGTTTGTTTACTCCATTGTTTATTCAGAATTTCTTAGCCAAGAACAACCTCTATGTGAACCATGCAGACCTTTCACAAGCTTAACCAGGTATCTTAAGCTAGCACAGGGTATCTCCATTTAACATTTATTTTCCGAAGTTCTGCCATCTCTGCAGAAAACATGTCTCAAAACAGTGAAAATGTCACGTTGCCATCCGCAAATCCTACCATTCACAACTGCAGCAAACCTTTGGCCAAATACATCTCCAAGTGCTTTCAGCTACCCAGGACTGTACATCCCAACAACATATATATATATATTCACAGCAGTAATATGAACTAAATGTGGATCTTTTGCTTTAGAATTATTTCTATGGCTTAAATGTAAAAAGAAAAAGCTCCATTATAAATATAAGCAGTTAGACACACAGCATTTATTTGATTTTATCAAATGTTTTTCTCTCTTTACTCAACAACATGAAAGTCACCCTCTTGTCTCAAAACATCATGTCTAGTCTAAAACTTCCAACAAATACAAATATTTCACAGAGAAACAGGTGCACAGATTCTCTTTTAGCAACATCTATTTACACCAGAAATTAATCGATGCAGATTAAACATACAGTTCATCTTAAAGTTTTTGGACAAGATATTGCCAAGACATACCACAGAATTGTCTCATTTATTTTAATGCATTCTTCCAAGCTCGAAACACGTGAAATAACCCGTCATCTTACATTCTTAGTGACCACTGAAATGACTTCATAAAATGTCATTGATATAAAGCATTTGGAATAAAAGACTAAGCACATATCAATGCTGCATTAAAGGAGCAGGGAAAAGTGCGCTTTCAAACATTTCTACTTCGACATTCTGGCCTACCAGCCATTTAGCCTATAAATAAGTGGATTTATTCTTTTATAGACTGTATTCTTTCCTTCAAAAATGGACTGATTCACCATTATTATTGTCAAAACCACTAGTTTCATTGGCTATGAGTGTCTTTCTTCAGGGACATATCAACTCTAAAAAAAAAGCCAGATAAGCAGACCTGCAGACAAGCATTACAATCCCAAATTCAGATATAAATGCATAACAATGATTTTAGTTGAATCAGTGTTAGGTTTGACTGTTTCTTAACTCAATACATAATCACAGTTGTAAATAGATTTATTCTGGAAATATTTGATGCACTCATGCAAACCAACAGACCTTGGAAACTTGGAATTGACATACCTTTGCATTCATGCTTTAGGACCATAGCTGATACCAAAAAAAATAATAATATGTATATACATACACCCAAAAAAACCCACATAAAGCTAATTTATTTGCCAGGTGGACTTCATTAATCAATAACATCTCTCAATTATGCAAATACTCTACACTTAAATCTGATCTGCTGTTGTATAACATACTCAACTTGTCAGTGGGAAGTTAAACATTTCTAAAGGAAAACAGTTTCACTACCTACTACTTGTTTCAGAAAATGTTTTAGGAATCAGGACAACATTAGATTCACAGCAGCTGGAGCAGCAGGTGATCCAGGCCCTTTAAATACAACACCTACAAACACGCAGGTGATTTATATAGGCGTCCACATAAATATCTTCAATACCTAAGTTCACAAAAGGAAATTTTGACTGTGATCAAAGGTTTGACTTAGTTTTAATGATTACGTCCTCATTAAATGTTAAATATATTAAGTAGCCACTATGCCAAAAGACTCCTTTTGGCAATTACGCCTTCCTTTTACTAAGAGTTGATATATAGACAAAAGCCACAGTTTGAAATAGGCATGACACTAATAATTGAGAAGATATATAGGCAAAGGGAAAAACATAGGAGCAGAAAATTAGCCTTTTACAGGGAAATAAGAGAAGGTTTGTGGAACTAAAGAGAAATGTATGCAGCACCCATGCATTCAAGCAGATGGCAGCTATTTATTAGTGACCCACAGGATTGTGGTTTCAACATTGAACTTGCAGCTGATTTATCCTTAAAATCATCTACAGTAACACTAATCCCTCTGTGCAATGAAGCACACTTCACTGCGATAAGAGGGATGCCACCGTATCCTTCTCTCTCTATAAATACCTTGTGTGTACAGCGGTTTCAGTGTGAGATTTACAATAGGAAGTTAGGCCACAGGAGCCCTAACATATTCTAATGTTGCTATAGAACACAAAAGCTGTGGACAGCAAGCTGCAACATAAAGCAGCTGGAGTGAGATTGCCTTTAAAAGTATATTTTTACCCAAACCTATTCCCCTGAAATTTCAGAACAGAAGAAGATGTATACAGTCATTTTGGCTTCTCGGCTGATGAAAGGTTTTCAGGACAGAAAAATCTTGCTCTATATGAGGCTTTGTGTAAGAGAGTGGTGCTGGTCAGATAATTCAGAGCAAGTGGAATAAGCTTGCTTGATGGGATTGCTGTGTGTGGAGGTCACCTGTAGAGGAAAAACAAAAACCTAAACCATGAGTCAGCCTCAAAGGATGCTGAAAAAGAAGAGGCTCCTGCAGACTGGTTTTGTGTTTTTATCTCCTAAACAAAACTTTTTCTAAAGGAGACAATATGATTTCTCAGCCTTTTTTGTGGGAAAAGAAAAGATATTAAATAAAAACAAGCTGAAAAAGCAGCTGAGTTTCCCAAGGCACTGCAAAAATCATGTAATTTTTTGGCATTTACAGAGATGAGTTAACTTATTTAAAAACATACATATATTAAGGTTGTTTTGCACATGACCAGTTCCCAATTCCTTTGTGTAATCATGCCAGTGAAATTCTCAGCTAGTTGGGTTAAAACCTCTGAAAACTGTAACTCATTGAAAGATAGATTGTGCCATGTTCTGAAACAGTGGTTTGGGTTTCCAAGCCTTTTACGTGTCTTTTCAATTTCTAGCTGTTAGGCTTTTAGCAGTCATTGAGCACAGGTCTGGAAACTAAAATCACCCAAGTGAGGATCGGGAAATCTTTCTAAACACAAACTACAATGTGTGGGAAAAGGGAATAGAGAGAAGAATGGAGGGAAATAGGCATTACAGCATTGAATTCTCCCCATACTGCAGAAGAAAATGTGATTGCCTGGATTCCAGCACCTCCAGAAGTTTATGGATGAGAAATATGTGGCATCAGCTATGTTTAAAAGTGCCATTTTATCCTTCATAGTTTGACAAATGTTAGAAAATGGGCTGTGCTCTTATATTAAATGTAAGGAACAACAAGTTACTGACTGAGCTACTGGGAAAGTTAAAGCTCTCAATGGCAATGACAGGGAGAGAGCAGGAACAAAATCGTGAACAGAAGGTTCAGTGGCTCCACTGTCCCCTAGTGCTCCCCTTATACTGGAAGATGGGAGATTTTTGATCCTTCCTCTTCTGAATTCTTACACAGATGGGCTAATGCAATTTCTAGGACAAAGAAATTATAAAATTAGACAAAATCTAAATACAAAAAAAAGATATAGTTGGTTCAAAATTCTTCACAATCTCCTCCGTAACAGATCAGGAAAATATAGCAGCAGAAACAGATTCTTTTTCTGGGGACAGTATCAGTGAGATCAGTCCTTGGACCATTTACTCAAATCATGAGAGGTGCTGAAAAAAAAAACCAACCGTGAGATGTATTCAACATATTGCAGAGAATTTGGCTACTGACAACAAGATTAATAATTTAAACAAAAACAATTAAAAAGAAGACAGAAATCAGGCTTATTCTTACTGCCAGTAACATGACTTACTGCTTTTTCTGAATCACTTTTTGACAATTCAGAAGTTAAACTCCTTCCTGAGCATGTATGCTCAGTTGCTTTGATAGAGCATTCCCAAATCACTGCACAGGGCTACTTGCCCAAGTCCTTCCAGGCAGATTAGGAACAACTGTCAGACTCCTGCTTATAAAGATGGGGCATGCGCTTTTCAAATGCTCGCTGAATGTTGTTGCTCCTTCGCCATGACCACCTCCATGTTTCATCTTCGTTTCCCATTGGTGTATGCCAAGCCCCACAGCCAGTCCTTCTGCTTTGCTGAAGGTGCTGTTACTGCTCAGGTAGACAGAAAACTCCCTTTGACTTTAGTGACTGCAATTCACTATACACTGAATTGTTTCAGTTGCTGTAAAACAAAAATGGTGAGCTCTTACTCACTCTAAATGTGACAGAGAATAACTAAAGTCATCAGCGCTTCACATGTTGAAGCTACATACTTTCAACAAAGCTGGCTGAGGACGGCAATGTCAAGGGAAAAATTGATTGTACGGTTGTGTTTCCCTAGCAATTTAAAGATACAAGTGAATCCACTTGTTACTTTCAACACTCCTCAAAATTCTACCAACTGTGCAAACAATATGTCTAATGGCACTAGACTTGCAGAGCCTGCTTGAAATTAGATATGTGCTCTGAATAAGAATATCATTGGAATGTCTGTAACAAAAACTCCCTTGAAACTACAACATGACGTGAAGCACGATACGCCCCCTGTTATCTTCGGTGGAATCAGAGCATCTGCGAACCCAGATCCACAATAGAATCAGCTCCAAGGAACCTGAACCCGGTTCGTGTTTTGTAAGAATTCACAACCTGTGAGCTAAATCAAAACTGAATATATCCCGAAGCACTCATTCTGACATTATGATATACTATTACATGAGAGGTAATAGTTCATGTAGTTAGAGTTTGTATGCGTAGATTAAGATGCCAGGCTGTAGAGCAACATCTACTTTGAGCAGGATTGTGCCTTGGATTACATTTCTCTGGCAAAGAAGCATTACACTTTACTGCAAGTGGAATATTTAGGGCATAAATAGAGCAGCCCTTTACTCTGATAAAACACAGATGGGGACACCTTCATTCCCCAGGGCGGGGAAATAGCTGACTACTGGTAAAGGTAAATCTCACACCACATATATCTTGCAGTACTACAGAAAAATATGGAAGAGAAACAATGAAGAAAATATCTACATTAGTGAGTAGAAAATGCTAATAAATGGGATCCTGCCTCTCCCAAAATTAGAGGGATCTTCCTCCAGCACAACATGCATGCTGTGTGAAACTGCATGGGCAATCCACCCTTCCTGCAATCTGCATCATTCCCACAATCAAACAGAAAAGAGCAAGTCAGTTACCCGTACAAATGGAGCATGACATTGCAACAGCCTAAGGGTTAAAATTCAGACCTCTCTATATTGAAGAAGTGATGCTCACATGAAGCCCCATGAAGCTACTGCCTGTGCTCATTGGAAAGGAATAGTTTAATCACCATTGAGCATCAGTGGGAATGCAACCTAACCACAAGCCATGAGAAACCATCCTGATAAAGCCACTAAGCCCAGAGAACAACTGCAGCACTAGAAATGGAAAATAAGGTGCTGAGAAGTCACAGCTGGTGGCAGACATGCTAAGCAAGGCCTGTTTCCTAGGCCAGTAATACAGATCTCCCAGTGAAAGAAAAGACTGAGAAAACTATGAACTATATCATCATTCCCTCTCTGATGGGAGACTCCTGGTCACTTGACAAAAGTCTCAAGGTCACAGTTAGAGTTAGACTGGGTTAGGCTGATCGCAAAAAGCTGGTGCCAGGGAATGTTACACTCTGCTACCAAGTGATTATTGATCTCTAGGTGCAGTGAAAGCTGTGTCTTCTTTAAAGAGAATCCACAGAGATTTATGAACCCCAGTAGCACAGACAGAAGTTTTGAAATTTTTGACAAAACTCTGACATGCTTATACCTAGTCAGAGAGCCAAGAAAGCCAGGATCCATTTTGTCCTACATATACAGCTAGGTGTTGTCATTGGAGTGCAAATTTGGAAGAATATAGGTCCCTAGTTTTTCATAAAAAACTTCATAAAAATTTTGAGTTCCCTACAAAGAGGAGCCCTTGACAAGGCACGCTCTTAAGTATGGCAATAAAACTGTCTTCTCAAAGTAAAACAAAAACCATGAGGTTTTATCCATACTTTAAAATACCACATACTTCCAAGGATATGCTCCTGAAAGAAATGAAAACAACTGTAATCGTCCATGGTGAAAAGCTTAAGTAGGTTAATTACAGTCTGTCTTCCCAAAGAGGAATATATTTGATGATATTTGGGCTGGATTTTGAAATGCTTATCATGCCTCTCCAAATATGAGATCCACATTTTCTCATGCTGTGCATTGGATGTCTGTTTGAAAGAGAGATGCAAGAAATATTTATCAGAGTGAATTCATAATATGGACATGTTATTCCAAAACCTGCAAGGAGAACAAATATATTACTCTAAAATTAAATGCACTACCCTAATCTGCAAGCCACTTCAAATTAAATCTAAAAATATCTGTACTTTCAGTCCTGCCCCGCTTTTTCAGTTGTTAAAAAACAAGTAAAAACAAATCTTTTATGATGTCTGCATTTTTAAACTAAAATTGAGTTTTAAATATTTAAACAACAGCTAAACAACATTGATATGAGTTGATGTGAAGGAATATTCGCATTTGGGAACTGCCATCATTGTGTCAATAATAGTTTAAAACACTGGAGAACTTGTCTTGCAAGACATAAATCTTTAATCAACCTATGAACAGTTTGTTATACATTAATTCATATTGAAAATGGCGTTCCTGTGTCAGAAGCACACAAAGACAGGCCTACCACCACATGGAAACCATCTGCACGTAATCCCAGTTACCATTGTTTAGCAATAGCCTCATAAGCCAGAGGTCCACTAAAATGTGTGTAAGAGTCATTTCTTTTCATCACATCCTAGTTCTGTCAGACTGACTTTATGACATGAAAAAAAAAATGTAACAAGATTATGCGGCACAGCTGGACAGCTCTTCCAGGCTTTCAAACAAAATACTGTGTAAAAGTTATTGTCAAACACACCTGTCCATTCCATTTGCTTATATGTCAGTGCCCAATCAGTCTCTACAAAGCTCCTACTTTGTAGAGCACCTTGAGACATGAGGCTGCTTTAGACAGACAGGTTCTATTTCACATGAAGTTAATAAGATGATAAAAGCGTCTTTTCTTTAAGGAGGTTTGTAGCTATTAAAGCGGTGAACAAAGACAGTACTTGGTCTGAATTTGCTCAAGATCACATACTGAGAAATAAAGAACTGCAAGTCACATTCATGTGCAAATTCCCACATTAGTCTTTGTAGTTTTGAGCATTACTCCTGCCTTCTTTTACTTTTCCCCATTATAATTACTTCTCATTCAAAACAGTAAGTATTCCTGCCAATTTCAGTTGATCTCTCATCAGTCTCTGATGTGGAGGTGCTGCTGATATGCCTGCAGGACCTGTTAAGGCTGAGTGAGATTACTTTAAAACATCTTGTTCACTCCTGTTTGGCTTCTACCAGAAGGTTGTGATGGCCACTTGTGTCTGGTTCCTAAAGGCTTTCCTGAGTGTGGTCTTACACCTTTCATGATGAGGTTTTACGTCTCTCACTCTAGTTCTCACAGGTGAACTTCCTTGAAGCAACCATCAAGCAAAGGATTTGGGCTCTTTTACTTGCAATACAAGAGGAGGCAGATTTGAGGAAATAAGTAGAAAGCACCTCCTCCCTATACCATGCACACTAACTGCAGTTTTAGAATATCTGAAAGATATGGGACATTTGCAGTTAAGATTATTTGGAGGATAGAGGATTCCTCCACTTCCTAGGAGCAGTTACACTCTTCTCCCACCTCCCAGGGAGAGTTTGAACCACTCCAAGGTATACTTGAGTGCTGGTCTTAGTCTCTTCTATTAGAGTAAGTCCACTTTACATTAAATATCCATCAGGGTAAAGAGAGAAAAAACAGCAAGATAGCTAAATTCCTATTCTTTATCCACTAAAAGGTTTAGTATTCTATGCAATGCTAAACATCATGAAGAAGAGTACTTGAAAGAAATCCACTCTGGAGTAACACATACAATAGCGGTTAGTGAACTCTGTTGTGAGAAATTCCTTTGAATTGCAAAAGAACAGAATCTCAGTTTCTCACATCTTCAAAAGTTCCAGTCCAGAATGTCTCGGTAGGGAGAAGTAAGAAAGTAGAACTAAGAAGTAATTTTTCTGTCTGGCTGTTTAGTGAATAATATATGTCATTTCTTCATGCTTTTACCACAAATTTGTGAAAATACAGTTGTCAAACCTTGTCTTTTTCTTTTGGACCCAATGTTTTGGTGAGTTTAGGATTAAATTTGCTGATAGTTTTGACAACTGAAATAAAAACCCAAAATATTTATCCTGGTTTCATTTATTGTTTAAAAAATCGACTGTGCAAGGATTAGATATCTCAGATTTTACTTTACAAAAATATGTATGAAGGCAAGGATACTGGACACATGTGTTGCAAAAGACTCTCACCTTGACTCCTTCCCCAGCTCTCCTTGCATCTCTGAAGCACCAAGGCTCTTCTTCCTTTGCTGTCTCATGGTTTGGGACCCATTTTACCAACCACCTTTGCCAGGAATACCAACTGACACACTCCAGCATCCACATGTGTATTTATCTTGGCCCCAGCCTGATTGACTGTTTTGCTACAGCTAAAAAAGTTTCCAGCCCATCACAGCACTGGAGTGCAGAAGATGTGGAAGTTAGGTCTCATTCCTGCTCCTCAGCTCACAGTTCTGCTATAGGACTGGGGCAGAAACAGCCTCAAAGTGAGTTTAAAATGAAGCAAGCAGGCTCCAGAGATCCCATAATTTCACCTTTTGTAATCAAAGCCTGCCCCATCTATTACCTCCAATTTAAATAGCCTTCACAAGAAACAACTGGGTGCTGTGCAATATGCATCATTGAAGAGCAGATGTCAGAAGAAAGACTTCTAGAATATATTTTTTTAATGTGTGAAGATTTCCTCTTTCATCAATCGAACTATTACATTCTACAATGTGTTTTACTTTTGCAGAGTGCTCTCTGCGAGGCACCAAAGAGAAGGCTCCTCATGCTGAGTTGAAATTCAACCTCAGTATGGCGGCAAACAATAGTATTTGTCATCATGATGATCCAGACACAATCCAGATTACTTTCCAGAACTCCTTTTCCCTGGCTGGGGGAGGACTGGGCAGGGAAAAGTCTCACACCTGGATCCCACCACCATGCGCTAATGTATTGGCTAGCTGGCAAGGAGTATACATATATATATATATATATATATATATATATATAAAAAAAAAAAACTGTCTGGGTACTGCTGTCTCTTGCCTCAGGGGAAAATCAATGAAATAGCTTCAGAAACTCTTCTGCCCTCTTATGGCTCCTCCTGCTGTCAGCGGTTCAGGAACCATCCCCACAGACTCACTGCATGTGCTAGAGCCAAGGGATTCAGGGATGTAGCCAATTTCTTTATCAGCTATTTAGGACTTCGGTGAAGAAAGCTACTGAACTGAGAATAAGAAATCTCATTTTTCTTATGCTTGTCTCCCAACTGCTGGTGACCAGACAGTCTTCAGGAGGAAACCACTGGATTAAAATATTTTGCAACTTTGATACTATTTTTGCCTTTTTGTATGTGTAGTTTTATTAATAAACACAATGACAAGCTCCATCATTTAACTCCATATCAAGCACCCATATCAGACCTCAGAAGGGTTGCTCTACTTGTTTTTTAGTGTACATCACTTTATAGCTAGCTGACTGCTAGCCACCTTTTCGTTCTGTATAGGGATCAGAGGCAGCTGCAGCTTTTGTACTCCCAAATGTAAGATTATCTATAAAATCTATTTTCCCATCTTACATTTCTTTTGTTCATAACAGTGAAAAAAAAGACTGCAATAAGATGTAGTACTTACCGTGAGTACCACGTACATTATGTGAAAGAAACAGGTCTAGCCTGGATCTGTGGCTTCCATAATTTTATTTCATTGTTCTTGTCTTTGCCAAGTCCCCTAAACAATGTAATTTGATTTCATATCATTCAAATGACTACCAGTATTACATGATTAATATAAACGAACAATGTCTGAGGGAAAAAATAAGACCAGATGAATATAAACACCAGAGGATGATTCATTCTTGGTGTAATTTCTGTGTCAATGGAAAATACACCAGGGATAAATTTGACCCCGTGACGCAGAACTTCCAGGAAACATGAAGCTATTGTAACTAGAGATCTCTGCTGACGTATGAATTGAAAAGCAAAATAGAAATGAGGCAAATTCAGCATGGGCATAAAAGGAGTGAAGCCAGCTCTATTAATGACCCAACTGAAAGAAAATAAAAGCCGGGATCAAAATAACCTAATGTACAGAAAGAAAAGGATGAAAACATCAGGCAAGAACAACAGCATGATGACAGATCTGAGAAGCGGCACATAGTAAATAGGATGACTAAAATGGAAAAAGAAAATGTTTTCCGTGACATTCAGCACAGAATCTTTGACTTCTGAGAAACTCAGTTCAGAGAGTGTTCAATGAACTACATCTTTCAATAAACATCTTTTATTTGCATTAATAACCAAAGTAATACAGCTTTTGCTGACACCAGACTTATACATAAAATTGTGAAGAGATGGCTTTTGATCTGATGAAATTAGGGTAAAGGTGATCTGTTCCTACATAATTATTACTGTCACTTTCACCACGTCACAAGAGGCACAAGTACCAGTTCAATTCAGGAGATGCCCCACACTTTCAATTTAAGCTCTTATTAATGTAAAATATAGGTGGTAGAGTAGGGTATATATATAGGTAGGTAGAGGAGCAAAGGACAATTTGCATTTTATTACAAATAAAACCATCTTATTGGCACATTTTTTTCCCTAAATTTGGTAAGAGAGCATTAGAATCATCATTAACCCTGCTGTCCCAATCTTCTGCCCCGGGGGGGGCTATGGGAACATGTCACACCTCCCTTCTTCCCTGCCTGCCCTTCCTGCCTGGGTTTGCTGCCAATGGAGGATGGGAGAAGGGGGGCACCCCTATCTTACTGCAGGTGTAGAGTTAGACACAGTCAAGACATGCACTTGGTGCCCAGGACTGCCTGTAGCAATTATCCATTAATGTGCATGGATTCTACTGTGAAGAGACGATAATTCATGTCAGAGAAAAGTGGTGAAATTTTGCTTGCAGTTATTTTTAAGAAACTGGCGTATTTTATTACAATATCTAAGGTGGCTCCTAAACCAAGTAACTAATCAATGGTGTCACCAACAATACTATAAACCATTACATTCCACGCAAGCTGTGATAAGTAAAACTGTAGATCTTTTTTTCTGATGGTTTATTAGAGGCTAGAAATGGTATCATTAAAAACTTTCATTGACAAGTTCTCCAAGAGCACTGAGAAGAGGCTTAAGCTCACTTCCAGTCATGTATTTCTTCTCCTGAGAACAATCAAAAAGGGATGGGACGGTGAAGAAGGAAAATAAATTCAGATCTTCAAATGGCCTCTCTCATCCTCATGACAAGGCAATTAAGTTATGGGTTGAGAATTTACCCTTGTTAAAACACAAACCTGTCCTTTCTGGTGAAAGCGGAGTGCATACAGATGATCTCACCAAGCTGTATCCCTAAGAAATTATATCATGTAATCATGAGCACAGCCACTATGTGAACTTCATAAGCACAAATTAAATTTCCACAGACAGACAATCCCAAAGACACAACCTAGATTCAATTTGGATTTTTCCATGTTCTCCAGGATGGGACTAAGTCTTATCATCCTTGACAAGTGAGCTTTTTTCATTTGTGTTATTTAAAATAGTGTCATCAGAAGGAAGTAGAGCTCTGTGGTAGCCCTGAAGCAGACTAATAGTTATTAGAGTGCAGGTCTGGAATCTGGGATCATTAACAGCCTATTCATGACTATCTTTTGGCCTGTAAAAACTACTCCAAATAGATATATTTGAGGAGGATTTTGGCTATTATGAACCTACGTCTTTCAAAGTACTAAAATTGCAGTTACTGTGAGTTACTATATAGATTTGACTTCTCAAATAGCAAACTTTCTATAATAACTTTATAACAGCTTTATTATAAACTTTATTATAAAGTTATATAACTTTATATTATAAATAGCTTTCTAAAAGGTAAAGACAACAGACGTACAGAAAATCCTTACTGAAGTTTTTATCATGGAAATATTTCCATTTAGAACAATTAATAGTGTTCTTGCCTGGCTTTGTTGTCATGCACTATCTATCTGTTATGACTGTCTGAACTACAAAAGACATAACAATGTTTAACAAGTAATGTTTATCTCTTCATTTTCCATTATCACATTAACATTACCTAATTTCTAAAATACTAGTAAATAAGGAATAGAATATCTTGTCAGTCAGTCCAAAATAGGACATTTTTGACCAACAGGAAAACATATCATATGTATGTTACTATCTTGGTCGATTTGTTCTCTGGCTTATGTTTTGCAAGGAAGACTTGAAGTGTAACAGGCAGGGATTTAGTAAAAGCCATTTTCTAAATAAATAAAAGTGAATTATTTCCCTGTGGCAACCACGCTGAAGAATATTACACAAAGAATCCCACATAGTTTGGTGCTTCTTTTTACATGACGAATGATGACCATCTGTCCAGGCAAGGATCAGTAGTACAACTTCTCTTACAAAGAAAGGTTAGAAGTTTATGCATCCATCTTTATGTGTCTGAGATGGCAAATAGCACCCTCAATGTATTACAAGTGCATCAGTTTGCATTCCTGACTCAAACTGAAAAAATTGGTGCAGCTGATGCTATTTAGCACTTGAACGACGTGAAACAATTTCTATAACAATGACTTGATCCTGAAATCTATCTTTATGTAGACTCTCAAAATTGCCAATGAGATACTTGTAAAAGCATGAGTTATTAACTTCAGCAGCTAGGAATTTAAAGAGTATTGCCCTTCTGAAGACTTCTGTCATTGATATGACTAACCAACAAATAATGATCCTTTCTATTTAGTAATTCCTAAAAACAGCAGCCGGTAAACAGGGGAACTGGATAGGAAAACCGAGTCAGGTGGTTGGGTAAGAGATATAGACATAATGTGACAACTTTAGGACTAGAAGGAGTTAGAGGACGAGTACAGGCACATATTTTTCATTCAGAAGGGGAACAGAGACAGGAAAGGAATTTACCAGCAGCCTCCCTAATCTTCCTTCCATTGTCTGGTTTCCCATGATCTAAGGAGAGAGCAGGAGAGAAGGGGAAAAGTTGAGCAAAAAAGAAAGGGGAAAACATGATGTTAATTCCTTCCCCTGCTCCTTCCTATCCCTGACAGGCAATATCACCAGAAGAGTGAAAAAACCACAGCAGGTACAAAGGATCTAAGCAGGATAGAAGGACCAAGATGGAAGTGTCATTGGGGTACAAGGAATCACCAGATCCCTTGCTATGCCCTGAGAAGCTCCTTAGCAACCCAGTCTGCATGTGAACATAGACTTTACCATGATCAAAATGTTTGGATGTATTTCTGACTGCTAAATATTCAATGTAAAACCTTTCCTCTCCCTTTGTAAAAATTATATACAGATCCTTTGAGCCCTGGCTTCCAATTTCCCAATACAGGACAATGTCAGTATCTTCCCCATTTCTGCTTACTCCAGGAAATCCTACAAGCATAGGGATAAACTTCTCTGACTGGCCATTCTAATTCTCCATCCTTTTTTTTTTTTTTGGTACTTGGAATCTTTTCCCACAGTGAATTAACTTGCAGTTTTCTAAACTTCCTGTGTGCCAGTGGTCAGAGACAAATGTCTTTCATGATTTGTGTCAAATTCTCAACAGAGAAAAACAGAATTTGATCTTTGCCTTTAATAGACGTAGTGTTACCACCTTCTGGTTTGGATATAGGTTAGCCTGTTATATTGACAAGGGCTTGAAGTGCACTTCTGTACCAGAGCTGATTCAGAGTCCAGTGGTCTGATTTACTAATGTAAATCAGCACAGCAATATTGCTACCTCTTTGCATACTCTCTTTCCCCCTCCATCCTCACTCCAACCCACTGCCATTGTCGGACATGTTCAAGGCATTTGGCATCTCCATGCAGAGAAAATAATTCTTTCCACCATGTCTCACCCACATCTTCAGCTCAATAATACTAAATTTCATTACTGAGCTATGTTGATCACAGCTGGAGCAGAAGGAATCTAGAAGAGTTGAGGAACTATTGCTCTAGTTGTAAATAACACTGTTCTTGTCTCTGAATCACCAGGGGTTTTTGTCTGAGGTCTCCTTGCTTTTAGTTATCACATTTCATAACCAAGCTTCTCATGCCTGAGATTATAGTATAAACCTACAGCAGAAAATTAAAATGCAAGAGGCTGTCCTACACTATTTACATCCTTTACACGTAGCAAACGTTTCTACAGAGCACTTACTAACTCTCTATTAACTCTGTATCTATATACACCTGCTATGTCACTATGGGAGATGTGCTTCGAGAGACAGGATGCACAGCAAGCAGAAGATAATGGAACGGCCACATAAATTTTAACAACAAAAGCACCTCCTAATTATAAAGCAATATCCCTTATTTTCAACACAATTTTATCTCCATTAAAAATAACTATCAGTCTGTGTAATCATTATATGAGTAGTGCTGCAGATGAAGCTACCCAAAGGGCTATTTTTTCCGTATCTTTACTAATTTATTTTGCCTATATCTAATATTTCAAGTATATTATTTTGCCAACAGAAATATGTACATACTGTTCCATACAGCTATGTATGAATTGGTGTCCTTGTTAAGAAGTTACCAATGTATTAACTGCATCTCCTGTGGTTTTGTCATCTAAAGAAATTTATGCCACACTAGTCACCTCACCAGGAAAAACATAACATAGAGAAATTGAGGGAAAAAATCAAGGAAAATGTGATGAAAAAGAGTAGGTGTATTGGTAGAAAATCATAAAAATATATGGATTATTTTTCTTAGAAAGCAGGTGAATAAGAGGCTGTGGGATTAAAAAGTACAAAGAACGAGAGACTCATTTTCTCTGTGTCAAACCCCAAAAGTAAGAGGATATTCAATCAAAATAGAGTATCATCTCACAGGATATTTACTCAAACTCTGGAACTACATTTCCAAATGTCACAAGCATCAGAACAGTGGCAATATGGAAAAGGAGATTAGATGTTCAGAGGTAGCAGAAGAAATCACGGAACAGAGCTAACATCATTTCAGAAGAGATTAATCTTCACGTTTCAGGGCGTAGTGAAAAAGTGTCTGAACTTTTCTGAGGTATCTGAGCTGGCCACTTTCAGAGTAAAGGAAGACTGAATGGCTGATCAGGACACTTAACTAGATTGCTGTGTTAGATTAACTCCTAGACTAGTCTTCACCTGCAGAGTAGAAATGTTGATACTGAGCTAAATTGTCTTTTTCCTGTAAAAAGCCAGTCAAAACCTACAAATGCACTCACTTTTCCACCCCAGTGTTGTATCTGCCTCTTATCCATACAGTGAGAGACTTCATTTTCCTTTCATTTGAATTGTTGCAAAAACTCTGTTAAAAAGGAAAGTTAGGACAAAAAGAATTTGAAAGATCAAAACCACATGTGTACACATACGGAAGAAAGATGCCTACCTTCACCTTCCGAAACTGGATTTATGTTAGACTCATAACTTATGTAGGAACCCAAAAAGAGCTATGTATGCAAGATATGGGACATAAAATGCAGTGCTCTTCATCTTAGAGCCATTTGGTCTGAGAAAATCAGCCTTGCATTATCATGACAAAGAGCTGGAGGGACATCTAGTGGACTTGTAAACACGCAGGAAGGCCTTTGCAGTATCATTTTACTGCGCTGCTCTGTATCAGAGGTGTTAATGTTGGTCTTTCCACTAAATGAGCATATGAAATGCCTGAACAGTACTAAAATCCATGCCATGCAAAACAGGCAGCCAGCCATAAAACATACTGTCGTCAACTCTAGATCTGTAGCCCAATTCTCATAACCAAACTGAGATGCAATTTAAAGCCAATCTACAGCTTACTGACACTATTAGACCACAAATACATGTTTAAAATACAGACCTGAGGCATTTTAACTATAAATATGTATAGCATACATTGTGCCAGTCTTCCAAAAGGTGTTTATGGTTTAACATCTACGAAAATTCCTTTACAGGCTGCAGGCAAGAGATAATTCCATTTTAAATATATTCTTTAAGAGTGAGAGAGAACTAGCTTCCAACTTTACCCTAATCTTATTGGCTCCAACTTTATTCTTATCCAAGCTATGAATATTTACTTCTGCTGGCCTTGCTCAATAATATAGAATCATAGAATCATAGAATGGTTAGAGTTGGAAGGGACCTTAAAGATCATCCAGTTCCAACCCCCCTGCCATGGGCAGG
>JAOXNO010000001.1:21670901-21712777 GCA_028565335.1 Limnodromus scolopaceus
CTTTCTTGTGGTAGGGGGCCCAAAACTGGACACAGTACTCGAGGTGGGGCCTCACCAGTGCCGAGTACAGGGGGACAATCACCTCTCGGGTCCTACTTACAGGCTATCATTTGTCAAGATACCGACTGCTCATCAAGACGTGACATATACTTAAAAGGGAAATATCAGTCAGTCAGAGGGGATCTGCAGAGACAGTGGGAATATCAGCAATGCTGGCCCAAGGGTGAAGGCAGCAAGTTCAGGCACATCTCACAGTTCAGATGAGCAACAGATGATACAGGCAGCGAGGAAAGTGCAGGTCCCTGCCCTTCCGCTGCTGTGGGAACACATCCGTGGCTTATGGATGATTCGCAGGAACATCGTCTTCCCATTCACAGGTGAAATTTCTGCACTTCTGCTTGCAAAAGATAGATCTCATTGTACGTGACCTGAATGTGTCTTCACCTAGTTATTTTCCTATTAAAATAATTATACCACCATTTGGGGCAGTGAGAATTTTTGTCCTATATCTTCACACACATTAAGATCCTCTGCGTGCTATAGTGGATGCAATAAGCATTTATTTCATTAGGATCACGTCTTGGTTTTATTAAACATCTTTTGTATTGCAGTTATAATTTCCATGTTCTTGGCAACATGGGCTTTGATGTGTAAATTTTTCAGACGGGTTGTTGGAATAAACAACACAGCTTTCTGAAATAGCTAAAAATATCTGTTCTTAGCAGAGCCTTGGAATACGTCAGAGAGGCTGGGAGAAGCTCAGACTGGCCTCTGGTCAGGGATTCCCAAACCGTATGAGAAACTTGTGGTGTACAAGTTGTTTCAAAACGTAACCTATGTGGGAAGGTACAGAGAGAAACTGTCGCTGCCGCTGAAATGCAAAAGAGGAACTCCCAAGTTTAAATCCTTTCTAAATTGATAATGAATTTGGGCAGGTAATTTCTAGTCACCACGTAAAATGAGAACTCTGACAAAGAGTTCCCCTACCACTGAAATCCTGCACGTGAGCTAAGACAGCCACAGTTTAAATCAATTCCCCTTTCCTGGCAACCCAGTAAAGACCTTACACCATTATTTCTATGTCGGGCAGACAACAAAGCAACATAATTTTTACCATGTAAAATTTGCTGGTTAATAGCACATATGAAGTGGATTATTTTTGGTCATTTGGAGTGGAAAAAGTTGGATTGGGAAGCTGGTTCATATGTCAAATGTATCTTTTTGCTCTTCTTGTCGTATTATTTTATTTCATCCTCTTTGTCATATATAACATTAACAATTTGCTCAAGTGACCGACTCTCCGTTCAGGGTTCGTGTCACCCAGCACAGCTATGGGTGAGGATGGTGTTCCTTATTCACTGGCAACTGGCTTAGAGAAAAAGAATTTCAGACAGTTGTCCAAGAAAATTCAGACCTTCATTTTCAGCCATGATCTGAAAAATAAGCTTCAAGAGCAGAGGTCACAATCTTCCAGATCAATGAGCACACAAGGTGATGGCTGTTGGTGAGCCACTATATCCTGCTTCTACCCTCAGAGGGACAAAATTGGATTTAGCTGGCACTAGTATATTCTGGGGGTGGTAGTTTGCTTTTAGGGATATTCATGACATCTATTTTGTTTCTCTCCCCTCGTGTCCCCTTTGTTTACACATATTTGTACAATGCATTGCTTATGACTGAGGAAAAACCTTTTCTTCAAAGCCTAGAGAGCTCGGTTTAATTTCCTCGGTTTAATTTAGTTTCCCCACGGTTCCGCAGGGAACTTCAAAACAGTGTGTGCCTGGGCTTATTTACTAGGGATCCCCAGGGGCTGAGCTTGGCCAAGAGACTGAACCGTGCCTTGCTTTCTGCCAGTCAGAAAAGTTACATGAGTGAAGACACCAGAGTTACCATCACCCTGGGCTGCGAGAGAGCCATGAGGCTACAAAAGGAAAGACATTTTAGAAGTGAGAAGTCATTTTAGCTGCGAGTGTGTGGAAGTGTGTAAGAGCTTTTGGCATATGCACGGCGCTTTTACCTGGCCTTGCAGTCTTTTTGCTGTGTATACTCAAAAGACAACAGCGTGAATACTTAATATATCTATACCTGCCTATATAGACACGTAGTGGGCAGGCACTCTGTGGCGGTTCACACTTCACGATGGGGGCACAAAAGACAGCCTGTGCCTATAACATAGCACTTCCCTCGCTGAGGAAAACAAGGCAGACAAGAGGAGGAAGCAGAGTCTGAAAAACTCCAGTTACTGTAATGTAAGTTACCTTGAGAAAATCCCTGAAAAGGGAAGCCCTTTGAGGGATTTTCTGCTGGGGACAACAGCAGAAATGGCAACTCATAATATGCAGAAGTGAAGGAGAGCAGTGATTACAGGAGTGCTTTGCCAGCTATTAAATCCACAGGCTTTTATAAATTAATGTGTCATCAGAGATTTAGGTTTGATCTTTCAAGTGTTTGGTTTTTTTTTTTCACTGACACTGCAGAGACATCTCTGATGCTCTGTTTCACTGCATATGGAAAAAAAATGTAAACAGCATAACATCAACAGAAAATAGTCCATTAAAATGCTAGAAATCCTCTTCAACTCACAACTAAGTCCATCTTGACTATCTTGTAAGAGCCGTTTGTGCATCCTACCATCCTTTTGGAGAGTTCCTAAATGGCTGGAGACTGGCATACCCTTTGCCTTCATTATGGCCACAGCAACATGCAAGGAGACAGCCAAAAGATATGATCCAAAAGACAAAAAATCAGATACTGTCTGGCACCTAGATTTTAGGCTGCTAGCTATTTCTGTATGGGATTTGTGAGCCCTGGGAAAGTACGTAATTGAACTTTTTTAGGTTAGCAAAGATTCTCCAATCATTTTCAGCAGACTGAACTTTTAAGATTGGATTTTTCTAGGAGTAGATTTTTCTACCTTTTCCAGGCAGAAACAATTTAGTCACGCTTACACAGCATGATCAAATTTAGGAACAGGTTGCTCCAGTGCTTCTTACATCTCCAGACAGTATTTTGGGGTGGAGAGTTGCAATATGTCTCACAGTGTTAGATAAACACTTTATTTCACAGGATAAACACATCTCTTTCAGACAGGAAAGCTCATCATAAAGTCTGGTAATTCTGCCTATTAAGGATGTGCTGATGACAATTAAGGTAACTAAGATTAGTAGAGAAGAGATTTTCACTTATCACAGCAACCATTTACGTTTAGTCTGAGGGGTGGTGGGGTGCTTTTCCTCCCACCTCCATTCTGTGACAGCAGGATGGGGTACAGAAGGTTCGGGCTGCGTCAAGTCACAGGATTCCCCTGTGATTTTGGAAAGAGCCTTAGCAAACATAAGGAGCTGAAAGGAAACCTACAGCGACTCCTCCATTGTCCACGAGACACCAGCAAGGCATTCCTAACTCTGAGCTCTTCAGAAATGGAAACATTTATATTTCCTTCTGGTTAGCCCTGTAAACAAGTCAAACCTACAGGAACTACAAAAAGAAATCCTTGTTGTTCAGAGTCTATGACTGTTCACTTGTGGAGTTTAAAGACATGCCTGATTAAGTTATCCACCAGACTGTTCTAATAACTGCAGCACAGAGTGATTTGATGCCAGATGCGTGAGTTCAAAAGCTTGATCACCTCCGGGCATTCAGAAAAGCTCTTACTGCTTCTCACTTCATTGTCACTGTCTATGATTACTTACAGTGATTATCTTGAGCTGTGCTACAGAGATCATTCATGGGCTTTGAGGGCTGCTTCAGACTCCAGTGCTAGGGGAGTTTGCAGAAAATGTCTCTCTCTCAGGCAGAAATTTACCCAAGTATGATGAAATATAAAATGCAAGTTCTTTGCTTGGCTCTGGGTCCTTTTCTGCCTCTTTCTGAAGTAAATATTGGCAAAGGATTTCATCCCAAAAGGCCTGTTTCTACTCATTAAAATTACATAGATTTAGATCATTAGCTCAGTCTGTGTGGTTAAGTTACATTCAGAAACTGAACCTTGTTCATTTTCCAAACAGTGCCTTTTTCTTTCCAGTGACTATAATAACAGAGCAGACAACCCGCTCAACAGTAGATGTCTACTCCTGATCAGATGAATCCCATCGTCAGCCAAATTGTTGCCCCGGCTACTACATTAGAGGCTTCTCAATCCTTACGTTTTTCAATGTGAATACTTGTTTTCTTTTGATCACTCTGCATAGACAGATTACTTCATTACACTGGGTGTATGACGAGGGGTGAAGACTTGAAAATGAATCATTTGGGCTCACTTCAGTAAACCAGAGTGGATTCTTTTGATTGTGGACTATGATAACATTTCATTTAGATTTTAAAAACAGCAAAAGAACTTCTAGATTTTTAATTAAACTTTTGTGGGAACATCTGTTGTGTGAATAACCACATGCTCATGTTTTTTCTTCATGTGTAACAAAAGCAAATGTTGAAATGTTGGAATTTCTCTTGGGATTGAAACTGGGTTCTGTTTAACTGCACTAAAAACATCCTGAGTTCAGCCAATTAGGCCACAAAGTTACAAATGGACATTACAGCAAAGAATAACTTGTCGTATTGAAACAGCTTCCTAGTGCTTTCCTTTTACGTTTACTGCAGCAAACCATAATGCTGATTACCATGAAGTACTGGCCGCACCTAAATTAGTAAACTGGACAGCTGGGGTATGTTTTCCAATCATGCAAACGAACAGGGCAGCCTGGACTGGTTGTAACAGCATAGCTCGACTCTCCACAGCATGGTTCTTCACCATACCATGTATTGCAACTGTGTATAGTCTCATGCATACCAGGTTTTGGGAAAAGAGCCTGGAGTGAACTGTCCCCAGAACTATGCCTGGGCTTTGTCCTAGCTAACACAGATAGGAGAGAGCCAGACCAGAGCCATGGAGGGAAAACACAATAAACAGAGGATGACCAAAGCCTCTCTCCCTTGCCCTTGCACATTTAGCAGCAGTAGCACCTTCAGGTTCTAATAGCATATTTAACAATGGTCCATCATTAACTTTGGGAATTCCCCATGGCCCGGAGAATTGTAGCTCTCACATTCTTTAAAGCCAAAACTATCCAATGTCAAAATTTCACTTTCAATTTTTGGACTTGAAGGAAATACACAATTACCACAAAGGATAATGTAAGCCTTTGCTGTTCGAAACAGGAGCATTTTTGCATATGGTGTTTAGCCAGGCTTTGAAATAATACTCTGTCGCATGGTAACAGTCAAAGTGTCACTATGATCTATTTTGCAGAGATATGATTTTATTACAGTGGGGTCCAGTGAAGGGTGCCCTATAATAAAAGATTCATAAATGTCTATTTTCAAAAGGCCTTATCTGAACCATAAAATTTATCTTCAGGCATGTGCTATAAAATAAGGCTGTGGCACTCAAGCATGACGTTATATTTTTGGCAGCAGTGTAGACAATATGTTTAAATTTGAGTTGATTTTCCCTGATTCAGTCTTTTCTTTGGTAACTTAAGGGATGTCACAAATTATATCACATTTTATAGTGTTAGATTCTTTTAATAGATTTCATAAAAACTCAAAAGAAGGCTGTTTTTATGCCTGTGATTTTTATGGACCAATAAATCTGTGAGATGGACTGGTGTTTCACAGCCAAATTCCAGCTCTGTACAAACATGTTATTTTCATTGTCTTTATAGAAACAGTAATTAATATAACCAAGACTCTGTACAAAATCTTGCTGATGCAGGTTTGTAATCTACTGGGAAACACCCTGAGGAATCACTTTTTTTCCTACACACTTCTATGTTTAAAGCTTAGCCTGATGGACTGGTGACTCCTCACAGAGGACCATGGTTCAGAGCAACAGCAACAGCAATAAAGAATGCCATAAATGTGAAACCATTTCAGATTTGTCTGATAGCATCTCCTGTCAGTTAAATGAGGAAGAGTTTTTCCTTTTTTCATACACAGCACGACAGAGCCCAGTCCCCCAGGCTGGGAGGTGCTGGGGCAGGGACTCTACCTGCCAGGCCAGGCACATTCACCTCCAGCAACAAGCCCCTCTTTCCCCAGACTGCTTCAACACCCACCAGCTGCACCTGCAGCCTACCTCCAAAATCCCCAGCGTACCAGTGCATCGCCCTCTCTTATGCATCACTCAAAATGCCTATTAATCCTGGCCCCTCCTACTGCCCGCTCCACTCAGCACTGCAGACACGACCTCCCACCCATCATCAACTGTCTCAATGCCTAGTCCCATGTGTAATCCCTCATTGAAAACCCCTTATCTGCTGCCAGATCTGCCACACTCATCACAAATGTCCTATGATTGTTCCCTACAGAGCCATGGGGATGTAGAGCCAACAAGGAGCTGTGCAGCAAGGCCACCCCAGGACACCCACTGGCCATGCGTTGGCCACTGTTGCTACACTCTCTGTGTTTTGATCTCAAGGTCCCCTTTTTGGTCAGTGTGGCATGGTGAAGAGGGCAACCACCAGAAATACATGAAAAGAAGTTTCAAAAGGTGCACTGACTTGATAATACAACCGAAAACAAGCTTGGGAAAGCTGATGCTAGGAATTAGGTAACACAGAAGTACTTCGATTTCTAGGAAGATGTGATATTTCAAACATATTGTAAGGTAAAACAAGGAGACACTCAACTGAGCTCATAGATCAGATCATCCCTGCCCTACTGAAAAGGAATTAAATCTAGGCATTTTTTAAAAGCTAATAAGAAATGAAAGTGACCGACATGGATGAAGCTCTGCTGGCATGGGAACAACTGTGAGCTACATGTAACCAAACATGAGAGGCATATGAATAAACACAGGCTAGAATATTTGTTCATTACATTGTATAGGTAACAAGCACACTGCCAAATAATTTGTCTTCAGCTCTTCCTCATCCCCTTAATCCCTATACATGCAAACTTTTTACCAATCCAAGACTGTCTCTCTAATTCAGTTTTCCAATCCCCTCCATCCACATATCTTCCACTCTTATTATTTAAACTAATTCACAGCTACTAGCTAGAATGGCTTGAAATGCCTCAGGTTTTCCTGCAATTCAGAATGAAAGTAGTTTTCTCTCTCTCTGTTTTGTTTTGGGCTTTTTTTGTAATAAAACCAGAGCTTCCCATTTCAAAAAAATGGCAGTTTTTGAGTCTTGGCAGAGGGCAAAAATTTATCATCTTTTCTTTTATTCCATGGAAGGGAATGGAGTAAAAGTAAACAAGGAAGTGGAGATACTATACTCCTGAGAGAGCAGAAGGAAGAATTTCTGTAAATAACCCTGTTGTTTGGTCAGAAAATGCCAGCTGCAGGAGGCAGCCTCTTAGTAGAACTTGCTGTAGGAAGAGAGACGGAGACAGACCGCAGATATAATGTGCCAAATGACTGGCTGCCCGAGGCCATCCCTTAAAAACCCTTTGGACAGCACATGGCTGGTGTTGCCAGAAGGGAACGCTCCCTGGGGTGACAGCACAGTGACACCCACGCTCCGGTCCCCAAGTCTGTGCCTCCCTACTCCTGCTCTGTAAATCCACATTCACTCTACAGAAGCCTTTTCAGAGAGACATGTGTTTCCTCACTTCACAGGCACTTCTAGCCATACCACAATGCCAGCATGTTGTACTTAGATCTCAAAGAGCCTGGTAAATGATATCCTCTTCTCCTCTATTTTTATTTCCTGGTCCCCAGAGGACTTTTCGCTGCTTGTACCTGCACAGAAATTGTAAAGTCTCTGCTGCTGCTGAGCTGGGTCTGCTGCTACTTGAAAAAGAAGCTCACGAGACTCTTACTCCTTCCTATTTAACCCTATATAACAAACACTAAGGGGCACAGTTCTTTATGAAAAGACCTACTATCAATCTTTTTGGGTAAGAGAGGACTCCTGACTAGAACAACTGATCAGAAACTAGACCCCAAAAGAGTGTTCAGTTGGGAAAAAAATTCTATTTTCTATATCAAATCTGAAATTTATATTATGACTGCAATCAGCTCTGTCATGGTTCAAAAGCTGGAAAAAAATTGCAGCCCTTCACTATTTAGCATAAATTTGTCATCGATGTTTCAGGTAGATCTAATCAGACTGATGTAGTCATAGGTAATTATTTTCCCAAAAAGTCATTAGACAGTACATTAACCAAGGAATAACGTTTTAATTCCTAGGACTCCATAATTAGTTCAGCGTACACGTGAAAGCCGAGAAGTTCACCGAAAAGAGGAAGTAGCTGTTTGTTATCACCTTTGATTTGCTTACACTCCTGTGGCTTACTGCATAGCAGCAATGAATTCCTGTTAAGCATTTCCATAATTCAGATCAGGGTGTCACCATCCAACAATCTGGCATGAGCTAGCCTGCAAAAGAGCAAACATCTACAGCAAACGGAGCACATCCAGCCTGTGATTGATCTCCTTCTCAACTTTCATACTTAATACGCCTCATTAAAAGTGAAAATGTCAGTTCATTCTCTCAACACCCATGTGGAGATGAGCCGTGATAAACCACACAGCTTTGAGTGTGTTCAGGATGACTGTCCTCAGCAGCCCAGGTCTCTGAGACCCCTGGAGCTCTACAGAAAATGAAACTATTACAGTACCTCCTGACTGCAGCTTAAGAGCTGCGATCCCAGCAGTGTAAAATGCAAGTGGGTAACCATCAGCCCAGCCACTGAAAAGCCTCCCACCTGCCTCCTGCAGAAAGCAGCCTACTGGGAGGGGTAGTTTCCAACAGCAAGGTATAGGCTAGAAGGTGCTACACTTAAAGCTGCCTCCTCCTCCACTTCTTCTAGATGTTCCAAATACGCAGTGAGTTGGGATACATCCTTGACCTTCTCAGGAGCTTCCTTATCTTGCTACCTTCATGGGATAGTATTAGGGAAAATAGCGTCTGTTAAGGGTTTTAATGTTTTTTAATTTAATTTCAATAACCTTGCAATTTGAGTAGCTGCTAACTGACTGAGGACAGGATTGGCTAGCGTAGTGAAAAAACAGTGACTTAGACCTTCCCGACTGACCTGTGCCCTCCTCAGGTGCAGTGATTTTTTTTCCGTTCTACAACAAACCAGTTAGGACCATTCAGCTGAGTGCAGCCTGAGCAGTGATGGTCCCTTGGGACCAGCACAGACAGATCCCAGCCTGCAAAGGCTGGAGTTTGCTCAGTGTTATCTATGCAAATTCCAAGGGATTTTCTCATCCGAAGTAACCCATAACCAGCAGGGAAGAGGAAGTCACACTTCCTCACACACCCACATGAAAGATGATTGACAGTAATGGCATTTGCTGGATTGCGGTAGTTTCTCCCTTTGTCACACCATGTTGCTCTCTAGTTCTGTCAGAGGTTCCCAGCACTGCCTGACTGGGTCTTATCATGACAGCCTTACTGGAAACTGTCGTTCCTATTGTTGTTATTCTTCGCAGGATTCATCATTCGTGATTATTGCAGCAGTTTTCAGAAGTGCTTGTCAAATGGAAATTCCCAACTTTGAACGAACCTACATAGATTACAGTCTATATTATATTTGCCTAGTTTCCTTATAGGAAACCAGGGACAGGTTGTGCTTTTAGAATTAGCTGGCTTACATTTCCTGAGTTACCCTCTTCTGAGAATGAAAAGAAGCTGTGTCGTAACTGGAAAGCAGCAAGGATCAGCACTTTTGTAATGGATTGGGTGTCAGATCATAACCTTGGTTATTGTTGTTTCCGTGCCGAGGCTCAGCTCCCCGACACAGCACGCAGCCGTTGGAGCCAAGGAAGTAACGTAATTACCTGGAAACGGCAATAGGATGTTCCCTGCGGTGGCACGGGCACTGCTTATAGGAATTCTCCCTCTGAAATCTCTGGCATACTTTTCTTGCTTATATTGTCTGCTTGAAAGAGCACCTGGAATCACCCCGAAGCATCCGCTTACGCAATCGACTGAAGCTAAAAATCAAATTCTGGAACAAGGATTTACATTGTTATTGGTGGTGAAGCTCCTGTTAGAAGTCAATCGATTTATTTAGCCTGAAGTTAGCACAGTTTTAAGGACTGCAACAATTTTCAGGGAGGTCTAGACAAAAAATAAACGAGGAAAGAGATAAGAAAAGATGACTGATTTCAGATTTTAAATTCCTGCCTGATAGTGAAGCAACTCTGAAAGACAACTTTGAATAAATTAAAATTCACCTGAAAGACAAACAGATATCTCTATCCCTCTTCCTACCCAATGACAAATTATGTCTTTCCACATAAACAGCTGAAGGATGCAAATGACTAAAGTAAAACAGATAACAAATTTCTACAGTAAAATAGATAACTGATAAGAAAATGCAGAAACTACTTCTGAAGCCAGTTTCTCACCACAAGAAATATGTAGAGCAAAATAAACATTTGAATATCTCTGGCAAAATAAAGTAGGAAAAGAAAAAGTGTGTCATCACAATGCAATAAAACAATGTTGTGTCTATGGACGGTTTTTTTTCCCAATAAGAAGCTAAGAGAAGAGAAGGGTTAGAGAGGGTGCAGAGGTGGAAGCCAATCTTTGGTCTGCATGGCTGGACCCAAGGAAGCTGTGAAATGAGGAGGCAACTCTTTTTGCAAGTATTAATACAAGCTAATACCTCTGTAATAAGGAAAACCAAGGCAGTAAAGCCAAATCACTTTCAAAGTCAGGATTCACAGTCAAGCAATTCCCCCTCCTTAGAAATTACCTATTAGTGTACGCATGTGTGGTCCCTGAAGACTTGGCTCTGCAATTCATACCTCAGCCATTACCTCATAGGAAGGGATAATTTGACAGCAGATATATCCTTTGTATTTTGTTTCAAATGGATCTGCATTACCCATAGGTTGCACATTCCTCTCATGCACATTCCTCTCTTTTATATACCATTTTAGCATTTATCTTCTTTTGTTTCCCTTGCATCTAAGTGGAATTGAGATTTTTCTAGGAAAAAAAAAAAGGCATTTGCAAACTTGCATTCCCTTCCCCATTCTTGTCTCTGCAAAGTGGAAGGACCTCCCACAGGGTCTGACGTTCCTATATTAATAAGTAAAGTTAGTCAAAAATTCATAGTTAAAAAGCTGTGAGGTAAAAATGGCAGTACTTGCTTTTCTGACTGTGGTTTCTTGTTCAGATTGGAAGAACATTTTGGGAATTCTGGAGCTGAAACAGAAGCATTGTGAAAAAGAAACTGCTGAGGGTCATCTACAGTAGACAGGAGTGGGTAGGAGATAGGTGTCCAAAGAGGGATGAAAAATGAAAGGGATCTGAAAAATTTACTTAGCTGCCTTGACAGAGAAATCTTAGGGAACTGGGGGTTTGAACTAACCTGATAGTCTTCTACAATGGTATGGCTGGATGGATAAATGAGAGGAGGGCAGTAGATGTTGTCTACCTTGACTTCAGCAAGGCTTTTGACGCAGTCTCCCACAGCATCCTAATACATAAGCTTAGGAAGTGTGGGTTAGATGAATGGACAGTGAGGTTCATTTCAGCCTGAAAACAGGCTGAAAGACAGAGCTCAGAGAGTCATGATTAGTGGCACAGAATCTAGTTGGAGGTCCGTAACAAGTGGTGTTTCCCAAGGGTCACTATTGGGCCCATTCTTATTCAACATATTCATTGATGACCTGAATGACGGGACAGAGTGTACCCTCAGCAAGTTTGCTGATGACACAAAATTGGGAGGGGTGGCTGACACACCAGAAGGCTGTGCCACCATACAGCAAGACCTGGACAGGCTGGAGAGCTGGGTGGGCAGAGAAGAATCTGATG
Organism: Limnodromus scolopaceus; assembly: GCA_028565335.1. NCBI lineage: Eukaryota > Metazoa > Chordata > Aves > Charadriiformes > Scolopacidae > Limnodromus > Limnodromus scolopaceus. The sequence continues at coordinate 21,682,628 of JAOXNO010000001.1, forward strand.
ACATTCAACAAGGGCAAGTGTAGGGTCCTGCACCTGGGGAGGAATGACCCCATGCACCAGTACAGGTTGGGCGCTGACCTGCTAGAGAGCAGCTCTGAGGAAAAAGACCTGGGAATCCTGCTGGACAACAGGATGACCATGAGCCAGCAATGTGCCCTTGTGGCCAAGAAGGCCAATGGCATCCTGGGGGGCATCAGGAAGAGTGTGGCCAGCAGGTCGAGGGAGGTCATCCTGCCCCTCTACTCTTCCCTGGTGAGGCCCCATCTGGAGTACTGTGTCCGGTTCTGGGCTCCCCAGTTCAAGAAGGACAAGGAACTTCTGGAGAGGGTACAGCAGAGGGCTACAAAGATGATTAGGGGCCTGGAACACCTCTCTTATAAGGAAAGGCTGAGGGACTTGGTTCTTTTTAGTCTGGAGAAGAGAAAACTGAGGGGAGAACTGATCAATGTCTATAAATACTTAAAGGGAGCGTGTCAAGAGGGGGCCAGTCTTTTTTCAGTGGTGCCCAGTGACAAGACAAGAGGTAACGGCACAAACTTGAGCATAAGAAATTCCATCTAAACATGAGGAGGAACTTCTTTGACGGTGGCAGAGTACTGGAACAGGCTGCCCAGAGAGGTGGTGGAGTCTCCGTCTCTGGAGACATTCAAAACCTGCCTGGACATGTGCCTGTGCAGCCTGCTGTAGCTGGACCTGCTTTGGTAGGGGGGTTGGACTGGATGATCTCCATAGGTCCCTTCCAATCCCATGTGATTCTGTACTTCTGTGATTTCAAGCTTTGCAAAATCATTTATGATGATTCACAAGCTTGTGTCCATTTTTCCTCTGAAAGATATATATGGACTAACTCTAGGGAAACCAGAGGAGTCACATCTACAGGGAGTGCAACCAAGGGCCACAGTGATCATGCCAAAGCCACCACTGCTTTTCACAAGGGGAAATAATTCCCAGTAAATACTATCATGAAGCACCACAATATAATTGATTAATCTGTAATTAGCTTTCATTTGCTTTTATGAACCCATCTTTCTTTTGTTGTGAAGCAGCAGGGAAGTCCCCCTCAAAGTAATCCTCCACCTGAGGATGAACATCACTCCTCTGGAATGAGCAACAGCCCAAACTGAGCCTCACCTGGGTCTGCTCCCTGTACCTCATGTGTTAATCAACATTGCATACATATGTGTTTGCTTTATGAAATGCATGTTAGAACAGGAAGGTAGAGCATTTCATGTACCAATTATCTATCCTGTTTTCCAAATAAATGCTTTGGAGACATTTTCCTGGCACATAGCAGGTTCTTTCGGTCTGCAAGCTGGCCCAGGCCCCAGGTTTTGCAGTCTATTTTCAGCACACTCAGCAGAAATGTTGCACTCCCCACCAGCCCAGGAGTCACCCCCACCAAAGCTGCACTTTTGCCTTTACAGGTACCGCAGCACAGCCACATATTCAGGGGCTGCTCTTGGGCTCTGACCAAGGGACTCTTGTTCCTTCCCATGAGCTACCGAGATGCCAGACAAAGGCAGCTCAGAGGCACATCAGTGTCAGGGTCATTGGTCATATGGTTGTAACAAATTTGTGTTGAGATTTGGTCTCATCAGTCCCTGGAGAGTATTTCCTGGAGACTATTTCCATCCTTGTTTGTTCTCCTCGCTGTACCTCAAGCCCCTACTTTACATTTGTTATTGCACAGGTGGATGGGAGTCCCTCTTCTGCCTCCTATTTGCTGTCACACCCAAAAGCTGATTTTTGCAATTCCCAAATTCTGGAGATGGGGCAGTACAAAAAGTCAGTACTGGAGCTCGGACACACATTAGTAATCACCTGGCTTTGCATCCTGCTGAATAAGCTACTGGACACAGGAACTTCCAAACCATCGTACCAGAACCTTTAGCACTCAAGTGTACCAAGAGAGGAAATGATTCCATTTCTTCTTCTCTTTGTCACTTTTGGGAGGAAAGAGAAGCTGAGTTGCTGCTGACAAGTCCCACTGGGCCTTGAAAACACACAGAGTAATGGTGTCCAGAGAATTTTCCAAATGGTCTGTCTTGAAAATCAAAGAGACTGACAGATGTCAAGGAATGAATAAACAAATGAAAAAACAAACAAGCAGATAACTAAGTGTCCAGGATATTACATGGAGAATTTTGCTACACAGTTTCAGAGGAATCACGCAATCGTGGAAGTACATTTCAACACAGGTTGAAATTCCCCCATCAGACTCCCAAATTCAACAAGACTTGAGTCTAGGCCCAGCAGGTAGTCTATTCTTTCCTTATCGGTCATTCCTGTTTGAATGCTGTGCTCAGTTTTTTACAATTAATTAAATAAATGCTAAACCTACACAGCTGTTAGGAAATGCTTGATAAAAATCACAGCTGAGAAGGTGAAGGAGAATGACTATCCAAAGCAAACAGTATTTTGCATAAATTAAGAAATAAATACAGGGAGACAGATTATTCACCGCAGAGCACTTCCCTTTGGAGCACTCCATGGCTAATTGCAAGTCAGTGCAATGCCATTCCACCATTTTCATTTTTGGCCCCAGCTGTGCTCTTAAGCAATTTATCTGAAGACAATGATGCCTTCTAGTGACAAAAAAACTGAGGATGAGATAGAAGGCATGGCAAAGGTATCCAGTAATTTAAAAAGAAATATTGATGTAAATTTTTAGTGCTGTAGAGGGAGCACATGTAGATTTCTCAACTGTCCAACATGCTCGTAAATTACTTGGGTGCTGATATAAAACATTTGCCGACGATCCTAAGGTATTCAAGCTGAAGATGACAAATTACAAATGGGTTTCACAACAGCAAACAGCTGGTGATAAAATGGTAAGAGATATTCAATGCTGATAAATAGTGATGTGTGTGGGAAAAAATAATCCTAACTTCACAGCTACAAAAAGCACCATTGACACCACCACCACTGTCACCACTCCTACCATGAAACCTTAAGTACATGCAGAATGTATCCTGTGCTGGCTTACAGTAACTCAGTAGACTCATGAAAAAAAAAGCTATCATGAGTAGGTTGCAAAACTTTTCTAAAGCTACTTATCTTGCAAAAAAAATATTATACTTCATATAGGATATAGTCACGTACAGTCTGCTCTAGACAGTTGTGACTTGGACTGGAACATCAGGACTACTTTCCCTTAAAACCTGACTATATAAAGAGCACAGAGTTATAGCAGTGCATACAGCGCATGTGTTCCACCATATAAGACAACCTACTTATCATACAAACCTCCAGGTAAGAAGTGAACATCCTCTGGCTGGGTCTTCCCTGCCGATTGGCACAGGGGCATATTAACGTGCATGGAAGTTTTACCAAAATCTGTCTAATACAAGGGGAGTGCCAACAGCTGGGGTTTTTTTTATTTTCATTCTGATTTTGCTAAGTTAAAGAAGTAATAACAAAGCCTCTCTTCTCTTCTGCCCACTCTACAAGAAGCGGGGTCTGCATAGAGCATAAAGCTGCATCATTTTTTTTAATATAGTACTAAACTCTGATTTAGCCATAAGCACTAAGGAATGAGATCTCAGATTTCTAACAGTTCAGTACTTAGTAGTACTGGTTAAAAACAGGCATGTAGCTGTCAGTATTATTAGGTAGGGAAGAGAGAACAGGACAGAACATCACTACACCACTGTATAAATTCATGATGCGCTTATAAAGTGAATACTGTATATAGTTCAAGTGATTTCCATATAAAGAACGATTAAATAGATGACCTGTATTCTTCAAACTGACAAAAAGATCAGGAGGAGACAACGCGGAGGTCGATAAAGCATAAGGAGTGTGAGAAAATAAGTACAGACAAATTGTTCACTGTAGGCACAAGAGCTAAAGGACAGCTTGAGCAAGGTGAATGGCACAGTGGCTGGTGACAGGTTTAAAGCAAAGACTGATACTTCACACATCACCTGCTTAAACTTGCCACAAGAAGCAGAAAATGAGAATCATAGAATCATAGAATGGTTCAGGTTGGAAGGGACTTTAAAGAACATCAAGTTCCAACCTCCAAGATGAAGAGACGATTACATGAGTTAAAAAAAAGACAGGCAAATTTGTATAAGAAAAACCCTTCCAGAGATATTAGGCACAAAAAGAAATAAAATTCATTCATCAAGTTCCTAAGAAATGAGCACTGAAGTTGGGGAACATTACTCTATGCTTGTCCAGACTATCTGCAGATGTACCTGCTGAAGACAGAGTACAAGCAAAGTACAACCTTTGATTTGACGCAGTACAAAATCTCCTATGTCCTTACACAAAGTCAGGGAAGCCAGAGGTGACTGCACAGAAATGTGAAAAAGGTAACAGTGCAGAGAAGCTCTGCTGACAGTGTAGCCTGAAATCCCTGCTAACTCGTCAAGATTGGTTTTGGAGTGCTCTGCAACAGGTAAGGAAGGATGGGATTTACGGGGGAAAGGATTTAACTTTTCCTACCTCTGTCGGTGATTCCCTACATTCTCCAGACAGTACTTTTTGCTCTTTCTGGCTCCTCAGCTCCAGTTTCCTGGATGCCAACCAGTTGGGCTCCAAGAAGAGGAGAGAAAATGCAGTGTTGTATGGCAAAAAGGGAGTGTGTGCCTCTAGCTCCAGCCCCACAATCCCTCCCCAGAATGGACTTGATTTGGAGACGTCATAAAGGGAAGCAGCTTGTCTCATCATGTGATACAACATGGTTGAAGGAGGAGCATCTTTGTCACAGGACACAGTCCTGGCATCTGTGAAAAAGTAGCTACCCCCATGAAATACCCGGACTGCATCATGGCCCAGCTTATATTGATGTGGACCTAAAGCCAGGCCTTTAGGGGAACTAGCAAGGATGACAGCAAAAGCATGGACGCTCATAATGTCCCGATCCAGACCCCATCAAAATTTGCCTAGTGAGGAACAGACTTTGATTTCTCATGCTTCTATATCATATATATCATTTGTAGTCTCTGCACAACACCTATAATTACCCACTTTTGAAAAGCTGTTACATATGTCTCATAGTCTAAAAACTTGCTTTCCAGTTACCTGGAAATGAATCACTGGACTTCACAGGAGAATTAAGAGCTTTTGTTCTTCTGGGAAATGAAACTCAGTAGTGTGCATATATTGCCAAGCAAAAAATAGCACAAAAGACAAATGGAATCCATATTTGACTGGGATTTACTACTAATTACTACAGATGACTTACAGATCAGAGGCGTACTTTCCTTGGGCAGGATAAAATCTGTTTGCTTCGTGACAACACTAAGTGAGCAGTGAACAATGTTGTTTCTGGCAGGCAGAGTGATTGTTGCTGTCAAGTAGTGGTTCACGGGGCAGATAATATGCAAGAGAAAGTTTCTCGCGATGTTCATTCTTTGTCTCCCACTTCACACACATGAACACACGCCCTTCACAAAAATTCACAACCGTCGGATTAGACATGGGATGGGAATTGTGGTTGGGAACTATATTACAATGAACATTCTTTAAGTGACTCTCCCACTTTACTGGAATCTTTCAGAATTCCACAAAATTGCCTATTACATTTAAAAACAGTTTCTTTACAAACCTTAAGACATAGATAAGGGAATGCTCCGACCCTGTATGCTGAGCCTTACACAAACCTATCTCCAGGAAAGACTTGATGCAATGGTTCTTCATTTCTCTGAGCTGGAACTAAAATATTGGAGTATTTAATGGAGAAAGAAAATAAACCTTGTGAGAATCTAAACCAAATTAGCCTGCAGTGTTTAAGTCTTGTAAAATACCAGAAACATAGAAGATGGCTTACGTTCTTCAAACACAGTCACTACTTTTCTCTCGTGATGATGACAGAGCGCTGCTAACCTGGAGTAGAGTAGAGCACCCATTCAGGAATCACAGAGTTCTCTTTCATCTGAGGCAGTGACACAGTGGCAGCAATTTTTGTACAGCTATTTCCCATGATATCTCTCTGCACCAAGTAGATAATGACAAGAGATGAAGAGCCCTCTCAAGTATGTTTACATTATCTGTGAGATCTTTTCCATGGAGTAAATGTTAGTCTGCAACATCAATTTGTGCAGACGAGGTTGTATATATGCCATTCCGGGGCTCTTTCAAGAGCAGACTGGTTATATCCACACCCCCCAAAGAGAGGGAAAATACCCTGGAGCCTAAGCTGGACCATGCTTTGTCTCAGATGGGAAAAGTTGGTTTGCTCCAAATGAAGGCCCTGGAGGGAACTAATATGTATGTAATGTGGATGATCAGAACCCTAAAGCAAACCAGAACAATAAGGTTTCACCCTAGGGACTACAAAACATTTCTTAGACAAAGAAGATGAGAAAATATCAGAGAATTTGTGTTCCCCAAAGACTGAGGATCATTTCACAATGCCTCTTCAGACCCAGCTTCCTGGGTCTGTATCACTTTTAAGTGCCTGAGAAGACCTTTGTAGCAACTGGAACACATTTACCTCAGCATCCGGTTGGTGTTTGTCTCTCAAAAGTATTTCTTTAAGTTTGTTCCAGCTGGCTGTGACTGAAAGGGCTGCCTCCTCAGAGGCATTCCACTTCATGGGACACATGGAAAAATAGGAGGACAGAAGAGATACAGATAAACTCATTAATAATTTCATTCATGCAAGAACAGATCTCCAAAGCCATTTCTGGACTAGAGAAAGGCAGAGGAACAAAACTCTCGCTGTGAACTTCAAGACTTCTGCTCACAGAAGAAATGTCAGAAGATTGCTCATCAGTGAGGAACTAACACATGCTTCAGCTGTGAAGGCATAGGTTCTTGATTTCCCCTTGGCATTTGTTAGACTTTGGATATGCCACAGAGGCAATCCCCCCAAAGGTATCCAATTCAAGAACTTTCAAGCTCATTTTCATGTGGAGGCCAGATGGAGCTGCAGCAGAGCAGCTCCCAGGAATGAAAATTAGCAAACAAAATTAAAATAACAATGCAATAAGATGGCTTCTGATGGTTTTCCAGCAACAGTTGAAGGACAAAAAATCAAACAGAGAAAAATGTTGGATTTGACTGCAGTTGTTACTGACAGACCGGGAAGCCCCTTTGCAGCAGTTCTTTTGGAAGTGGGGATGGTGTCTGGTGGCCAGCAAGAAGGAGCTATTTGGTGGATATTCTCCTGGCAGTAGAAGCAGATGAATTCTGATCACCTTGGAACTTACACATAAAAGTGATCTGTAACACACCCTTAAAGAGCTAGAAAGGTGCCTCTAGAAAGAAACTTGAAGACCACAAAGCACCACAGAAGGCAGCTGCCTGAAAACAGACCAAAGGAGTTGAATCAGGCTAGATATTTATGACAGTTTTCTGCTCATCATTAACTCACCGAAACTTGAAGGAACATAGGAAGGATGCCTCAGCTTGAATCATTAAAAAAATCACACAGTCTCTGAAGGAAGGGACCCCAAATGAGGTAGCTCATTTGGCTCAGCTCACTCTTATATCTTAAATAAGCCAACACAGAAAGAGCGAATTTGGGAAACACAGCTCAAATATACAGAACATATATCCAGAAAAAAGGCTGAAGTTTTGTTTATATAGCAAGGTGAGGACAAATACCACATTGCTGTCTGTGCTCTGACTTGGCCACAGCAAGTTATCCTCAATGTGGAAACCACATTAATGCTGTGGACAAAATGATCTATCCTGCCTTTCAGTAAATCTTATTAGTTTAGGCATATTCCCACACAAAAACAATTAAGTGACTTCCAGGACTCAGATACACCGCCATCTTACAGCACAGACAGAATAAGCTTGCATGGTCTGGAAATATCCTGATATGTTCAGACGCTTATGGCTGTAAGGTTCATCAGTGTAACCTGGGTAGTGCACAGATAAGAAATTGGGTAGATAAAAGAAGACATCAATGGAACCAGCAGAACATTTAAGGATTATTATGACGTTGGTATCTGCAGACATACAGAGAACCATGTCTTCCAGGGTGAGCCAGCAACAGCCCAGTCTGAGGGCACTCAGCTGCCCAAGGTCTTGTAGATAAAAAAATCCATGAGTAGAAACTGCAGATGTAGAAAGGTATTCTGGATTTCACAAAGAACGTGAATAGAGAGCAGAAGAGGACGAGCTACCAGAAAGGCAGATGACTGCCATGGAAGTCCAACACTGCAAGAAAGAAACAAATTCATTATAATATTAAGTAACTAAAGAAAGTGAAAGTTCCACATCTGAAAATAAAGGGAAACTGACAGCAATGCAAAAACTTGAAAGAAACATCTCTCTCAAGTTCCAGTAGTTTTAAGGGGTGAAATGGTCACAAAAGGACTATTAAAGATACATGGCTGTTGTGTAACTCAGTGTTTATCCACTCATTTGAATCACACCTTTGCTTTCTCTCCCCACTGTTAGGACTGTTATTATTGAAGAAGAAAAAACAATGATAGACTGTTTCGGCACCGCTTCTAACTCATGCTCTGCACTTAGAAGTTGAGGCATAAGACGACTTGCTGAGGAACCAACAGACGGTGGAATCTTATAGATAAGAATCCCATAGGCACACTGAAGAGGACTCCCTGTCATACAGCGAGATTCTGGGTCTGTTTGCTTTCCTCTCAGTGTGACGTTGTGCTCCAGGAAGGAGGGAACAAGATAGCAAAGGACAGGGATAAAGGTGAGAAGCAACCAGGTAGGGCAAACGCATGCACTGGATGCAGAGCAGTACCTGCCTGGCTCCAGTCTGTCTCCCCTGTCCCATCTGCAGTCATCCCTGCCTCCACTTCTGCATGTCCACTTCCCCCTTCATGGGTTTCCTTCTGCAGGCTTCATATACACTGCTTCCTGGTGAGTGCATCTCCCTACTTGTGCCCACAGACAGCTTGAAGTACATTCTCCCTATCTTTATCTAGTTATCCTATCTCTGGGCCTTCTTTTGCCTTTCATCATTTCTTCTTCCAGAAATCTCATCAGAGAACCTCTCATCCAAAAAGTGTTGGTCAAGCACAAACCCAGCTTCAGAATGCACATAAGCTACAAGAGCAAAGCTTGGAAACCTCTGCAGTGGGTGTTCAGCCACTAAGAATGTACTAGAAGATGTGAAATATATGAGAATAGTGGCTACTGGCTCAAAGGCAAGAGTTTTTTTATTATATTGGCTACAGTATGAAAATGCCCAAAACCTCACAGCACTCATCTGGACAGCAATGTGGAACATGATCCCATCTGAAGCTGAATTTGAAAATTGCACCTTTAGAAGTTAGATAGGAACGTAGACACCTTTAAAAGAGGATGGTTTAGGTTTCATGAGTCAGAATGCAGTCAATGGCAGGAAATATATTTTACAAATTCCACTGTTGAAAGACGCAGTCTAGAGAAATTACCATCTGCTTTTCAGTAGTTAAGATGTCCTGGTTTTATTGTATCAGCTGTATATTAAGGAGTCATTTAGTCTAATGTAAGATTGCAAGTAGATGAGATCTGTCTGGACACTGATGGTTCCTAGGAAATCATAATTTCTAGAGTTCTTGTGAATCCAATACAGGGACTGACCCTTGCTCATTTAGCGAAAGTTTTTACATAGTGGCTCCTAGTGCCACATAAAAGGGCCTGTTCCTGCAAAATGTGAGCCAGTGACACTGACAATGGCTTGGAGCAGTAGAAAACCAGAAGAGGGATGAGAGTAATAGCTCCCACCGCCACTACTGGGCTTCTTCCACTACTGCACTAAACGCAGGAGCATTACATGTTTGCACAAAAGGGCTTTCTGGATAAGAGAGAGAAATTGTTTTCTTAATCCAGGAAAGGTATTTCTGTGTACAATAAAAAAACTTACACGGCATATGAGATATAAGATAAAGTCACCATTTTTTAAGGCCCGCTGTCACAGGATATGAGCAAGGGGAATTTCTCACTGTTAACTTTTCAGAGTAAATTGAAGCAAATACATTTTCTTCTGTTTGCTAAGCTCAGGTACGTGATCAGGTTGCAGTGCCACGTTACAGTTCAGTCACTCTATTACCTGAGGAGCTAACAGGAGCAGCGCTGTTTCCACTCCCCTGTAGCTGGGTGCTTCCCGTCTGCTGGCTCACAGAAACCCGACTTGGTAGATCAGAGTGAGATCAGCAGTAAACTAACCCTACAAAAGCAGTCATTATTTCTCTTTCCATTTATTTCTCTGAAGAAGTTTATCAGAATTCCAGAAAAGAGATGGATCGGCAACACAGCCTGCAGAGCACTGGACTAGGTCTGCTGTGGCTGTCATTACGGCTCAGTGAATGCACAGCTACTCATCAGGATGTGGCAATTCAAGCAAGCCGCTCACCTGTAGCTCCTTATCAAGGAAACGTATCCACTGCCGCAAATAAGGATATCCAAAATACTGCAGCAGCAGCAGCCTGGTTTCCCACACCAGACCCCAGTGTGAGTGTCACAAGTGAAAATAAGTCCCTGAAAAAGTGTAGGAAAACTGCTTTAATTTATGTGGTAACTTCAAATGTTTGTTTCAGGTTTGTGCAACTCGCTAGACACAGCTGAAAGTCTTTTGAAGAGATTACTACAAAGCATCTATATTTTGCTATACCTCAATGATATTCTGATAAACGGTAATATTTTGGAACAACTGGGACATTGATGCCCTGTGATAATAGGAAGAATGTACATATGAAATGAAAACCAAATAACTGCGGGTTGCCTCAAAACAGGGTAATTGGACTGGCTCCACAATAAGCAAGAGGGGAATTTCCTTCAACAAAAGAATGGAGACTCTATAGAATTAGCCAAGTCTATAGGCATTGACAGAGGGGATTTTTGCATTTAACTGCTATTACAGCACATTTACTTGTGTGTTGGTCAATATTGCAAAACTATTGCATAGTTTGGGTGAGAAAAAGAAAACATTTCAGCGGTCAGCAGAGTGAAATGAATACTTTTAGAGTTGGGAAAGATTCTCCTACCTTCTTCTTCCAGGATTGACCTACCAATGTTTAAAATGCCTTGTGAAAAAGAAAAAAAAGCACTTTATTTTTGCAGCTGTAGTGTCACAAGGTCAGTAGTGCCTGGTAGCTTAGTAATGCAGGACCCTAACTTCTCCAGAAAAGGCACCACCTGAGTGGAATTCTTTCCAGTGCATTACATGTATACGGGGGTCCAGCCACCATTTCACAGAGCAGGAAGAGCTGGTCTCAGATGGAGCAAGAATTTTGTAATTAGAAGAGACAATGGTTACTTGACATAGTGTATTAGAAACAGAACTCAAAGATCAGCTCGGGAGTCAATCAGAAAAGCTACCAACAATTCTCTCACTATACAAATATAAACAGGCAGACCCGAGCCAAAGCATGGAAACACTATTAGGGATTATCTTTAAACATTGACATAAACAGGAATGTCTTAATGGTAAGCATTTAGGCTAAGTTGTCTAGGCTCCCTCTAAAACCAATTTTTTCTGTCCAAGCAGAAAGAAATATGCCTGGGAAGTACCTGTCTCTCTGCAGTGGCCATCATGGGAACTAGATTACTACCTTTGAACGAACACTTTACTTTCAGACAGTTAATTTAAGTGACGTCTGCTATGTTCACCATTCAAGCTTTCCTGTAATACAGCACCAAAGTGATCAGGACCACGACTGGTCACATTCTCTTCAGTAGTTCAGTTGCTGAAGCCAACAAGAGAAGACATACTGCAAGAGATTTAGTGTCTGTGCAGCTGAAACAGCATCTTACCATTGAAAATGCCCGGCTTCAGTACAGCTATTGTTGCTTCAGGACCTCATATGAACTTGTAATTGGAGGTGGTGTTTTGTCTCAGCTACACTCAGCTTTTTCAGATCCTGCCACACCTGTCTAATTTTAATTCATTTTCAGTCTGAGGACCTATTCAAAAAGCTGATATTAAGACTTCGCTGTAATTAAAAGTACCATGTACAAATCAACCTTTCCTACAGGAAAGACTTTTCCCCAGGAGGAAATTGAAGAGAGTAATGCTATCATGCTTTCTCAGCTGAATGACTGAATGTCTTGTTTCTGGCTGCAGTATGGAGGGTATTAAAGGAAAAGCAGATGTTTGAATAGATGAGTGCTTCTGTTTCACAGCCAAAGCAAGTAACTAAATGCTTTAGGAAAGTTGCCTTGCCGCCTCTGATTTTGGAGCTGTAGCCCTGCTTGGAACAATAATATATCATAGAATCATAAAATAGTTGGAGTTGGAAGGGACCTTAAAGGTCATCAAGTTCCAACCCTCCTGCCATGGGCAGGGACACCTCCCACTAGAGCAGGTTGCTCAAAGCTCCAGCCAGCCTGGCCTTGAACACTTCCGGGGATATATCTAATAGATGTGCAATCTACACAATGAAGCTTTGATATCAAAGAAGCCAAGCAGAATTTTTTCTGTTCAGGGCACCTCAAAAACCTTGTGTTTCAACACAGCAGGTATGTCTCTTGCACCATATTTTTCTCCCGTAAATTGCTCTTTGAAAGTCTTGAAACAAAGAAACACATTCAGATGGAAAATATTTTTTATTGATCAACTTCTTGTTCCAGACCCTCACTCCCCACCCATATTCCTGATCCCACATGAGCAATTCCACATGATTTCAGGATTTGCTATTAATCATCTTTTAGTTGACTTTATTTCCTTGTTACACAACAGGAAGTAAGGATGTTTGATGGGAGTATTTAGTGAAATAAAGGCCAAATGTTTGATAATCAGTACAGTGTGTAATATTATTCTCAACAATTGAGTATAAATACTGTTATAATGGAAAAAAAAATACTTCAATTCTTTCCACTAAACTGTTTCCATCTAGGCTGGATTTTCACATGATAATTTTAAATAGCTATCAAAACAAAGACATGTACCTCCTCAGACAAATAAGAAAATTATCTCCAAGTCAAATACAAATGCAAACAGAAAGAGTAGTTGTTAGATACATTTAAGGAATATGGTCTGTCATGGTGAGATCACCAGAATGTCATCAGAAAACAAAGGAAATTACAAAGAAGGATAATGTAACAAAGCTGAGAAAACTTCTTTCATTCTTCATTTCTCAAAATCTTTTGCTTGTGGTTTAAAAACAAAGGTTACAAACAAGAAAATCTGAAATACTTGTTCTACAGGTACACAAAGTACTATGAAAGTACTCATTCATAGCACACTGTATGTAAAATATTAATTTAGAAAGAAAATGTGAACCTGATTCTCAAAGTGATCTAAGATATTTTTTGTGTTGAAATACTGGGAAATGAGGAATCATAATCCAGCTTCTTTTGGCCATGTTAGAATAGGCTTAACTTGCTAAATTCTTCACTCATGAGAATAATCTCACAGTAATTAGCAGAAACTACTAATGTGAGAGATGACCAGTTAGACAAGATTTGCAAGTTACACCAAAATATAACTTGATGTTGAGAAGACACTAATGACCTTGAAGATGTGGTGTTGAATTCAATGCAAGGAATGCACACTCTTCATTCTAGGGGAAAAACAGAAGAGGAAAGAAGATTGGCTTTTTATCTCTGAAGTGTGAGAGAGCCCATTACCTTCATACACAGTTGGAGTCAAATAACAAATCTAACCATTTGTCTGCAGCTTGTGGACTTGATGGTCGCAGTCCAAACAGCACATGAGCACATACGAGCACATGACCAAAACCCTGAGTGCTATCTTCTGACAAGGGAAAAGCCAAAGACTGCCTCAAAGCAAAGCTGGCAGCCCCTTCTAAACCAAAGGACTCACGTAACTTCTGCAAGGCTGCATCTTTTTTCCCATCTTTGAACAATGGCTTTTCAGAGCATCTCTATCTCTCTGGAGCTCTGGGTTGCTCCCGCTATTCTAGGTTGCCGCTGAAAGGATATGCTTAAAGGAAAAGAGTTTTTAAGAGCTCAGGGTTTACCAAATCATACCTCCATGGGCTGCATTAATTACTGATTTGTTTACAGCCTAGGAATAGGTGTTTTGCAAAGGGCTTTGGGAATGAAAAGAAGCACTGGAACGGCTGAGCAGACATATCTAATGAATGAGAGCACAGAGGGGACTGATCTGCCTGCAAATGTCAGGGAGAAAGCAGAGGGCAGGTGTTAACAATATGAATGTCATGCTCAGCAGATCTGAGATTGTTCCAGGGCTCTTGAGGGTTGTCTTGTTACTTTACAAACTTTTCATTTCCATTGGTCACTCATCTCCCTTTGTCCTCTCTCTTTGGCAGCAAAGCAGCTACCTCTGCTTGCCCTGCAGTGCAATAGAGAGAGAGCAAGAGGAGAAGGAGCACAGGAGCAAAAGATGTCTTCAGTGGGGACAAGGAACAGGGAAAGACAGGAAACTGATATTCCTGTTGGCTAGTACGAAATTCACTCAGACATTGCTTCTCTTATTTAGAAAGACCAATGATATATTTTCAGGATTAACAGCTCTATCAACTCTCAAAGATGTTTTAAACTATACCCTGGATGGATACCTGTGTGTCATGGCCTTTGCCGGGTTTCCATCATCGTATGTCTGACCACGAAAACCTGAAGAAACAAGTTCAAATATAGATTGCCATTTTATTTTCAATATGGTTCACATATTTATTCTCAAATGAACTGGTTTGGGTTATTATTTAATTCAGAATAGATAAGTTTCTTTATTAATAGGTGAAAAAACATCTCAACGTGTTTGGCCACATTAAATGGAATCCAGAGAAGTGGCCAGAAGAAAAATAAAATTTAAAAAGAACACAAAGTTTTGTCTCTAAGTCAATGCTATTAAATGCCAAAAAGAAAAAGGATCTTCCCATTTCTATCCTCTGCAGAGCAAATAAAGCTAAGCCATTCTAATTCCAAAGCATAGCTACTGATAGACAAATGCAATGCATTGCAGTATAATGCATTCTATATGTCAGAAAACTCTTCTTGCATCCGGAAAAAGAGTCGCCTATGCGATGGTTAGCTACACTGATTATCTTTTTTTTTTTATAATAGATACTGTCATCACCAGAATCTTAGTGTTGAGTAACAAAATACATGTTATTAACACCACTGCTCTTTTGGACACACTGACACTGCTTGGTATTTTTAACAGTCATACTTAACAATGTAATTTTCTATTTTACAAGGATGTATGCAGTAAATATTTTCATTATTTTCACTATGCCATTATAAGATCATTTCTCATTTACTTTGACATTTTGTATAATTCGAATTGTCACAAATTATGTAACAATCTTTGGTTTGATATTCCCTTCACTTTTACGTGGACTGTTTTTCTTAACATCTTAGGTTCAAACACAATAGCATCCCAGTGAAAGGGATGAATTATCACCCTCAGCAACATTGTCTTTAAGAAACTTTCATCATTTCCTGATTTTGAAAAGCTAGTGCTTGATAAAATATCTTTGTTATAGAAAATAAACATTTAAGAATACAGAAATCCTTAGGAGTAATGCTATTACTGTTACATTAAAAATCTTTCACATGGCAAGCAGTTGATGGCTCCTGACAAGTCATTAAGAATACAGGGATTGCAGCAATGACTTGAACCCACCTAGTTCAGTGTCCCATCTCTGACACTGACCTGCACCATCTGCCTCAGAGGGAGGCTTTGGGAACTCCATCTTGGTCAGCTGGCAGACATGGAATTATCCATGCACTAATATGAACGGCATTATCCCAAAAATATAAAGTATGGCAGAACCCATGAAGCATGAGGTTAATATCCTCTATACAACACAGTGATCACATATTACAGTTCTGATATTCTTGATAAGTGCATAGTTTCTCAGATTTTTTCCTGAATCTCCACAAATTCTTGATTAGAACAAAAACTTGCAATAAAAACATTTAAATCAAATACTGTGCCCCAATAAATTTCTTTACTCAGTTTTCGGTGTTCTACCATTTTCCTTTAATACACAGACTCATTCTCTTCTACTATAAGGCAGAGGGAAATTCCTAGACTGACATCTCTAGAGCCTTTTATTATTCTACATGTTTTCATCATACCCTTCATATTTGTTAAATGGAAAATATGAATTAAGGAAAATGCACCTAGACTGCACGAATCACAACACTGACTATTTAATTGATTCACCCTGAGTGGGCTTGTTACAGGTTTCAAGTGGAGAAGAAACCTGAACTAGGATTATGCAAGGGCTCACACAGAAAACTACATTTAGACGCCAAATTCAAGACTCTTCCTTTTTAGTATCAGGCTTCCAAATCTGAAGCTATAGTTAACTGACAGTATTTTTAGACACCAAAGAAAATCTGTAATAGGAATTACTATGTTTAGAATGAACTGTGAGGGGAGCCTGGTTGTTTGGGTGGGCTTGGGGAGGTGTTTTTGGCAATGCTCAGATTGATCCTTCTCTCATCTTGACTCCTTTTAGACTTTTTTGTTCTAAACTAGTTAAATCCACTCCTGTGCACCTCACCATAAACCCCCAGCCTTAGTTCACTCTGAACTCACTAACTTCTACAACGCCTTACTTTCAGGGCTTGGAGATTTCAGAATATTCTGACTCCATGAGAGTATCTGAGTGTACCTCAAATCATAATAATATCCTTACCACACTTCTGCAGTGGAGGGAAGTACCACTGTCCCATTTGCAGTGGTGGTGAATTAACAGTAGGGTCGTGCTGCAATCCCTACCATAGGTCGTGCTGCAATCCCATAGGTCGTGCTGCAATCCCATAACAGCACTGTGTGCCTGCTTGCCAAGGATTGTTTTTTACGAGTTACCTCATGTACCAACAGCAAGGTAAATATAGGTGTGGCACACAGAACTTGGCACAGGATGGAAAATTCACCCAGGTAGCAGAGAAAAGAGCCAGCCACACAAGTTGCCCTTGCAGTAGCTAATTAAAAGCTAATTGAGGTATGTGAGTCCACTGTCTAGAAAGGAAGCTGAACATATATAGCTCCCATGCAGACATTTACATTCAGGCAGGTAAATCCCACCTCATTTTCCCAATGAAAACACACTTCACCTGAGATGCTTTCCTCTACACAGTCAAGACCTAATTCTCCTTTTGTTATCATTCGTACTTACCGCAGTGGATATCACAGATCTGCAGTGGAACTGAATAATCTACATCTGTTCTCCAGCCCTTTCAAAAAAAAAAAAAAAGAACTGAGGCTTATTCCCCTTTCCGCAGGACTGTTATTAAACACTTGTGTTGACAACATGAGATTGCTCTATTAGTTTACTAAAGTGACTGCATTTTTTAATCTGGTTTTAAATAAACACATATGGAGACTGTTGGTCTAGTCTAGTGTATATTTAGTGAGTTGCAATCACTTTTAAGTTTCTAAATGATAAAGCCAATCAATTTATTATTTATTTCTTTTGACAGGGAGAACTTTATTCTGACAGATAATATCTAATTTACAAAATAAATGATTTATGCAGGAAAACATCAATTTTACCACAAAATCTGATTTTTCACAAGGGAAAGAACAATTCTGATTACGCAGAAAGATCTTGCCAGTCTCACTTTCATCTTGCCCCTTTCTTCCTGGCAGCAGAAAGTGAAGCTGACAAGGGACTTCCAGGGCAGCTGCTGGAGCCTCCCAGCTCTGGCTGTCAGTCTCTCTTGTCCCAGTGTCTGCTGAGAACATTAACTCCAGAGAGGAATAAACCCATCAGCTTCATGCTCATTTTCTATCAATGATGACTTAATAAAGCTCAGCTATGGAAACAGTCAGAAATAATTTGCCCAGCTCGGCTTTCAGGAGTGCTAATTCCAGCATACCATGCACTTACTGTGCTGCTTGCTGTATGCCCGACCTTTTCCAGCTGAGGTTAGTTTTTGAAAAATTAATCTGTTATTTACTTGGATCTTTTGATAGTTTGGAACTTTTTATTACAAAGGAACATTTAGAGACAGGATTAACAATTTCCTGGTGATACTCCTTTATCTGCCACTGACAAAGGAGCAAGGTCATAGAGAGCAACTTCCCTGTTAATTAATGTCATCTCAACAAGAGGTGGTAGAAGCACATCAAGCTATAAATAATGCTCTTTGCCAACTCTGTTCACACAGTAATCAGATTTGGCTGGGAGGGGAAGGCAGTGAGAGTGCCTGCTGGTTTTCTTTTCTATTTTTTTTTTTTTTATGATTTGTTTATTTTGTATAGAGTACCTGGCAAAATCAAGACACGTACCTGAATGCAAATTGTTGATCCACACATTTCTCGTGACATAATGATGGATACAGAATCCCCCTAATGAAAAGAAAAAAGTTGAAAACAATTATTTTCCATACCCTGGAACAATGAAAATGTATGCTGTCCCTCCAGCTCTTTGGCTTGTTTGCCAATAATGCTACATGTTCTACCGTGTCAGAAAATTAATAAAGTACACATTCATTATGGAAGGTTATTTATTTTCACAGATATTCCTAGATCTCAGCAACATAAGCAGCTGGTGTAGTTTTGCCAAGCACAATTTGGGCAGCACAGGAAGAGGGCTAATGTTCCTGCATG
This sequence comes from Limnodromus scolopaceus, assembly GCA_028565335.1. Classification (NCBI taxonomy): domain Eukaryota; kingdom Metazoa; phylum Chordata; class Aves; order Charadriiformes; family Scolopacidae; genus Limnodromus; species Limnodromus scolopaceus. The sequence goes on from JAOXNO010000001.1 coordinate 21,701,040, forward strand.
TTATGAAGCACTAAGGCAGGATGCCCTCCCCGCCGTGGCTGCTCACACCATATTAGCCAATGAGCATCTTCACTTCTTTTCCCTGGTGTAAACGAATTGAAGGAATGACCCTTTCATTACAGTTCTTCTGGATTTCCCATCACATTGTATGCTGAGAACAAGTTCAGCCTTGGGGTAAAATTGTCCTAAATGACTGTTCTGACACTTAACATTTGATTGTTTATGGTTTGTCCTCAAAATACTCTTAGTTAATTCCACTAATAGCTAGGAGACAAACACTGCTCTCTCTAGTGTGGCAAACTCCTAAAATAATTTGGGGCAAATTAGGTGAATATGTTTTTTTCCAGGCACAACTGAAGGGATTTCTAGGTAGAGAATGAACATTGGTTTCTGGGAATACAGAGCTAAGTCTTGATGAAAACTTTGTGCATATTGCTCATGGTGTTGAGACAGAAACTGTATGTAATTTATTTGGGCTCCCATTTTGTCACAGTAGCAGAGGACATAACAGCTTTGTGCTGAAGGAAAGAAAAAAGCATTTTAAATGCATCAGTGCCCTTCATGAAACATACACTTCAGTACCTAGCTGTGATTCGTTGGTGCTCCACCATTACCCTTCTCACTTAGCAATTCACACAGAGAACCTTTAAAACCAGAAAGTCTAAACTCTACAGATTTCATGGGAAATAAGCCAGTTGAAGGGAAGTGCTTTCAGCACCAGAGATGTAATAAAGACCTAAAATGATTCATTAGAAAATAAATTCAGCTTTCAGTGTCTGCCTTTTTGAGTTTAAGAGGTCCTTATTCATAGCTGCCTGCTTCTCAGCTAATGCCTGGTATATGCATCTTGCATACTGAAAGCCTCAGAGATATTTGAAAAAGTCACAGTTGGAGCAGGTACCTGAATATAGTGGCAAAGAAAGAAGTACAGCTGGAATGTATCACAAAAAGAGGACAGATGTAGGAACTATGGCATGCTTGTGCCTTTTAAAGCACATGCCCCTACAGCAGAGTGAAGGAAATGAGCAGTCAGGAATAACAGTAGAAATCACAACATCTGGATTTCTCAGCGCTCTCAAAATTCATGACATGACATTTCATACACCAGGCCAGTGGAGCAGAAAGCAGGAGCACACATTTAGGGTTGAACATAAGACTACTGAGGCTGCTGAACCAGCAGGATGCCTTTCAGCATGGTAGCTCCTAGGTTCTAGTCCGCTAATATTCTCCTATTTGAAAAATAATGCTATATGGCCACTCCTCTGCTCTCTGACGCCACTTTCCAGATGTACCTCTCATTAGATCACAGGCCAGGCCAGTAAGGTAACTGTGGTAGGCAGGGTAGAAAGGCAAGGGCAAGCCACAGTGCTGCACTGAAAATGTGTGAGATACAGGCTTAGTTGCAAAAGAGGAATGAGGTTCCCATTTCCTGACTAGCTGCTGCCTGAAACAGAAATCTCACCCTCCTGTAATCTTTTCCCTCTCTCCCCGACTCTGCTGGAGAAGCAGTTGTGTAATCATGCAGTCAACCAGCTCAAAAAGCTAATTTGGCTAAAACTTACCTTTTTTGTGTGTTGAGTTTGTTTTGGCAGCTGTGAGATTTAGAGTGGCTCAAGATCATCATGGATTTATGCCTCAAATGTTACATTTCATGATGTGAGATTTGCCAGGTCAGCTGTACCAGTGACCCATATATGAAATGCTAACATTAACATTTGCTATATACATAATGAAATACTATACCACAAAAATGATGTTAAAAGAATATTAAGGTTCCACTCCTTAGAGTGGAATAGTCACTTCCTTTGATGTGACTCATTTGTCTTCAGGATCCTTATTTATTTATTTCTTCAGTGTGAGATCAGAATTAGAACTACATGCTTTAAAAATGTTCCAGTAATTGTTCCAGTATGTACACACATGGGTTTATTAATGCTTTCAAGCTGCAGACCAACAAATGCAATAATAAATTAATCTGGCTAGATAATGTTTAAAAGTCTTACAATGTTTAAGAAATAACGTATACAAACCACAGAGACTGAATGGTGCATCCCAATAGATTCACACGAAACCAGCTGCGTCCTGTTACACACGAGCACTGAAAACTGTGCCTTGGTTTGGGATGTGAAGAACACTTGTATTTGTTCTGCAACTGCAGCAGTTCTCATTTTCCAAGCTGGTATTAGGGGAAAAGACTTACTTTTAGATTTACAAGGACCATATATTACATTCTAAATTGCTATATTTAAAATAAGTGCTTTTTTAATTAGTTAAGTGCCATCAAATGATATGCAAGTAATTATTTTGATTCCCACAAGTTACTTTTTTATACTGATAAACACTTGATCTACTGGGGATACACAGAAGTAGCAAGATGACAAACCTCTTTGCCATAATTACAAGCTGCGGCGACATGAACACATCTCACTTGCTTACCGGAGAAGACTAATATCCAGTGACTGATTTAAATATTTTTCACAATTTAATACTATGTAATTTAAAAAATGTATTTACCTGGAAATTCTCCATGAGCAAATGGACATTTAACCCAAGAGCCTTGCTTGGTTGTAAACTGAAAGCAGAGAAATGTGTTAGGAAAACTGGTTTTTCAATTTCAATCTGTGGCTACAGATTCAACTGGAGATGATCAGTGCATTCCAAAAAGTTGCAGAAGGTGAATTCACGGCTCTCCTGGTCTATGGTATCTTCCAACCCTTGATTTAAATTAGGTCCCCCAATTCTTCAGATATTTATGCACATGGTTATTTTACAGAAACGTGCAGTTGCACTGACTTAAAAGTAATCTAAAAGAAAACAATAGGCCTATATTAACCTTATGTGTCATTCTTCTCTCAACTAGAATAATAAAAGGTAGTCCAGAAAATGTAATGTATCGATTATTTTTATTACCATATATTTAATATGGAAAACTTTGTATGTTAAGTTTAGTGCATGTTTCAGTTTGCATTGCCTTAAAATATTTTCTCCCTGCTCTTCTTACACAGAGAAAACAGAGGGTGCAATCTGACCTGTGTCCTGACAATCACTGCTGCTGAACTTCCAAAGAACCTCCTTTTAATGTAATCTTTCACATTTCCTTGATTCTTACTTCCCATTCATCAGAGCTATGAAACAGAATACTGATCCTACCTAAAGAACATCAACAACAGCATTAGAGATGACAGAGGGACATTAAGAGGTGTTTTACAAAGAAATACCTTTACCTTCATGCAAAGTCTTGGGTGAGTGTCCACACGAGAATATTTAACCTGCTTGAAAAGAGAGCACTCAGCATTAGCTAGTTTCATTAACTAGTATCACAAAGTCAATTACCCAAAAGTTTCATGGTTTGATTACTAAGGAACTGGCTTGTTTACTTTATAAACATCCCAGGAAGTTAATCACATAAAATAGTAAGAATAGAAACAACTGCTACTTTTGATTGCTGAATAATTTGCTTCTTATTATCTGTAACATAGCATTTTTTATAGTCAGTCTGACCCATTAGAACCAAATTAATTGATTCTATGGTGGCTCTTGTGCAAAATTCTGATTACACAGTTGTCTTGTTTCAGTCCCTTATTTACTGTTCATCAATGACTCAGCAGAACATTTAAACATACACCCAGAAGTGTTGTTCCACCTTCAGTTCAGAAATTTTTCGATTTTCCATATCCCTGTTCCAGAAAAGACTTAAACGTAGACTGAATTTTAGACATCCACTTAAGTGACCTACAAAATGCTGCTTTCTTGATTAACAAGTGTTTTACCTGCCAAGGGCTTCACCATAAAAACAATTACTACTCATGTAAGTGATCTTCCTTAAATAAACAGCATTGCTCAAGTGAGTGAGCACACAACACACAGCACACGGCATCGTGACCAAACACCTCTTTCCTGTAACTTTTTTGAGAATAATGTAATGGATGCCCTTGGGTATGTCTACAACAGGGTCACAGAAGATAGTTCTGTACGAGTCCACCACTCATATATGGCGACGGCATTGCCATCGACAGAGAAAGCTCCACCCCAATTAGAGAGGAGAGTTTGTAGCTTTTGGGCGTAAGTCAGTCCATGTGCATGGTATTAGAGTGTGTGGCATCATGTGGATGTACTGGAGCAGCTGGCACTATGTGAGGAATCTGCAGTAGTCTCCCGCATGCTATAGAGATTTCTTCAGGGTTACAGTACAACAAATGGACTAAATTCAATATCAACCCTTTTAGAATGAATTGGAAAAAAGGGCAAATTCATTGTATCCATGAATATCAATAAATACAGGAAAACATCCATCGTCTGTAATTCACTACTCTTGGACTGTGTTCTGGGTAATAGACATAACCATTACCAGCCAAACCTCATTTCAGGCTTCTTTCTGTTTTTTCTTTTTTTTCATTTCTTTTAATTTCCTGCAACCAATGAGTTGTGCTTGCTGTCAGCAGATGATGAATCCCACAAGGACCACTCACACGTATAAAATCAAATATATTTGGTTTTGCAAGATCAAAGCTTTGTTGAAACCCATAAAATGGTGAATCTGAACAATCAGTAAACACTTGGATAGGAGTTCCTAATCGAAAAAGCATTCAACAGTCTTGAGTAAGCCCCCCTCCCCCCAAAATCACGTCATCAGAATAATTGCTCATAAAGTTTCAAAAATCAAGAATTTGGATTTGATTTTATTTGCCTTTTCAGCTGTTACCTCAAGTTTACTCAGGAATCAGGAAATCCTGAAACCTACTTTTCAAGACAACAACCAGAATTCTAACCAACCTCATAAATCCAGTGCATTCAGCATCATGAGGCTTCAGATTGAAGTATTAAGTAGTTCAAGATACACATACTGAAAACCCTTTTCAACTTTCGAATATAAGTGCTGGAAGAACTGAGGAACACAATATTTCAACACCCACAATTTCAAGACATTGGACCAGGTTGAGGAAGGCGTTTCAAAGAGATCTTTAATAGAGTACAAAACAATTGTACACTACCAAAGTACTCTTTTGTCTCCAGTAAGTTTTAAAGAAATTTAGCTGCTTCTCGCTTACATTTTAGGTGTCTAATGTTAAATATCCAAATCTGATCTAATCACAATAGACTCTTGTGAAAGTCAGTGAAAAAAAATAGATCCTGTCATAGTTTGGGTTGGACTGGCCTCCAACCTTTCCTATATATCTATCTTCAGGTGAGAAGAGTTGTCCTCTCAATATGTCTGTTTCACTCACTTACTTTAAAGGGAATTTGACACAAATAGTGTAGATTTGAACACCTATCTTTTAGACAGCAAAATCAGCGCAGATGATACATGTCTTTACTATAAATGAAAAGCAGACCTTATTTACCCCAAAGAATTTAGCAAACATTACTAGCTTCACAGTCATCTCCACTTTTTATTTCTTAATAGTGAGTCAGCGAGGTCTTTGAATAAATCATGTGGTTAGTGTACAAGAACAGACTGTGATTATGAACAGTTTTAAGTATCAGAGAAGAAGAGAGGAATTTGCAACTGCTCTTATTCCAAAGTCTAGCTCTTCACATTATGCCTTTGGTCATGGCCTTCAATCTCAGTTTGAATAAATCTGCGTAGCTCTTACTTTTTCAGGAGAATTTTTGGAAGAGTTTTCTATATCTTCACAGTGGTCATCGGACTTCATTAACCTGCATAGGTTAACCGTGACAAGCATGGGACAGGCTGGCTCCCAAGCTAAGGTTTGTGTCGCTGGGTTATAGACAATATTATCCCATAGCGCCATCGTATCTGTGCACAAAGAGAGGAAACATTATTCAATGTGTCTAAAAATGAATAAAAATTGTTCATAAATCTGGTACCGATACATGTGCTTAGAGCCAAAAGCATTGCTTTTCCATTTCCTTCCAATTGTCACCAATCACAACTGAAGCATTTCACATTGTCACTGTAAAACTTGAGCTTGTCCCACCAAAGTGTTGGCATTTACCAGAGGTACTCAACCTGAGAGCTTAGTTTTACCAGTCTCCCACTACAGTGATAGACAGGTGTCACCTGGGAATGACACCAGGAATGATAGGAATCACCAGGCTCTTAAGCAGGCTGCACAAGCTCATGGAAGTGCATTCTGTGCCCATCAATCACAAGGTGGGTGTAACACAAGCAAATTTCTAACTAAGGACCTTCAGTTAACCATGTGTGGTAAATTGGAACAAATCCATACATTAGTCCCTAGAGGTCATGGTATTGGAGACTCAGACTCTGTGTGCCTTGTGTAGGACTTATAATCACACAATGTATATGTAAGAAGATACATTCAAGTCTTTAGCTGAATATCAAGAACTCAATAGTAAACAAAGCTGTGCAAGTAATTCACAATAAATATTTTTTCTACAGCATTTATATAAATCTTTTTTCTATGTATACTGGGCACACCATAATTTTAGAGCTAGTCAACATATATTTGAGGATACCTTAAATAGGCACTACTATAAAAGAAAAGCTGACTTATTTATTTGATTGGTCAAATTAGTCACTATGTACATACTTTCTTTTCCATTTAGCTGCACGTAGATGAGAGAATTTCCAGCATGAAATTCAAATTGATATTTCTATTTTCTAAAGAGGAAATTGCTTCCATTCTAACACAAATGTATTTGCCTTGCAAGGATGTGAAAGTATTGCCGTGAATGTCTATGCAAGTTTAATAGAGTTTGGATGTACTGTTATGGGTAGGTGTTTTTATTCTCTCTCATGTCTTTTTTCTTAAATCAAATACTAAAATCCCTTAGTGGTCTTCTTAGCATAGTCTGGGGAAAAATATTGTTGTACTTATGTTGTACTTAACACAAAAAAACACTTTTTCAGACTACTCTTTTTTCTATCTGCCTGGTAAAATTTTCACTAAGGACCTATATAATATAATTTCTTTTTCAGCTGTCATTTCAGACCAAAATATGACTTTGCTGGAACACTTTGTGTGAATAATTTCCCATTTAGTTGTGAGAAACCGGAACCTAACAGCAGTTAACTGTTTTCTTTTTCAATTCCCTGTTGCCTCCTTTGAGTTGGGTGTCAGACACCTTCTTCAAATGTCTCTTTGAAGCCCCTCTCTCACATGAGCAAAGCTGACCTCAGTGGATTTTCTTCCCTCTGGTCAGTTTGCATGTGACTCAAGAAAATACGGGAAATGAAGAAAGTTACTTAGTGTTTATATTGGCATAAACTTGGTGAACAATTTGGTCTGAAACTAAGTTATTTTGTCTATCCACAGTATAACAAACCAATATAACGATTTCCTTGAAGTTTTGCAATGTATGATCTTCACCTTAGATAAATTTCAAATTGTGACATACTACTGGAGCTGCTGAAAATCACTCATTAAAGAGCAATCACACAATACTTGCCATTTTCAAAGGGGCAAAGTTGTATCCTCCTTGCATCTGGAATTGCCAGCCAACCCTACAACCCAAAAAGCAGCCATTAGCTCAAGATTCTCAGATACACCCATTTTCAACATGTCACAGGAAACCTTTCCACAAAAGATAAAGATGCTACGGTTATTAGAAAGCTTTGAAAGCAGTTTCTTTTAAAGGATGATTTGCACTGGATATAAATTTTATTGTTCATCATTAGGGGAATTGAAGTTGATGAACTGAGGTGATCCCTTCTAGCACTATATTCCTACTACTTCTGAGTCATATATTTAGCCTGATTTCATTTAGAAAGTCTTACACATTGATTTTCATTAAATTTCTTACAGTGTCATTACTTTCTAGAGGTATCAAAAGACATTCAACAATCATAATACCAGAACTCCTGGCCTTTGTTATGGTAAAGGAGGTATCCTTAAAATTTGAGGACTAACACTTAACCCAATCTGCAGGTATATGTGCATGGCTGTTACTGTACCCTAATTATTTAGATTCGTGTGCAAATGTTTCTGTTACTCACAGTTCCCATCTGTTTGCTCAGCAATCGTATTGTGGAATTCTCTGTGTAATAACATCTTTCCAGTGACCTCATACCTCTCAGAGTGGAACAAAAAAAAACCCTAGGCTTGGAAGAGACCTTGTGGTTCAACCCGCATATTAAGGTATGTGGTTTTAGGTACCTACAATGTACACATCTGAGCGTGACTAAAGTGTCCAAATTACTATTACAGCAGCCATATGAAGATGTAGCCAATGCAGCCAGTGGAGTCTACAGTGCTATCCAGCACATCCCAAAATAGCCATCCACATTTGGTCAGTTAAGTAACTGACTGCATTAACTAGATCTCCACTGACTAGAAGAATCTGGACATCTAATTCAAATGTAGATATCTTTGTCTGGACATCTAAACTTGGGTATCTCAATCTGCAAGGGAAATCATACCCCAAAATTCACTGAGAAACTAGGTCACGTAGCAACTTTATCTCTTACCAAGATCATTTTAAATTTATTCCATGACTTTTTATTCCTTTTTATGAAAGATATTCCAAAATCTCACTTCTCAGATTATCAGAAAAAAAATCTGTTGCTATTCTGAATCTATGACAATGAAGTTTATCCCCCTTCATTCTTGAGGCAAGAATGGCTTTAGCTTAAAAAAACTGTTCTTTTTCCTTATAAGTGACCCTTCTGATGTGTATTCAGACAACAAGCATATTTTCTCTTTGCATGTGTTTTACCAGGCTAATGAAAACATGTTCTTCGAATCTCCTTTATAAGACAGTCTCTCCATTCCTCAACCATTCTAGATTTTTTATCTACATCTTCCATTTGAGTTAATCGTTCTTGAAGATGGATACAAGAATTGCCTACAGTATTTCAAAGAAGGCTTTGCCCATACTTTCCTGTTAACTTGGAATAATCTAACCCACTAGACTTTTGTTCACATTTACATCATGTAAGCATGTTAGTATGATCATCTGATGAACTATTACTCCCAGATAGTTTTTCCTCTACTGTAATTTCTAAATGAGGGCTCGCATCTTACAGCAAGAATTCTATTTATTAGAGCAACTGCATGAACTTGTACTTCATACATCACACTTCTTCCTCCTTTAGTTATTTCACATGTGAAGATCTCTAGTCTCTTCTAATTATCCTGACCCTCTTCCATTTTGATTACATCTCTCAACTCTATTATCAGCAAATCTCATTTGGCTGATGATTTGGCACAAGTCACTCTGCCACCCATACCAGCACAAACCACCACACATGTTCCCACCTTTTGTCCCCATGTCATTGATGAAAATATTTATGTAAGAACTGCTCTTAGTGTGGTCCTTAAATAATCTCCCTACCAGCACAGCCCCATTCAACAGTAGTTGGGTTAGCCCTCCAGCTAGGTATTATCTACCATACAAATCTTGTTCTCACCCCCAGCTTCCTCAATTCCTCTTTTAATTTCTCATGCAATACTATATCAAATTCTATGCTGCAATTCAGGCAGATTAAATTTTCTGTCTTTCATTGCTTATAAAAAATCAGTCAAATTAATCTTACACAATACTTCCCATAAATTAATGTAAATTGTATCCCATTTTCTTCTTATCTCCATGTTTTTAATGAGTGTTTCCTAAAATATCTCTTCTACATTTACACAATCATAAGGGCAGAGAAGCCTTTTTCTACAGACTTTTCCTCCTTTCTTAGCACAAATCCCAGATAAAAATTCTTTAATCAGAAACACAAGTATAAACAAAATTCCAGACTGTCTTACCTCAATGCAAAGACAAGGGAGTAGCTGAGAATATTTCAGAGAAACTGATTTTAAAGATTCCTTCCCTTTTATCTGAAATGAAAAAGATGGTCATGAATCCAGGACAATAAATGACTTTTAATAAAGCTGAATAAAGACATAGAAGGGCACTACCTATAACTGAGACCCCAATGAGAATTTCCATCTACAAGCAATTCCCCCACCAGTTCAACAAACAGCTTTGAGCTTCAACTCACCACAGCAAATGCCCCTGCATCTTCACAGGTAAACCATTTGTGGCACAGCCGAACGTAATAATCTTGATCTCGAAGAAAATTGGATACATTCACTGATATAATTTTCCTTGCCCTGTCTACATTATAATCAAACTTTCCAGCTGAAAAAGAAAATTCAAGCATGAAATTACCACATCTGTTTCTTTATTACTTTATTATTTCTGATTTCATATTTCTTTGTAAAAGGTACAGAATATATTTCATAACTTGATGGAGATGAAATTCAACATCTATAGATACTTACCTAGAACGTTTTAATTAACTATTTTTCTATCCTCATATTCCTAAAGGTATTCTTATTTCATGAGATATAATCATTTTCATGAGAAAATAATTCAATATTATTGAGTTTTAAACTAGCACTGGCAATACTGAGTGGCCAGGACAACTACCGACTGCACCTCAACCTTAATACTTGAAAACTTACGTAGTTCATATACAAATACTTGAAATATACACACATATAAAAGTACTACAAAAGCTGATTAGCGCAAGGTTGCAATTTCATGACACAGAGAATATGTGCAACTGTTAGACAAATACAATATGTGGGGGGATGTGGGGGTTTTTATATTAATTATCTTAATTTTATTCATTTTTTATATTCATTATTTTGGTATGCCAAAATCAGGATAGCAGTTTGGCAAATTAATTTCAATCTGTTTATGAGGTCTGCCTATAGACAAAATATAAAACCAGCAATCCAAAGTGAATGAAAATGACACAAACCTATTTGCAAAAGATTAAGTATTAAATAGGTTGTCAATATCTTTACCTGCTATCTAGCATTTCCAAATCATTACAAAGAAACACATTTTCCAAGACATTACCTGTCAACTACATGGTAATTACAAGTAGTGATAGTTGTATATCATCGTTTTTTTCCTGCTTATTCAGCTATGAAAACATATCATTGTACAGGTCACCAAAAATATCTCAGATCTTTAAGTTATATAGAAGATCAGCTCACCTGAACAAGCTGGAATATATTTTGCCACATCACCATTTCTGCAATCTGCAAAATAGAAGCCAGAGTTTTCTTTAGTGCTGTTTTATTTATATAGCTGTGTAAATAAACTGCCAAATTATGCAACATCTTCCCAACAATAAACCTATGTTTGATATACCCCTTTTTAAAGGCAGATTTGCATCCACTTCTAGATAAACAGCAAAAAAGAAAAGTCCCCTTACCACACACAGAGATTATATCACAACTTGCCTGAAGGAGCTACCTCACCAGTATGGGGTTTCTACTGGAAAACCTCATCAGCTGTTTAAGGCGGCAATCTAGGATATAACACTGCACTTCTTTACCTACTACCTAACAATAATTTAAGTAACAGTAGTAATAATAGTAATAAAAATAATTTAAGCTAATCTTTTCTTGAAAGCTACTCCTCTTGTTCACCAGGCTTATTCCTCTGTTATAAACAATTGTGTATTTTTGCTATTCTGGTTCTACTCTGGGCTTATAAAGAAATACCCTATTTAGCTCTCAGGGAGCCTACCAGAATCGCCAGGCAACACTTTCAGAATTATAATATTTGTATCTTCGAAACTTAAATTCTTATGAGGAGAGGTTGAGGGAGCTGGGGTTGTTCAGTCTGGGGAAGAGGAGACTGAGGGGAGACCCTATTGCTCTCTACAACTACCTGAAAGGAGGCTGTAGAGAGGTGGGGGTCGGTCTCCTCTCCCAAGTCACAGATGATAGGACAAGGGGTAATGGCTTCAAGTTGCACCAGGGGAGGTTCAGGTTAGGTATTAGGAAATATTTCTTTACTGAAAG
>JAOXNO010000001.1:21712877-21725522 GCA_028565335.1 Limnodromus scolopaceus
GGGTAATGGCTTCAAGTTGCACCAGGGGAGGTTCAGGTTAGATATTAGGAAATATTTCTTTATTGAAAGGGTTGTCAAGCATTGGAATGGGCTGCCCAGGGAGATGGTTGAGGCACCATCCCTGGAGGTATTCAAGAGACGAGGTTTTTTGTTTTTGTTTTTGTTTTTTCTTCATTGGTTGGACTAGATTATCTTAAAAGGTCCCTTCCAACCTAGGTGATTCTGTGATTCTGTGATTCTGTGATTTAAGAGCACTAAATCAGCTCATAATGTGCTGCCTACTGTTTTCACCTGTCCTTGCCTAACTCGGTATGGGAGCAGCACTTTGCTCTCACTTCCCCACACAGGAAAAGAGGCAATGGCCTCAAGTTGTGCCAGGGGAGGTTTAGACTGGATATTAGGAAAAATTTCTACACCAAAAGGGTTATCAAGCGTTGGAACAGGCGGCTCGAGGAAGTGGTGGCATTGTCATCCCTGGGGGTATTCAAAAGATGGGTAGATGTGGTGCTTGGGGACATGGCTCAGTGATGGTTTTTGTCATTTAGACTGATGATTGGACTCAATGATCTGGAAGATCCCTTCCAACCTAGACAATTCTATGATTCTCTTTCCCAGAGAAATATTTCCTATTTTCATTTGCTTACTCACCCTTGTAAAGTATCTTAAAACTGGGCTTTATAAAACCTTGTTTTCCCCACTCTTCATTCACAAAGTACATATCTACTTCAATAGTGATTATCAAGAAAACGAAAAGGCTTTTTAAATACAAAAAGGCTTTACTTCTATGGAAACGTGAAACAGCCACAACATGTCTGATCCTGTGCGCAAGGGATCATACTGTACCAAGGGCAAGAGCTGCCAACCCAGAGGCTCTGGAGATAGGAAGGCGGGACAAGCCCAGGCACCAGACCAAACCAGGGGTCTCACTTCATTTTTTTGCCTCATAATTTGGAGCACTTGTCTCCACCAGCCACACTGTATCTTGGCTGGACCCCAGTGCTGAATCTATTTTTATATGCATAGAGTAGGCACTTTACCCAAAAAACATGGAAAAATGCCACCTTATCTTATGCAATTACATGAAATCACGTGATGGAACAGCGAGCTAATGAAGGTAAAAAGGAATTTCTTTGCACTTTCTTATTAAGCTCTCCTCAGTCTCTGAAACCACCTATGGCCTAAGTATGAAGAGAAGCAGAGGATCTATCTTATGCACAGAGAGCACACAGGACTGAACCCGCAGGTAGAGGAAGAGCACATGCCAATCACAAGAAGGCCAATTAAGACAAATGCATAGTGTAGTTCAGTTTTCCTTTTAGATATAAACTTTGGTCTCTGTTTTTTATAGCAAGTCAGACATTTACAAGCACAAAATAAATCACCAAAATGTAGAGTAAGCCTGGTCCTGGCATGCATGATCTACCATCAGTTAGATCAGTGTATCCCAGAACATGATTTGGCTTTGCATTTGAGGTTTTGTGGTTTGGTTTGGGTTTATTTTGAAAAGATGTTTCTTGAAAAACATCTGGTTTAAGATGTTTTCCTACCTTCAACATAGTATTCCTGACTCAGCTTGACTTCACAGTAACTTGGTACTGTTTTCATGGTCACATAGATGTGTTGTGCTACATTGACTTCAATGCAATTGAACTGTACCTGTACCTGTTCAAAACATTTATAAAATCAACTTTGTGCATGACTTCCAGAATATGAAAACCACTGGTTATCAGAGTTAAACAAGCAATATTCGCTGTTCAGACTTATTTGTATTTACAAGGACCATTAAGCAGTCTCAGATATTGTAGAATTAAGAATGTAAAAGAAGCAGATACCACTTAATGAAAGGATTTCAAAGAGTATCATTACTTCTAATCCAGGACATTGCTATCTTCTTCACTTCCAGAAATCCAAATGTCTACAAGCTATCAAATAATCCTAAAAGCAAAGAAATACATGTACCCCATGCTTATTGAACTTCAAAAGCATAAAAGTCTTTCATACTACCAGAAGTCCCAGCTTGTAGACATTTTTATAAACACAGACACTTGCGTAATAGGAAAAAAAATATCTGTTTAAACGTTTAGTGGCAACTTCTGCAAATTTATTCATTCCAGTAACAGTTTGTAAGAGAGAAAATAATTTAGGAGACAACAGCTGAGCTCCAGTTATAGCAGGTCATTCCCTCAGTGATAGCAGTAATTATTACATTAAACTGAAACAAAGACAATTACATGAAATATGCTTGTTGAGTCTTGCCTATAAACTTACCTTACTCTGAAAGTTCATTGTTCATTGCTGGCCCCGCATTGTCTTTAGGGACATCGGATTATCAAGTGATACTGAACATAAACTGCAACAGCAGTTTCACATGTGCAATCAATATAACGTTTACAAAGCCGATGAAGTAACACATTTTGTGTGGGATTAATAACAGTTATCTACCAGTAACTGAAAGCAAAAATTCATCTTTTTTAAATAGTTGGTCAAGGATGGGCCTTTTCTTTTTTTCCCCAGTTGCAAATTTTAATAACAGAGACTTCTGAGTTTAGTTTCATAAAAAATTGTACGCTGCTGTTGCAATTATTACCATGAATTTAGGACAGATGTGCACAAGTGCTTAGGCACTTGGTTCTCTTCTATATGTGTAAATTCCATTGACATGGTTGGACTTCAATAAATTGTATGTATGCACTTAAAATCCCTGTGGCATTCTGTTTCCTAGTAATTGGAGTTACAAAAGCTTCCCCAAAACTTGGTGGGCACAAAAAGAAAGCTAGCAAGATTGATATGAACATTAGGCTTTGCAGAGGCAGCTTCTCTTGCACAAAGGTAAGTAGAAGTACAAAAATGGTGGAGAATTTAATTTGTAGCTCAGGTTATAAAAGGGACATTTGTTACAGAGTTTCATTTGACAATGCTTAAGCCTACATTTCATTACAGTTTTTCACAAAATCAGTAAAAGAAGAAAATAAGAGAGATACAAAATGTATTTTTTTACAAAGGCTCATAAACATTTAGATGAAAAACAACCCCCGCGCAAAAAAAAAGGCTACCTTCTTTCCATTAAGCATCTTGCTTTTTTTCCTAGCAAATCTCACATTTGTGCACTGAGATTGCTGTGTGTCCAGTGAAAGAGAACATATTTCCAGCCCACGGATATTTTCTGAAACAAATTAGGAATAGATTTCAAAAATATAATTTGAGCATCTTTAAGAAAAACAAAAAATAAATCAAAATATACTACATCATAAGCTTTCCTCCTAAGTGAAAAACACATGTATTTTCTCTCTGTTAAAAAGGGGGAATTATATATAATACAGACATGAGGGTAGAAGCAAGGATTTAATACAGATTACTATAAATTAAAGCTTTAATTATGCAAATTCTAAAAATAAACCTATTAACTCCTAGTGAAGCACACCAGGAAATATCTAAATTGTAACACACTTAGCACATGAATGGCAAGGTGTCAGTAAAAATAGACTATGCCCCAAAAGTTTGAGTGCTTCAATTTTATTTTTAGTGCAGAATTGTGACTTCAGACACATAAACTGTTTCTCCTTCTGTTGGGGCAGTCACTTATGTCTGAGTTACCAGGGCAGACACAATTTGTGTGTGTGTGTGTGTGTGTGCACACGTGTCAGAACAAGAAAGACAAGGACAACTTGGGGGACTGGTAGAGGACAAATTAAGTGTATTTTGTTGGAAGTAAAAATTCAGTTGTATTAAATTCATTATCTTAGTTCTCATTCCCTTGAGAAGGGCCATGGCTTTATCCTGGTTTGTAGTAAAATGGTTTCACAAAAAATATCTTTCTGATATAACTACATGAAGACAGCTTGGACACAAATATTGCAATATGGAAAAAAATTTGGCTGGACAGCTATAAACAAAAAGTAAACAGAAATGATTCAGTAGCAAATCAGTTTTCTACCATCCAGACTCAGAGTTCCTTTAATGTTTAAATGAAGAGAGCATGGGCTTCCTTGGACACATTTCATCACTGTTGATATCTTCATGCTTTTCAGTATCATAGAAGACAAAGATGCAGGAGCGTCATGGCAGAAGCTGTTAAAAATGCCACCTGCAAATGTAAAAACAAAGACAGAGAAATCTCACTGTGTACAGGATATCTGGAGGAGAGAAAGCACCAAAGGTGAAGTTCCAGCTCTACAGAAATCAGTAGGAAAATCACCATTGACTTCAGCAAAGTACTTTTCCTAAGACTTTCACGTTACCAAGACAGCTAGTTGGCTTCACTAGCAATGCAGGGAGGTTGGAAAGAACTATGTTACAGATGGGGTTTGATAATAAATTCCCTGGCTCAGGGATCGGTACTGGGACAGGCGCTGTTTAATATCTTTGTCGGTGACATGGATGGTGGGATCAAGTGCACCCTCAGCAAGTTTGCAGATGAAACCAAGCTGTGTGATGTGATCAACATGCTGGAGGGAAGGGATGCCATCCAGAGGGACCTGGACAGGCTTGAGAGGCGGGCACATACAATCCTTATGAAGTTCAGTCAGGCCAAGTGCAAGATTCTCTATGTGGGTCAGGGCAATCCCAAGCACAAATATATGCTGGGTGGAGAATGGATTGAGAGCAGCCCTAAGGAGAAAGATTTGGGGGTGCTGGTTGATGAAAAGCTCAACATGAGCCAGCAATGTGTGCTTGCAGCCCAGAAAGTCAACTGCATCATGGGTTGCATCAAAAGAAGCATGGCCAGCAAGGCTGAGGGAGGTGATTCTGGCCCTCTATTCTCCTCTGGTGAGACCCCCACCTGAAGTACTGTGTCCAGCTCTGGAGTCCTCCACACAGGAAGGACATGGACCTGTTGGAGTAAGTCCAGAGGATGGCCTCAAAAATGATCAGAGGGCTGGAGCACCTCTCTTATGAGGACAGGCTGAGAGAATTGGGGTTGTTCGTGGAGAAGAGAAGGCTCCAGGGAGACCTTATAGCAGCCTTCCCATGCCTGAAGGAGGCCTACAGGACAGATGAGGAGGGACTCTTTATCAGGGAGTGTAGCGATAGGACAAGGGGTAACAGTTTTAAACTGAAAGGGGGGAGATTTAGATCAGATATTAGGAAGAAATTCTTTACTGTGAGGGTGCTGAGACACTGGAACAGGTTGCCCAGAGAAGCCGTGGATGCCCTATCCCTGGAAGTGTTCCAGACCAGGCTGGATGGGGCTTCGGGCAACCTGGTCTAGTGGGAGGTGTCTCTGCCCATGGTAGGGGAGTTGGAACTCGATGATCTTTTAAGCTTTATGGACTCTAACCATTCTATGATTCTATCATTCTATGATTCTGTGTTAATCCACAAGAGGAAGGACGCACACTTCTCTAATGATTAAGGCTAGTAGAGCCCACCTAGAGTGATAGTGGCTTTAAATAATCAGATCAGCTAGATTATGGCTAGACTAATATTTCATTTGAACTTTTTTTCAAAACCATTACCTGTATATTGCAAGCACTCATAGGTAGTATTTTAATTTTAGGATTGGCTGATGGTCTCAACTGCTGTTAAAATATGATTTTCACACAAGAGGGCACCATTGCATTCCTAGTCATGGAAAAATTCCTCACACCTACAGGACTTCCTTCTCCTTTAGACCAGAACAGCAAGAGCAGAATAGATAGTACCGAGGCCTTTTTCAAGGTGCACAGAACACAGCTACTATGTCTCATCTTATTTTGCTATCCAGATTTAGTCATCCCAAAGCCATAGGGCATCAGTTTGCACAGCCACCTTCTGTAGGTTAACATAAAAGAAAAAAAACAGTCTTAAGGCTCCAAATCTCATCTGTTGGCCACATTTCATCTTTTTCTACTTCCCAGACTGCCCTGCACAGAAGTCAGTTATTTATTTATGAATTTATGTTGGTACAGTGGATTTAATCCCCAATACATTCCTTTGGCTTCTCTACCTCTGCATTGTTTGCAGTCCCAAAAATTAAGGTTTTAAGAAACTATCAGAACAAATAGCCAGGGAATTGGGTTTTGTCCCTTGGCTATGTGGTATACAACGAAGCACACCTCATTTTAGCTGTAACTACACCATAGCAATTTCTTTCAAAGACTTCTTACCCTTCTAACTTTTGTACATAGCATGAAAATTAAAAGACACTGAAGTAAAACAAAGTATTTCACTGGACTATTATCCCCCTGCCTCCCTCCAGGGAGAGGCTGAAAGAACATAAAAACATTTTACTTTTATGAGTCATACTGCTGAACATACTCCTAGGAGGAGTTCAACCAATAT
This sequence comes from Limnodromus scolopaceus, assembly GCA_028565335.1. Classification (NCBI taxonomy): domain Eukaryota; kingdom Metazoa; phylum Chordata; class Aves; order Charadriiformes; family Scolopacidae; genus Limnodromus; species Limnodromus scolopaceus. Next base: position 21,719,139 of record JAOXNO010000001.1, read on the forward strand.
GGTGAAGAGCACAGTATAAAACAGCAGTGCAACAATACTGTGCTTGCCATAAAATACAGGATAACACTCTTAAATCATGAGGAAAAGGTGCATCCCTCAACGTCTAGCCAAGAGTTGTTGTCAAGTGTGGATGGAAGACACAGCCACAGTTCTCACAGAGTAAACGTAGGATGCGGAGGGGAGAGGAAGGGCAAAGCTTATCCTTACTTACCCCTCCAACCCCTCCGATGAAGGAAAGACTGTAAATTTAAAGACTGAAAGTGTATTAACCTGTACAGGACCTCTTTCTATATTGTCTGATCCTCACTTTCACAGTGCCCCGTTGCAGCTGAAGCCCACTGTCAGGGATCAGATACAGACACTTGTAGGATGTGAAGACAGGCTGACGCAAATGTGGTACCTTGGCTTAAATCTGTCAGGCCTTAAGGTGCCCTCACACTTGGTATTGGGAGAATTAAGTTCGGCATGATACATATTAAAAGTCAGAAAAGACAAACGCTTCACACCCGAATCTCCACTCCATTATCCCGATTTTGTGTCATTAAAGAGACAAGAAGACATGTTGATATGAACTAAGTGGAAAAGTATGGAAAAACAAGGACACTTTACCTCAAGTGCCAGTAGTCAACTCTCAATTATCCAAGGCAATATTGGAAATGAGAGAAGACAATTTGTGCAAACCGAAAAAAACCCACATATCATTCAAACTATAAAAATTAGGCTTTAAGAGCAGTAGATTACATTGACCTTTGAAGAATTTGTAAACATGTTTCCACAGACATGAAGCAGCCTTCAGAAGTACAGTGTACAGCAACGAGATGTGAACACTATATTCTGTGTTCCAAGAATGGGTGTTGTAATAATCCTGATGTATCTCAGGATGGAAAGTTATTGTACAACACCCAATCAATCCACCCACAGCAAACTGGGAGGTTATTATATTGCAGAACTACCTGATAATTATTACTAATAATGTGATATGTGATGACTAGTTTTAGCTCTGTCTCTTTGCTCAAAAAGACATTTTCTTGACTGCATCGTATGACATGCAGTTGTGGATACCAAATGGTATCCAGGAGCAACTGTTCCTGCTTAATTCCTTGGTTGTTGGTGTAAATGTCTTGATCCAGGCCTAATCTTGCTTACTCCTGTGTCTGTGTAGAACTGATTCAAGGGAAGAGCAATGTATATATATATATATGTACAACATTGTCAAAGCTGACAGGTCTTCACAAAGTACTCTCTCTGGGTGAATTTGAGCATATTATTTGACCCTAATCATTTTTAGGAGAGATTGTCATGACTTAATTGAATTCAGTCCTCAGTTATTACTGCCTGAGGTATGGTATTATCAGATGTCACAGGCCTGGAACTATCTCAGGAGAATCCTAAGTCATACCTAGGTTCCTTACTGACATTGGATGGTTATCAGGCAAATGCACAAACATAGTTTTAGGGACCACTGTCTGTCCATAAGCAGGGACACTGTCTTCCTTGATCACAGTTTCTCCCTTCAAAATGAGAACAAATGAGTAATACACTGGATAAAATGAAATTAATGAAATTATTCTTCCACTTTGTATTTTTTCCCATTAGTTTTATGATACATTTTGAGAATTGCAAAAGACGCTGCAAACCTCATTAATAATGATTTAAATGGATATCATGCATGAGGATATTAGTTTTGGATCACAATAAATATATGATACAAGTATGGCCTGACAGAAAATAATTTTCATTTTATAAATCATCACAGTATGAGACTCACTTCTGACTAATTCTTCAGTAAACTCTTACCTTGTCATCTTTTAATCCCCTCCTTAGATAGTTTCCTCTGGAACACACACCTCTTTCCTTTTCTCACGAGTAGTTTAATCTACACCCCAGAAGACATAAAGACACATCTTGCTACACAAAACATTTGCTGAGTAAATCTTGCCTAAATTTTATGTTTATGAATTATAACTGTAATTAGCCCTACATGAGAGAGGGATTGTTGCTGTAATAAAAGGTTCCTTAATTATGGACACATATAAGCCCAGGCACAAAGAAGCCAAGGCTTATTATTCAGTATGTAGACACTTTCCTTGTACTTTTGCCGTCAGCTCAACCACAGCAGATTATTTTTTCTATCTGATGAGGCAGCAATCAACCTGAACTGTCACGACAGCAAAATACACCTTATGTACACTCAGAGTACATACTCTTATGTATGCCAGAGCTGAGCAATGGATATGCAATAGAAATTGTTAGATGGATAATTTGAAGCCTCAGGCAAGAAGATTAAAATTGGAGAACAGCAAAAAGAATTGCAGAGAAAATCCATTAATAACAGTCCCAGGCCAACACCCAATAGAAAATCCTAACTGGTTTGTTGTCTGATATTTCTGCCCTACAAGAACTGTAAGAATCTGAACTACTTCGGATACTGACAGTGCTAAATCTGTGAGCATACCTAAAGCACACTAAAATTGCTTCACTGGAGCATCATTTCGTGAGTATAAATTACAGTAGCATTTCAAACCTATTTGCATATAACTTACCACAGTATCTGCTGCATCTGTGCATTACGATGATTCAACAAAATTCATAAACAAACTAGATATCCCCTCCTAAGATAATCCCATGGAGCACTTCAGTTAATAAACACCAAAATTCACACTTAAAAGTACTTACACCAATTATGAAACTGATTAAATTTCAGGATAACAGCCTCTCTTTCACAATAGATTTCAATGCAGAGTAAATTAGAAGGGTTTCACAGTTGCACGTTCAGAAAGTATTTCAAACTTTGAAGGATAATAGACAACATGATGATATACCATGCCAAATACATTTTCTGAGAATGTAAGGCTTTTTTAAAGTCACTGATATATTTACATCAATGTCTGCATATATTACAGTGAATTTTAAATAGTAGCTACATAGCCCTTAGCCCATTAGCACTACTAACAGTCTAGAAGAGCAGGAGAGAGAAGGCAGAGTCAAAGCTATATTGCCAAATACAGCTGTGATGATAGCTTCAAATTCTAGGAAATAAAGTAACCTTTTTGTTGCAGCTAAAAGCTATGACTACTGCAAAGGTGCTCTATTATACAGTTAACTCTTTTAAGGTAATTTTACCTCAAATAATAAATAGTAAAAGGAATTACTATAGAAAAGGAAGTATGGAAATGAGTATACACCCACTGTTGCACAAGTGAATTAGGATGAAGACTAAAAAAATGTTTTTTCATCACCCCTATGAGGCTGACTCATCCTACATGTTACTTGTATTAAAGATAGCTGATAAGTCATTTTCAGGCAGCACTGAAAACCTACAACCAGCTCTGCTTCATGTATATCATTTTGAAAGATACATATCTTTAGTTTACAAACTCTTCAGTGCCAAAGTCTACATCCAGCTAAGAGCTAAAAATTTTGCTTAAGCATATGTGCACCATCGCAGTACCTCTGGCAGTCAGCAGAGAGGGAGAACCGCTCTCGCCTCCCTCCCAGCACATAATTCACCTTGTCCTGAGATGAGTGGAATGAATCACCACCTCGTGGTACCTGTAGCGAGTCTCCACTATCTAGATCTGCATTTGTGTAATACCCGACACAGATTTTTAACTCCTAATCAACAGTATTGCAGGTGTCCTTCCCTTTGAGACGAGGGTTAAAGGATTCAACCCAACCTGTGCTGCTCAAGGGGATGAAGACATGCTTCAGCTAGGCAGAGCAAAGGTCAGCACCTCTGTTCCTCTCCTCTTCTACAATTCCTTCCACGTAGTTTGTGTAACAAGCAGCTCAGCTGCCTAATCCTAAAAAGGATTCATTCACAATCCTAGAACCAGCCATTGACAGCTCACTCTGCTCACCAGTAGACTGCTAGACTTTTTCAGGTGGGACATTTAACTGCATCCCTTCCACAGCCGTTGTTCTTTCTCTTGACCACCACGCATTTCCCATAAATTCCATGTTTCAGAGAAAGACTCATGACAGCTGATGTTTGGCTCTCACCCCACACCATAGCACCAGCATCTCACATGCTCAGGGCTCAGGGCTGCAGCTTCTCCCTGTCTGTGGATGCTCTGTCACACGGATCCAGGAAAGGCACCGCAGAGACAAGCTTTGCCCAGAGCTGGGCCTCCAGAGGACAGAGGACTATCCTGTCCAAGGGGACTGCCACAAGGCAGCTGCCTCGTTCTTCCCTGCCAAGTGACTGTGGGCACTGGAGGAGCAATTGATGGAAGCTTCAGAGTTCAGGTAATTCAAGATCCTGTATTATTACTGTAGGCAATAATAATAAGTAGAAGCAATAAAAACCTGTGAAATGACTACACAAACTCTCCCAATGACTACCTATGTCAAGGAAAACTATAAAGCAATAATGCACAATCATTACTAATATATTATTTATCAAAGCCTACCAGTTTACAACGTTTTGTACAAGGAAACTGGTGGTAAATACCCTGTCAAATGACAGTGATCTGATGTCATCAGGAAAGTGGGTTTATTATCTGCAATACATTATCTTTATCTTCCAAAAATAAATGTAGTAAAAATGTGAATGACATATACTCACTGGAAGGTTTGCTTTTACAATGAATCCCCTGCAAAGAGAAATAAAAATATTATAAAAGCTGAGGTAATAATAAAAATAAATATTGCTTAATCATTGCACACAAATATAAACAAACCTTAAGCAAGTAAACATATTCACAGTTCACAACAGAAATAATTTTCAAGACAAAAAATATTTTCAAATGCAGTGAAAATGCACATCACTACTGCATATGACAGTCCCCATAAATGGGGACACAAGATCAGTGTTATTCTTATTTTCATGTATTTCTTCTGAGGTGTAATTGTTACAACAGGTATAACAGTTCCATCAAATACAGACATCATTTTATGTGCCATTCACACTGACCAATAGCTTATTTACTGTTTTGTGAAACTTTACAATGGACTGTTTCATACCAGAGCAAAGAAGCCAAGCAATTTTTTTAATGGAAAATATCTAGAACACTATTGAATATTATATGATTTTAGAAGATCACCCTAGGTCAATGCAAGGAATTGTTACAGCAACTGCAAATGAAGTTTAGAAATAAGACTTACCTTTTTATTTCTGAGAACTATCTGACTCAGAATCCTAAAAATGAAATTACTCAGGCACATTACTTAAAATGTTCAAGTGGGAAACTGTTTTTGTAAGAGCCAAAGTGAACTTGACACTGACATTTTAACAAGTTTCTAGCTATCTTTCAGACACACTACATCCATTTTCCCAGTAAAATAAACTAAAATTCTGTAGAGGATAAAAATAACAAATCTTATCCTGAATACTATGCGTGACATTCTAAAGGAAGGCTATTACTTAGCCAGCAAATACTGGTTTCTGCTGTTCCAGCATTCAGGTTTCTGCAATAGCACTTATAGCAGCATTCTTTTGTATATGGCATATATGTTCCCCTCTGCTTTCCTTTAAAATCAGTGTCTCATTCACAGAGACACTTCTGTCACACCCACAAAAAGAGCAGGCACCATCTGCTGCTCTCAAACGGACTGGCAGCTCTCGGTCCTTTCAAAACATTTCAGGATCTTGTCAAGAAGCCAAAAATCTGTGAGTTTTAGAGCCAGTAAAAGTCTCTCAGTGGACATTTGGAAGTTTTCAAGTTGCAGACAAACATAGAGGCTGCAGCCTGGGTAAGCACTAGCACATCATAAAATAACTATTGCTTGGTCTTCCATGAGGCTTTCATCTGCAGGTAATTCTGTCCTCCTCATAAACACAGCTGTAGAGCAAAGTCATATTATTGCTGCAGGTGGGACATGACAGCTGTGGCAGCTGCCTGGAGTACTTGAGAAGTGTGTTTTCTGCCCTTCATTGCAGCTTTTAAGTTTTTAGCTAGATAAGCTTGTTTTTAAAGAAGGCCTTTAGAAAACCAATCACCAGTATGTAACCTGTATTAGTTCTCATCCCTTTGTCCTTTTGGCACTTTTATTTTTAATAATCACTTCTGGAGGTAAGTTGTCATCTTTTACAATTGGCAGTTTGTCACTATGACTCATAAAAGTGCAGATGCATAAATGGTGGTATTTTAAACCACTTTTTATAATAAGACAGAGATGGTCATACACTTTCACAGACTGAGGATGATAAAAATTACTTGTCATGTTCAAGATATGCCTTTGGCTGCTCTACACAACACTACATCAACACTCAAAGAAGGAAATCTAAAGGAAACCAAACTTCTTTACAAAACTGTTCTATAACCGGGGTACTTCAATTCATAAATTCCTCAAATCCCCCTGAAGGACTGAAAAATGTAACTGATGTGACCTCATTTCTGTTGTGATGTGTTCACAGAAATATTTCTGATTTATGAATTATCT
>JAOXNO010000001.1:21725622-21772752 GCA_028565335.1 Limnodromus scolopaceus
AACTGCCAAATATCTGGAGGTGACTCTCACAGCCAAGGTGTGCGCAAGAACAACTGTGCCTAGTTTGGAGCTTCTCCATGCAGATTCATCAATACAAAGACGACGACTATAACTTTCAGAATAATTCAGTGCCACACTAAACCAACAAAAGTGGAACATACCAGCTCATATAAAATCCCACTGGAATTTTAACTGCTGTTTCAAAGCCCTAATTTTGAATTATTTCTAATCAAACCCTGCAGGAGTATGCAGAAGGACAATTTGAATTTAGTCTCTATACTTGAGGTTCTCCATGGCCTTAGGGAGTGGAATAGATAAATATACAAAATGACTGCAAAGAATTGAGTTAGGGAGCTTGCTTTCTTGGTGAGAAAACCTAACTGTTGGATCAACTAATTGCTGAGCTACTGCTTATTGGAAGAAATTAACTCTCAGTTGATAATTTAGCAAATTACTTTCGTATTTTTAACTTCCTATTCTGCAGCCAGACTACTGAAAATATTTTGGTTAGGTGGCTTGAGAGAGTTCCCAATTGACAGTCAGAATCTCTTAGAACATCATCTTTAAACTAACTGTTCTCTCTGGTTACAATCATGGTGCAAAAATACATTAGAAAAAAAATCAAGATCTCATTGAAGTAAACAACAAAAATCTCACAAAACTCATAGAATTCAGCCTTTTAACTTAAAGACAGCCAGTGCTTTGGAATCCCTGTTATGACACCTGAGAAATGCAAACTGTACGTAAATAAATAATATTGAGTTACAAACATGAAAAAACCCTACCCACTACTGTGAGGCTGTGGGATGATGTAGAAATCCTTCTACACCTTCTAGTCTATCCTAATTAAATCTTGTTTTTCACTATTGCTCAGATGGGTCCTACCATCCAAGCACTTTCCGGTACCATTTGTGTTGATTTTCTCATCTTCTCCATGGGAAAAAAAAAAAGAAAAACATCCATCAGTGATTTTTGTTCTGGTAGGGAGATGTTTTGTAGTTCTTGGGCACTTGGTTTTGTTCTGAGTGAGGACTTGTTCGGAGGTTTACATAAATAATCAAACATCTGCACAAACACTTGCCAGTTACAGCGAGCATTTGGTCACAGCTCAATTCCTTTTTTGTAATAAGTGTTTCTTTTTATTGTAGAATAGCAAGGAGGGTGGTGGTGGTATTTTCTTTTATAATCATTTTGCAAAATAGTAAAAAAAGACCATTTGTCTCAAAGAAGAACTCAAATAAATTAACCAAGTTCCTCTCCCACTTTCTATATCTTTTGTTTTCAGGAATTTTCAGTGATGAATGCAATAGAAAAACATAGCACAGTAAAACCAGAATGGAAATTTTCTTCCCCTTTCACAAATGCTGTGGGTGTCTTTTATGCAAAAATAAGATCCTGAACATGATAGTACATTTTACTCCTATACAGAGAGCATCTTTGATTCATATCTGCTTTGGCAAAGAGCCTAAGTAAAATATACTTACACAATGCGCAAACAGTTAGGGATTTTCCTATTTCTCTAGGGTTTTCCCCATTTGTGGTATTACTCAACTGTAGCTAGAGGTTATCTGAACAGACACCACTAATGTGCAGCATTCTGAATAGAAGGTGTGGTGCCAACTTTTTAGCTAGCACAGCAAATCTTCTCAATCCAAGCCAACCGTAATATCACATTGTTTTGTTTAAGACTGTAGAGAAGAAAGTGCGATCAGCAGAGGAAAACTTGGATTGGGGGGCACAGAGAGTATTTTCATGGATTAAAATTGCCAAGGAAAAGAAACAGAGATTAGACTTGCTTCCCATTTCCTCTCATATCTCCAGGCACTGAATTAAGTGTAGAAGTGTGGAAATTCTTCCCCTGAATGTTCTGTCATGCAGGAAAGAGCTTGAGGCAAATTTGGTTTCATGGTCTACCTATTAGCTCTGTCGTATTTCGTTCATAGAAGAGTCCATGGCAGCTCTTCCACAACTCCATAAGGAATAGTAATATGCCTGAAAATGCCTTAAAACGTATTCTTTAATTGGGACCAGGTAGTCAGACACTTAACATTCATTCATTTACGTGCCTACATCAAAGTCAGTGGATGTATAGTGAACAGTTTTTCCCCTTTTGAAAGATCCTCAGTGGCAGAGCTATTACCTACATTCCTACTTTAGGTTCAGTTGTCAGAGAGGGCAGAGAAAAAGGAACACCACCATCTTGTGATGTTTCCCGTTATTCCAGCAACTTCTGTTCTTTGACCACCACCAAAAGCAAGCATGGGTCTCTACATAGTATTGCAACACAGGGAAAGTCTTGCCTCAATGCAGTGTGGTCTTGTAATAACCCATGTGCAAACTGTAGCCAAAAGGCTGACAAAGATGATGAACATAATCATATTCTTTTTGATTTCCAGAGAGGGGATGCTTTGCACAGATCCATCTTATTCTGCACACAATTAGAAAAGATCTCCCAAATCACTGGTTCTAGTCTACTGATAACCACGGCTGCCACATCATCTAATCCCTTTCAAAAACTAGTGAAGCTTTGTTTTATTATTAGCCAGGCTTTCGTGTGCACTGCTCCAATAGCCAAGGGTATTCCATAAGCCCTGTTCTCTGACAGCACCAAGTATTTTAATTTTTAACGTAAACACAATAATCATAGAATAGTAGAATCATAGAATGGTTAGAGTTGGAAGAGACTTTAAAGACCATCTTGGTCCCACTCTCTGCCATGGGCAAGGACACCTCCCACTAGAGCAGGTTACTCAAAGCCCCATCCAGCCTGGTCTTGAACTCTTCCAGGGATGGGGCATCCACAACTTCTCTGGGCAACCTGTTCCAGTGCCATAACACCCTCATAGTAAAAAATTTCTTCTTAATATCTAATCTAAATCGCTGCTCTTCCAGTTTGAAGCCACTATCCCTCATCCTATCACTACATGCCATTGTAAAAAGTATCTGTCCAACTTTCTTGTAGGTCCCCTTTAGACACTGAAAGAACACAATAAGTTCCCTGTGGAGCCTTCTCTTCTTTGGGCTGAACAACCCTAACACTCTCAGCCTGTCTTCACAGGAGAGGTGCTCCAGCCCTCTGATCGTTTTTGTGGCCCTCCTCTGGACCCGCTCCAACAGGTCCATGTCCTCGTTGTGCCAAAACCTCCAGAGCTGGATGCAGTACTCCAGGTGGGGTCTCACCAGAGTGGAGCAGAGGGGCAAAATCACCTCCCTCGACCTGCTGGCCATGCTTATTTTGATGCAGCCCAGGATACATTTGGCCTTCTGGGCTGCAAGCTTCTACATCTGCTCAGCCCATTCATTGAGGGAAGAGCCTACAGATGCTGGGCCACAAGACTCCTAAATGATTTCTCATGGCCTCTAGTGAAAAACCTGACCATCACCTCCATAAGGAAAAGGGTCTTTGAGCAGTGGACAGCCACAGTCAAAGTGCTGTGGATCTGTACAATTTAAGAACTTTGGATGGAAGCAGAAAGGATTCAGAGCTGCATTATAAGCTCCTCAGACTACTAACAAATGACAGCTATTTCTTTCTTAGAGACATTCATCCCCAGAAAACATGTAGGGAGAATGTCACAAACGGAAACAGCTGAGTGTGCTTCAGTATGCTTTTTCCAGAGCTATTTTCACAGGTGAGGGAGATGATACTGGCTTTGCACTTTATATGTCCTTGAGGCTGGTGGGGATTGCAACCTCACAGGACTTTTCTCATTCTATTCTTATAAAGGTCACCCCTGTATTTATCTTACCAAATGTAAGAAAAGAGAATTCTTTACAGTAAGAGAAAGCACAGAGATAATATGACTCCTGTCCCATCAAAAAAAAAAAATCTTAACTATATCAAGGTCAAGTATTTATACAAAAAAAGTGTGTTATTGGAAATGGGGAAAATGAAAAATAACAGGCCTACAGAAGACACTTGGCAATTGAATAAAATTGTGGTTATATTTACTGAGAACCAGAAGAATTATAATCAGTAATACACATAATATGAAAACTTGGAACTTTTAAAAATTTATAGCTAGTACTGCTGATACAGTGTCCCCAAAAGACCTTTTCTCAAAAGGAGCATCTGTATTTGTTTTGACGTCATGTGTAATTACTTTCATTGCCAAGGTAAAACTATCTTACTGATGATCCTTTTTAATTTTTGGCAAACCACAAGGTTGCTCTACAACTTCTACTGACAATGTGGTAATCAGATACATGTAAACAGTGTGCAATGGGATCAGCTAAGCAATTGTAGAAGGAAACATTTAGACTGTTATCCATGCAGAAAAGAAATAGGCACCTGAGCTTATGGCAAAGCATTATTTTGGACTACTTTGAACAACTGCTTCGTCAAGACCACCTGGATGTTGCTCGATTTTACAGAATGCTGGAAACAAAACATCTGAGTCTCACCTAGGTACTACCCAGCTCCGAGCTTCTCTGTGCACTGAACAAAACCAATCCTCTTCCATCAGTGCAGTGCTGAACCTGAGAGGGTAGGTACGACTGACAAGTGGGATATTAAGCTCAGGCTCAGTGCGGTGCTAACAGGGTCACATGCTTTTTGGACGAGAGCTGGCTTGTGTCCAACAGAGCAAGGTAAGGTCTGCCTGCAACAACACTATGTTGATGTGCTCTCAACTAAGCAGTGAACTGACAATGAACAACAGGGAAGAGATTATTTGGTTTACTGAACCAATCTTCAGTAAGGACAATCTTCAGTAAGGCTTCACAGTGGTCTAAAGCATGGCTTTTTACCAATTTTTGTTTCCTGCAACATCTGCCATTTCACATGTATATGTAAATGTACGGACCCTGTCGTCCACAACCTGCTGTTTGCTGCAAGGCCAACACTTCCATTACAGTCTAGTAGTACTTCAGTAATACAGGAACACGACTAACACAAGACCCTCAAGCCCCGTAGATTTTTGTCCTTCTGTTTACTGCTACTGCTCAGGTAAAAGACATTTCTGTCTTCAAGTCAGTATGTACTTCCTCCTGCATTGTATTCAGTCATAGAATACCAGGTTGGAAGGGACCTCAAGAATCATCTGGTCCAACCTATCTTGGCAAAAGCCAAGAAGGCCCAGCACCCTGTCCAGCTGAATCTGAAAAGTGTCCAGTGATGGGGAATCCACCACTACCCCAGGGAGATTATTCCAAAGGATGACTGTTCTCAGTGGAAAAATTTCCTCTTGTGTCCAGTCAGAATCTCCCCAGGAGTAACTTGTACCCATTACCCCTCATCTTTTCCATGTGACTCCTTGTAAAAAGGGAGACTCCATTTTCTTTGTAGCCACTGTTTAAATACTGGAACATGGTGATAAGGTCTCTCCTAAGCCTTCTCTTTTGTCAAAGCTGAAAAAACCCAGTTGTCTCAGCCTTTCCCTCTATAGGAGACTTCCCAGTCCTTTATTATCTTGGTGGCCCTCTTCTGGACCCTCTCCGACCTGTCCACATCTTTTTTGCATAGTGGGGACCAAAACTGAACACAGTATTCCAGGTGTGGCCTGACAAGCACTGAGGAGAGTGGGATAATGACTTCTTGGTCTCTGCTGGCAATGCCCTTGTTGGTGCAGCCCAGTATCCTGTTGGCTTGCTTTGTCGCAGCAGCACATTGTTCACTCATATTGAGCTTGTTGTCCACCAGGAACCCCAGGTCCTTTTCCACAGAGCTGTTCCCCAGACATGTAGATCCCAGCCTGTGCTGCATTCCTGAACTATGTTTTCCCAGGTGCAAGACCTTACACTTGTCCTTGTTGAACTTCAGAAGGCTCTTGTTAGCCTACTCTTCCAGCCTATCCAGGTCCTCCTACAGGGTGGCTCTCCCTTCCGAAGCGTCCACTTTCCCGCTTAGTTTGGTGCCATCAGGAAATTCATCAGGGTACACTTGATCCCATCATCCAGATCAGTTATGAAGATAATGAATATTGTTTGGCCCAATATCAATCCCTGGGGGACCCCACTTGTTGCCAGTTTGAAAAGGAGCTATTTACCAACACCCTCTGGGTAGGGCCTGTCAGCCAGTTCCCACCCACTACACAGACCACTTGTCTAGACCATAATGCATCAGTTTCTCTAGGAGGAGGCTGTGGGAACCATGTCAAAAGCCTTGGAGAAATCTAAGTAGACAACGTCCGCTGCTTGCCCCACATCAACTGAGCAGGTTACTTTATTGTAGAAGGCGATCAGGTTTGTCAAGCACAACTTGCCCTTGATGAATCTGTGCTGGCTTTTCCCAATCATGTGCTTCATTTGACTTGTGATACCCCCCAGGAGAATTTGTTCCATAACTTTCCCAGGGACTGAAGCAAGACTGATGTGCCTAAAATTTCCTGGATCCTCCTTTAAGCCCTCCCTGTAGATGGGCATGACATTAGCCTTGTTCCAGTCTTCCAGGACACGATGTCCATGACTTCTCAAAGATTATGGAGAGTGGCCTTGCAACAATGTCAGCTAGCTCTCTGAACACCCTCAGATGGATAATGTCAGGGCCCATCAATTTATAGGGGTCAAACTCCTCCAACTGTTCACATACCATCTCTGCCTTCACTGGTGGTGAGTCTGTGTTTGCATCAACTTGGATTTTTGTTCCCAAGACCTGGGCCCCAACAATGCTGGTAAGAACAGAGGTGAAGAAAGTGTTGAGAACCTCTGCCTTTTCAGCATTGTTGGTGACTAATTCATATCACCTGTTTAAGAGCAGGCCAATATTTTCTTTCTGATTCTGCTTGTTGTTGTTTGCATATCAGAAGAACCCTTTCTTACAGTTTTTGATATCTCTGGCCAATTTCAATTCAAGCTGAGCTTTTGCTTTTCTAACTGCATCTCTGCATGCCCTGGAAGCGCCCTTGTTCTCAATGGGTTTTCTTCCACCTTTCCACCTCTGGTACACTTCTCTTTCAGTTTTGAGCAGACTCAGAAGCTCGCAGTTAAGCCAAGGGGGTCTCTTGCTCTGCGTACTTCCCTCGCCTTTTAAGGGGATGAACTGGTTTTGTGCTTCTAGGAGAGCTTCCAGAAAAACTCCCAGCACTCACTACCTCCTTTATCCTCTGTGGAAGCTTCCCACAGAATCCCTCCCAGCTGAGCTCTAAGCAAGCTGAAGTTTGATCTTCTAGGAGCAGATGCAGAGGAATCCTGTTCCTATATTTTAACTGGACTGTCATATATTTCAGCTGGACTGCATGTGGCATATAACATCTTCTGACCAGTACTGTGGCTGCATGGCTGTACCCCTTTTACAGAGCAGAACAAGTGAAAGAGTTGGCACAGAGTAATTACATTTCTGGGAACTCTTTGCAGTGACATGCATTTATCCTATAAGTGAATGCCCAGTCAAAACAATATCACTTTGAGGTCTCACAACTGGGAAGAATATTTCCCCTCTTGTATTTTTTTTAAGTGATTTGTATGTAAAAATAATGCTGTGATACAAAAAGGGCCTACATAAAAACCACTTGCTTTTAAATTTATTGGACCAAAGGGAGCTATGACAGTCTGAAATAAAAGCTGCCTGTTCTATTGTATGCTTCAACTCCAGGACTAGAAGCAGAATTTGCTTGAAGCAACAGTATGCTCTAGCTTCTTTTTTTTTGGAAATTAAAACCAAAAAATAAAATAAAACAAAAAAAATTGTCAATCATTTTGACGTTGTGTTTCCTAAAATATTAATACAAGTTGTTAACAAAACAGAACTGCATACAATAGACAAAGTAAAATTAAAAGGCACTTTGAATGCCATACCCTCAGCTGGTATAAATCAGCACCATCCCATACACAGGGTGTCAAAAATTTCAGACCACTCAGCTACTTGAAAGCACAACTAATCTACCAAATCAGCACTTCTAGTCTAACAATGAGACAGGGACATTCTAGTACAGCATTAACGGTTATTTAAATGAATGACTGGAGATCTCACACGGAGGATGATAAGATGGAATCAAAGACATTTAGGGTGGAAGGGATCTCGAGGTCACCAAGTCCAGCCTCTTGCTAGAAGCAGAACTGACATCAACACCACTTCAAGTCAGCCATTACTTTGACTAATGAAAAACTGGAGGACACAGATTCCACAAGCTCTCCAGACAACCATGGATATCCCCGGCTTTGAGGTTCGGATGGTATAATGATCTCAGCAGCACAGAGAGGCTACAAGAAAAATTTAGTCAAGATCCCTCAGCAGCACCGACAGTACTGAGACTTGCAGCCTCAGAGGTAACTGGAAAAGCAAGACTTGAAATGAATATTATGAGAAGAGACCCTCCAGGACAGAGTTACTTCTCCTGCTGCTCCTGAAGGCAGTGGTTATTTCTTTTGGAAATACTTATTTTTCTTTTGGCTTCAAGAACTTTTTCTATTCCAGTTACTATCTTCTCATACATCCTAATGCTATTGCTCAGCAAGAGGGAATATATTGCAGGACTGGTTTCCAGTGCTCTAGCATACACAGTGAAGCCCTCACCATTTTGCACTAGGAAACCACTCATTTTGCTTATGTTTAGAATCAGTCCTAGAAGCAGAACAGTGCTCTGCTGTACACTGTGACCTTTATAAATGATAGAATTGTAGAATTATTTAGGTTGGAAAGGACCTTTAAGATCATTGAGTCCAACTATAAACCTAACACTGCCAAGTCCACCACTAAACCATGTCCCTCAGCACCACATCTACCCTTCTTTTAAATATCCCCTGGATGGTGACTCAACCACTTCCCCAGGCAGCCAGTTCCAATGCTCGATAACCCCTCCAGTGAAAAAATTTTCATAATATCCATCCTAAACCTTCCCTGGCACAACTTGAGGCCATTTCCTCTCATCCTATTGCTTGTTACTTGGGAAAACAGACCAATCCCCATCTCACTACAACCTCTTTTCAGGTAGTTGTAGAGAGCTATAAGGTCTCCCCTCAGCTTCCTCTTCTCCAGGCTAAACAGCCCCAGTTCCCTCAGCCACTCAGCATAACACTTATGCTCTAGATCCTTCACCAGCTTCGTTGCCCTTCTCTGGACACGCTCCAGCACCTCAATGTCCTTCTTGTAAGTGAAGGGCCCAGAACTGAACACAGTACGCAAGGTGGGGCCTCACCAGTGCCAAATACAGGGGGATGATCACTTCCCCAGTCCTGATGGCCACACTATTTCTGATACAGCCCAGGATGCTGTTGGCCTTCTTGGCCACCTGGGCACACTGCTGGCTCATATTCAACCAGCTGTCAACCAACACCCCCAGGTCCTTTTCTGACAAGCAGGTGTTCAGCCACTCTTCCCCAAGCCCGTAGTGCTGCATGGGCTTGTTCTGACCTAAGTGTGACAGAGGTTGTGTTCTGGCCAGGGACACTGGTGTTAGAGGGCTGGGTCAGGAGGCTGTTCACGAAACTAACCTGATTTCCTTCTACAACAGTGACCTGCTTAGTGGATGAGCGAAAGGCTGTGGATGTTATCTACCTAGACTTTAGTAAAGCCTTTGACACAGGTCCCCACAGCATTCTCCTGGAGAAACTGGCTGCCCATGGCTTGGATGGACGTACTCTTCACTGGGTGAAAAACTGGCTGGATGGCTGGGCCAAGAGAGTGGTGGTGAATGGAGTTAAATCCAATTGGTGGCCGTTCTCAAGTGGTGTTCCCCAGGTCTCAGAATTTGGGCCAGTTCTGTTTAATATCTTTATCAATAATCTGGACGGGGGGATCAAATGCACCCTCAGTAAGTTTGCAGACAACACCAAGTTGGGCAGGAGCGTTGATCTGCTTGAGAGTAGGAAGGCTCTACAGAAGGACAGGCTGGATCGATGGGCCGAGGCCAATTGTATGAAGTTCAACAAGGCCAAGTTCTGGGTCCTGCATTAAGGTTAGCACATCTAAGTTAAGCACATCTAAAGTTAGCACATCCAATTAAAGGAGGCAGAGGTCCAAAAAAAAAAGGACTTCCAAAAATGCAGGATTCTAACCACTTTACAACAGCTGCATTGTTTCAGCTCACTCTCCTGATCACGCTGTTGTCCCTAGAGGCAGCACTAATTCCTGGGCATGGCCTCAGCATAATAAACCCATCAGCATTCAGTACCTTCATATGTTGCTTCATCCTATGCTTCATATTTAATTATAGCCCTTACTCACTGAAAACCACCTCTGCCACACATTCGTCTAAAAAGTGTGTGTGTTTTTTCCTCCCTAAAGAGAAAATAAGCTACAATGGCATACTGAATAGTAACAGAGATATAACCATACTCTAGAAATTATTCTATTATATATAAATATAATATATTGAAAATGAGGGGAAAAAAATAAAAGAACACATACTACTGACCAAAACTAAGTATGAAGCATGACACTATGATGAGAATTGCAAAAATAAATTAAATTTACAAAAAACCCCCACAAATAGGGAAAAATTTAAAGATATTAAAATTTGAAAGATAATGGAGGAAACTGTCATTGCAGTCATGGAAGGAAGAACAGCAGGTTAGGGAGATGAGGAAATGGGAAAAAGACCAAGGAAGTTTGCATATGTAGGGATAAAAGGGAAAAACAAAACTGGAGACAGTGCAATGTATTAACTGCAATAAATTCTATTTCCTCAAAGTTTTTCCAAGAAAAGACAATGAATGCACATCTAGTACTGTACAATGTTGTTTATATGATTCATACTTTCTGAAAATATGTAGGCAAGTAGAGGCAACTCCCGACAATCAGTTTTCCAGAAACGATTGAAATTTACCACACATATTCAAAGCAACTAAGTTGAAACATTTTCTTGCAAGAGAAAGAGCCACAGATAATTTGTGAACTAAAACTAAAACTCTCTTCATTTTTGCATAGATAATCCTGAATGAGATTGCATCTCGTACGGTTTTCATGGTGAGTCCCATATTTTGCCTGCTGAAAGGGCAGGATGTGCAATACATATCTGTTACTGTTCCAAAGAAAAAAGTTAAATATGACTTGAAAGACCATGTTTAGATCCCACAAAAGAGAAAATGATGAATGAAAGCAGAGATATTAGGGTTAGAAAAGAACTTAAGATGCCATCTACTCTACATTTCTGCCTGAGGAAGAATGACCTTTATCTGAGGCACGTGTGGAGAGCTCTATAAGCTTCGCAGGCAACCTATTCCAGTGCTCAGAATCATTAGTTACTGTGACTTTCCAGCTTATTCATGACCTCATAAAATTCCTACAATTGTGAAGGCAGGGTCAGGGCTGTGATGTGTCCATATCACATCTGAGTATACATGAATTTACCAGTTCTGCAGTAAGTCCTAGCCAAGTAGTTCAGAGCTAGTCTGGACCTTCCTCAGCAGCACACTACTATTACTGACATATTTTCTGTTTCATGTTTTTAAGATGGCAAGTAATTTCCTGGTTTCCAAAAAACAGCCAATAAATGTTAACAAAATCAGACACAAAGTTTTACAAGAAAAAATATTTTCCTGAGAGCATCAAAACTACTATGAAAACATCTCTGCCAGAGTTGATACATAAAACCTAGGGATCTTTTGTGGGGATGAGGGTAACACAACGCATAGAACTTCAAAAGATGATCAGAGGGATGGAGCCCCTCTCCTGTGAAGACAGGCTGAGGGAGCTGGGGTTGTTCAACCCCAGAGAAGGCTCCAGGGAGACCTTATAGCAGCCTTCCAACATCTGAAGGGAGCCTACAGGAGAGCCGGAGAGGGACTTTTTGTCAGGCAGTGTAGTGACAGGACAAGGGCAATGGTTTTAAATTGGAAGAGGGGAGATTTAGATTGGATACCAGAAATTCATTCTTTCCTGTGAAGGTGGTGAAGCACTGGAACAGGTTGCCCAGGGAAGTTGTGGATGCCCCATCCCTGGAATTGTTTAAGGCCCAGGCTGGATGGGGCTTTGAGCAACCTCATCTAGTGGAAGGTGTCCCTGCCCATGGCAGGGGGGTTGGAACTGGATGATCGTTAAGGTCCCTTCCAACTCTAACCATTCTATGATTCTGATTCTACCATTGTCCTTTTTGCAAATTCTGAATTGCAGAGCTTTCTCCATCTTGACCTCTCCTGAAAGAAGTGGTGGTAGGTGCTCTAATAATGAGGAACACTGGAGAGTTCTTTAAGTCCCTGCTTGTACCTGTCACTGGTGGTTTTTTTCTCAGGGGGTGAGGAAATGGAATGGCAACCAACTAGTGACATACGACATAGCAAGAAACATGGAAGGTAAGTGTCTCATGTCATTGCCAAGCTATTTTTGACCCTAAGAGTAAATGTAAAACAGAGTCCAAGAGATAAGTCACATAAACTTGCTAAACTGTATCCCTCCTGACTCCCAGCAGAGAAGGGAAGCAGAGATATCTAAGCAAATGGGCTAATATCACTCAAATACAGTGACTCAACATGATCGAGCCCCTGAAGTATGACTGCTTTGACTAATGAGTACTTAACACTTAATTATAGTATTCAAAACACTTAATTAAAAAAACATAATTAAGACATCACACAGGAAGGTCAGCACTATTTTGTACTTGTGAAAACTGGAGAAAGGAAATTACTTGAATAGGGCCACACAAGTGAGTCAATGACAGGCAGGGATGCAAAACCCAGGCTTTCCATCAAGGGCATGCTCTCGTGGATTGCAGTGCATCTCAGCAAATATTAGCTGATGATATATTTTTATACATCTCCTCCAGTGACCAGGTATATTGATACATACAAAAAAACGCTTACGGTGAATCATCATCCCACGCTGAGACTTCACACTGTACCTCTCTCTCACTCACTCTGAGGAAGCCAGGCCTCTGATCAGTCTCTTTAGACATATTCCATGTCAAAAATTAGTTTTTCACAGATTTTAGAGAACAACTGACCTATGTCACCTAGATTATCATGTCCATTTTTTAGAGGCTTGGGATCACTTTGAAAATATGAATTGCTTACCTAAATAACAAACAAAGAATGCCAATTTATGTCAGCTGACATAGTAGCCTAAGGGCTGTATTATTTTGCAGTGCGTAGTATTCAGCAAGAATGCACTGATCCATGGCATAAATATCCAGTAAGGAAACACCACATACTTCAACTATGAATAGCATGAACAGGCAGCAGCTATATCAAGAATTTGCTGCCAATAACCTTTATAATTGCAGGGAAATCCCAGATTCAGTTTAGGGTTTCCTTCTTTATCCATGGACTTTGGAAACATTGCTACATTTAACAGCAGACAATACAAATACTATTTCATAGTTTTCTGAAGAGTTTTTTTTAATGTAGTGCTCTTGATCTTAACCAGCTGTTGAGTCAAATTTGGCATATGCCCGTTTCTTTGTGTACAGCCTGCAAACAATGTGGATTGTAAAATGAGTAGGGCACAAACACAATTTCTATTGCAGGCTGGGATTCCCCTATGCTTTTACAGTGAAACTTGGTTGATAACTGTGTTTGCTATTGGGTGAGGCATGGAGACCGAGCCCATTGTATTTAACCTTTGAATACCAGAATATTATGTGAACTCTAAAGCCAAGCAATTAAAATAAGGAAGGAGAAATAACTCATAACACATAATAAAAGCTTGGTTGTTCCTTTGCCACCACTCAGCCCACAATTGTATATTTCCATGCTGTTCAAATTTTCATGTAATACTTGCATAAACAGCCAACGTTCTCTCAGTCTTTTCTGTACTGAACAGAAGTACAGTTTGTAGTACAGTAATGAAACCTGGATATTGCCTTATACAAGGCAATGCAATGATGTCTGGCTGAATACTCACAGTAAACTAAGAACGATTCATAAAGTAGTAAGATCCAAAATCTAAACACTTCAGTGTGAAGGGTTTTTAAGTCACATACCTCAAAACAGTTACATCACTATTTCCCTCTTAAGTGCAACCAATGTTTTACTCTGATAAGGTGGACCCAAGGAGGTGAAAACTCATTACAAATATTCAAGGGACATAGCCACCTTAAAATGGTCAAACTCAAACCTTATTAAACCTGCTCAAAACCTTCTGACAGTACACACACTGTCTGTATTTGAAAAATACAGAAAAACACAAATTAACTGCCTTCAATCCCCTATTGCTTTATGAAGAACCACACAACCTCAGGGTCCACTCTGCAGAAGAGAAATCCACTATACAAACTTATTGGAAAAATTCATAAAGAAAAAAAACAATTTCCTATAATACTCCCTTGTAGCAATAGCAGCTACAGAAAACTTCTGATAGTTTTAAAATTACAATATCTCATTATCACATTAAGCAAATTGCTAGAAAAAAACAGCATTGATTCTCCACTTTGTGGTCTGATATGCTATACATATATGTTGCAGTACACATGTATTGCACATAGAAAAAGGCAAATTGTAACCCCTGGTTAGTGCCCCTATAAAGACCATTGAGTGATAAACTATGGAGAAGATGAAATGTTCCCTTTTAAAGTAATTCAGGTAGGAAAGGGATTGAGGCCATAAATTCTGGTACATTATGTCGGGAAATTGAAGTTACTTCCAAAGGAAAAGGAAGAAAGAGTTTTCTCTAACAAGCAAGTCATAAGACTCTAAAGTTCATGTAGCTAAAATGCTTTGCACTAGATTGAAAATGCTAGGCTGGCAGTAATTTGTCCTGTTGAGATCATTATTGTTCCCAGTCAGAAAACATTTTTGTCTTAAAAAGTCATTAATGCATTCAAGATTCTACTGAATACAACTAGCAGAGACATTACATAGAGAACATGAACTGAGTCCTATCTCTAACGTCACAAATGATTGATTGACTTCATTATACTGGAAAGAATGTATTTTCCTGTAAATTTAAAAAAATACACCTTTCTCAGTTATCCAGCATTCAATATTGGAAAAGTTGTAAGACAAACTCTTAAGGCAAAAAAAAGGGATCCAGCCTATCAGATCTCAGGGTTGTGTCTGTACCTTAGGCATCTAGCAAATTGGTCCTCTTACATACATACCTAAAATATGACAGAGAAAGGTGCCCTTTAAGGTCCCCAGAAATAAATCCTATCCCCTACACTGAATCCCACCAAAAAAGGTTGATATCGCTCTCTACATGCTTAATCATACACACTTTAGAGGGATCAATTAGAATGCTAAATCATTTCTATTTTAAACTCTCATTGCAGCAGACAACAGATCATTAATAATTTAATACACGTGTGCTTGCATTCATAAACATAAGTACATGCAAAAACTTGAAAAGTGCTCAGGTACATCCAGAGATCTCATGACTCATCTCATCTCTCTTGACTATATTTTATTATTCTAAAAGCATTATCTAAGTGGATAGAGACTACAGAATTTGAATGCAGGAATGTTAAACCTTAAATATAGAGGGTGGGGCTTTTTCACTCAATCTAGTATTTCATAAGCATCTTTATTCCTATATTTTCTAGGATACACATATAAAATATAGAATAAGTTTCTGTAACAGTTACTAACTTAATATCTGGGCAGTATCATTACTTTTAGACAATCTTTAATATGTCTCATTGCCTGTCCTAAACACTGGCATCTTCAAGCAGAAGTCTGTACAGACAGTCAAATTATTTCACGCCATCAATTCCACTTCTCTGTAGTCAGTACTCAGTTATCATCTTCTACTAAGACTAAAAGTCAGATTCCCTACTATTTTATCCTTTTTTTTTTAATTTATCTCTCCATTTACTATATTCTTACAGTTTCAGAATGCCAATAGAAGCAGAATATCTCTATACTGCCCCTTTGTGGGGATATTTGGAAACATACAAAATCGAAAGCTATTAATGAGATGGTGTGGTTCACACTCCACTGTTATGCACATACATAAGTCATTACATTTAATACTGCAGTTACATTCACCCCACAAAATGAAAAACAGGTTTTACTCTTTCTCAAGCTTAATTCATTTATTCACAGGAAAGTCAGTGTTTCGTATATTCCTAACATAATTAGCAATTTATGAAACCTCCTGTACCTCCCTCCCCCATCTCTCTGGCACCACTGCAGTTGTAAAAACTGACTCTCAAAAGTAATGAATATGAACTAAATCATTTTTTTCAAATACAAAAGACAGATTAAAAAAAGGTACTAAAAACTGCAGTTGGAAATAGGGTAAAATGCATTTTCTTACACCCTTCCTAATAGTCATCTTTGTCACTTTGGATACTTAATTCAGAATGACAGGAATACAAAGTGAATGTTCAGGACAGCTGAAATATTTTCCTATTTTTGCTTTCTTGCTTTTCTTACAATTATTTAGGCAGCATACAACTACTATATTAATAAATAGCAAATACAAACAAGTAAGAGATTACCTGAGAACACGAAAGTCCACATTCTTCAATCCTGGGAATAATCTGACAATCAGAATTCCAAAAAAGAATTATTAGAAGAATCTGAACATGAATACTTATCATCCTAAATTGAAAAAAAAAAAAAAGGCAAAACCTCAGAAGAAACCTTCTACTCTGACAATTCTCCCTCTCATGCCAAAACTTTAATATGAATTTTAGTCCCTCCCACAGCACCTCTGAGCTCCTCCCTCTAAAACTTTCCAAAGATAGAAAATTGCTAGTTGTGGGAAATATAAAGCATGTTCAACTCATTTCTTATGTTCCATAGTGAAAAATGGGAAATCTGAATCTCTGACTATCACAGTAAAAGCCTTTTCCTTCTGGATTTCATCATGTCAGGATTAGATCAGTTTTAGCAAATTTCTTTTCTGTAAGTTCTATGTATAAATGGGAATTTTGTTTCTAGAGTGATGTACCGGGCTAGTTCACTGGAATCCAAATGCATTCTTACGTCTTCTTATTTTCCTGGTTTTCTATTGCATTGAATAAAAACAGCTTTGCTGAGGTGGGTATTCTTGGAAGACTGTTTCTTTGTTTTTCATCAGCAGGAAAACCAGATTGTTTAACCCTAGAAATCTGTGTCTTGAACTTACTTAACTTTTTATTTAATTGTGTCAACAGAAGCCTCTTGTTCTATAGCCTATCTCCAATTTTTGGATCTTCAACCCACTCAGGAATATGCCTGCTTTGCCACCACCTCTGAAAGCAGGGTACAAGTGAGTCACAACACCTCAGTACCTGGTAGCACAACACACTGCCCAGGAATGCCTTCCTGGGTGCTATCTTGCATAGTCCCACTACTCATCACAAGGAAGAACTACTCCAAAAAACACATTCTCTGGTTCATCTGGAAACTATACATGGCATGTTATACCCATAGGTGGAACAGGAAGCTATTCCTCCATAGTGAGGGCTTGCTCACAACTAAGAGAGGTATCTTTCAGTAGGACAGTACCAGAACCCAAGTCCTCAGTGCTCTTGCAATACCTTTTACATCAGTTACAGTAGAGAATACACAATTAACACCATCTGCTAGGATCTGGCTTTACCAATACTTTTGTTAACAAACAGGTAAAAGACAATGTCGACTCTGCCAATGTATCTACTATACTTGTATTTTACATACTTTCATGTGAGTCTAGTTTGTAAATTTTCCACTATCTTTTGGAAGATAAAGAGCAGCAGCAATACCAGTACTGAACAGTATTTTGGTTTAAAAGTAATAATGAAATTTTGTAACCTATACATAAAAATACACCAGACCAAAGGTCTACCCAGTCCACTCTCCTGTGCCCAAAGGGATCACTAGCAGACGCTTATGAAAAATACTAAAGAAGTTAAGTATGTTCATTCTGTGGATTATTTTAACATATATGCTGCCAAGTTCCAATGACCTGGATCTTATGGATATCCTAAACTTAAAGCCATGTGCACATCACTGTTTTTAATAGCTGTTTCTGGGCCTTTTTTACATGAATTTGTACAACTCCTTGCATCTATTTGTCCTTTTGGTTTTCAAAATTTCTTGTGGCAATGAATTACACAATTTAACTATGTTTATTTGCTTTGATTTGATTTTAAATCTACTTCCAAATAGTTCAGTTGTGTTCCCCCCTTGGTCTTGTTTTAGAAAAAATAGAGAATGCCCATTCTTACCTCACCCTTGCCAAAACAGTCACAATTGCATTATTTCTAGTATATTGCCCCTAATTTTTCTAAGATTAAGAATATACCTCTTCATTTTTAATATACTCTTTTCTAAAATAGGAGGTCCCGCACACAATATTCAGGAGTGAGCAGAACAAGGATCTTTTACACAATAGCATAGCAATATTGATGGAATCATCAGAAGCATGATGTCCCTCTACCAAAAAGCCATTTTGACTCTTCTTAGTGTATCATTTACCAGTAGTCTACTGCAAGCAAGCCAGTTCAGCACACACCACAGCTAGCAGTTTTGCAACTTCAATTTCAATTGCAATTTATGGTACCCTGCAGAATACTCTTTGATTACTATCTCGGATATTAGTCTTATTCTTTTGGATTCTTTGTTTTAAACGCAGATCTGAGACAATTCCTCCAACTCACCCCTCAGCAGGTTCCCTTGTAACAAACTCCACTACAAGCAAGCACACACTTCATTTTTCCATGGTGTCATCAAGCAAAAGGTGTCCTTTCATATCTCCATTACTAGTCAGCTCCATTGACTTCTTAGGAGGCTCCCTTCTCATCTTCAGTTAAAAAAGGATGGTATTGACCTTTCTTAAAAATGTTGCATTGGGAGCTGCAAACAGATGTTTTCTTACAGGTAGCATTTTGGGGGATATCTCATATACGTACTGTTCTGACTTTTCCCTACATTCTTTTTAAAGACGCTCGTTGTGCCTGGAAAGCTTCTACCCTTTCAACTGCTCCTTTTAATTTCCTTTTGGAGACTTACTCATTTTATATAGTTTCTTTTTTACTTATACAGTAGCATAGCATTTTTTTTGGACATTGAACTTGTGCCACTATTGAAGAGCGGCTTTTTGAGTGGCTGCTTGGAAAGGGACCAAAAGTTCTTTCTCTTCCTTCGGGGTCTGTGATTACTTGCCCCAAGCAAGTCATCAGTAGTGTTTACAAATTTAGTTTCTGCATCAAGCTCTAAGGTAACACTCCTCCAGTTTCCATACAAATGACTGATGTCATCCACTTATTAAGTTTCCTCCTCTCTTACTGTTTCTGGTATTTCTTAGCACACCTCTGTCACACTCCAATAAAGCAGTTAGTAGCAGTGTTCTAGCAGTATACTTCTTCTATGCAGGAGCAGTGTATTCAGTCCAGACTGTTTCTGTAATACCTGTTATTAAGTTCAGGAGGCAACAACCTTATTGTTACTTACATTACTTGACAGTAAGCTTTTTTAAAATCATGTCTAAACTAGCACAATATACTTTACCATTCCTACATAATTTGTATCCTGGAATTGCAGTGTTCACCCATTGTTTTTAATACCCCCGGATACAGAACACCCATTAAGCTAATACCCACTAAAACCTGGGCAGCGTAATAGACACATGCCACGTTTTCTGAAAACTATAATTTATGTAGAAGCATCTGGTCTAACAGCACACAAAGCGAACCATATCCTGGGCTGCATCAAAAGAAGTGTGGCCAGCAAGTCAAGGCAGGTGATTTTCCCCCTCTGCTCTGGTGAGATCCCATCTGGAGTACTGCGTCCAGCTCTGGGGCCCCCAACATAAGAAGGACACGGACCTGTCAGAGCAAGTCCAGGGGAGGGCCACAAAAATGATCAGAGGGCTGGAGCACCCCTCCTATGAGGACAGGCTAAGAGAGTGGGATTGTTCAGCCTGGAGAAGAGAAGGTTCCGGGGAGACCTTATAGCAGCCTTCCAGTCCCTGAAGGGGGCCTACAGGAGAGATGGGGAGGGACTTCTTACAAGGGCATGTAGTGATAGGAGGAGAGGTAATGCCTTTAAACTGAAAGAGAGGAGATTTAGATTAGGTATCAGGAAGAAATTTTTCACTATGAGGGTGGTGAGACACAGCAACAGGTTGCCCAGAGAAGCTGTGGATGCCCCATCCCTGGAAGTGTTCCAGACCAGGCTGGATGGGGCTTTGGTCCCTGGACCTGGTCTACTGGGAGGTGTCCCTGCCCATGGCAGGGGAGTGGGAAGTAGATGATCTTTAAGGTCCCTTCCAACCCAAACCTTTCTATGATTCTACGATCTATGCATGTGAAATTTATATGGGCTTTAGCTCTTAGGCTCCCTGCTCAAACAGGGCTCTAATTCTTGATAATAATTCTTGAAAATAATGTCTTGATAACAGATCTCTTTTATTCCTTGTTCCTTACTACAGCTTACCTATATTTTAATCAACATTTGTCTTGTGTTTGACTTTTTTATTACTTCATCCCTGAAGAAGAAATAATAGCAAATTATATACTATCCTGTTTCTACCAACCTTCCCTCCATCTTAATAATAAAGACTTAAAAAAACCTTTAATAGGAAGTACCTGCTTTTGCACTTTGGTAATACAGACACTTTGCAACCTAAAGCATTATTAGAGCACTGGTTAAGAGGTTAAGGATACAGAAAAGCCAAAATCTAAACATTTCTCAGTCTAAGAATGTTTGAGTCCAAATCTTGCACCTTTCAGCCTGGCTGCTCAGGGTTGGTTTTTTTTGTAAAATGCAGAGGCAGACCCTAAAGTACAGAGAAAAATCCAGTATTTCTCATTCTCCACTTTCTCTTGGGTCCAGTCTGATCCCTGGACCGTCAGTCCAGGTCCCTTCTTAATTGCTCTCTGGCTTGACAAATTTTGCGTGCTCGGCTACACATTTGGCCCATTTCAAGAGAGACCAACAATATAATTCCACCACTGCTCAATTGTGTTCAAGAAACATTACATGGAAATAAAAGTTAGGACAGGTGTATCACCAGACACACCTAAGCAGCCAGACATGGATTTTGTGACTTGTGTAGGAGTTTAGGCACAGACTTCTACCTTGGCTATATATTTACTGCCTTTGTTGAGATGAACATGTCAATGACTAGGCTGGAAGGCATGTCCCTGTCACATCCATACTGGAGAAGCCCCAGCCTTCTTTGGAGCACAATAGCTATATTCACACTATATTTTGCAAGAGTGTCCTGTGGTACAGCACTACATACTTTCATGTCTCACCAGCGCAGGCACGCATATCTTATTACTATTACTCCAGCTGTCTCAAGATGAAGGGCCATGGCCAGCACACTCCCATGGCTCCTCTTTTAACTTAGTGTGCAGTCGCACTGCCTGCACCAGGCAGCAGACATCTTGCCTCAGGGCCCCTCACTTCAACAACAGGACAGACAGTGTTTGTAACTTAACAGCTTCTTGTCATGTTGGGCAACCTCTGGAGTGGAGCCGTGTGGGGTGCTACTGTCATCACAACAATGATTCAGAACTACTTGGGAGCTGCTCTTTTCCAGGAGTGTGCCTACATCCCCTGTCCAAAGTGAGCCTGCACAGCCAGGACAGGTACCCAGTGGAGGTTACCAGCAGGGCACACAGGTCCCACAGAGCCACAAGATAGGTCAGTGAAACAGGAGCTGCTCAAGTGCTCCTGTATCCAGCACGTCATTGCTTCACAGGCCATAAACAGTCGCTCCTTATTTCATCTACTTGATCCAAGGCAACTTCACTCTCTTCCCCCACTCCATCCCTTTCCTACAAGAGTGACAAGTATTCAGCAACAATGGCAAATATTACAGTAGGTAGAACCTTAGGAGCATTGCCTACAACCTGCAGAAGCAGTCAAAATACACGCTTCAGCTAGAGGCTGGAAATGTCATTCATGCACAAGTCTGCAGTACGAGGGGCAAAGGAAGCGTTCTGTGGGATGTGAGAAGGCTGCTATTTCACCTGGCTCATGCTGTACTATAAGCAGGCACTTAGAGCTAGACCCAATTTTGATGAGATTACATAGTTTTTGCAACTGAGCTTTCCATACATAGAAAATTGGCTACAAATTACTGACTCATAGATCTATCACCTTCTGTGCCAGTCAGGAATGCTCAGGTTTTGAACTAATAATGCTGCTAAATATTTAAGGGTTCTGTTTAAAATATTGCAAGTTAGTTGTTAATGACAAATCATCTCCAACATCATTTTATTCTCATTTTAAAATACAAAACAAACCAAACACCCCGGAAGTAAACAAACCCCACATTTTTTTCAAAGATCAAAGTGCACTGAATGACTTCAGATGTAGGGACAGAAAACAGCTCTATCACTTACCACCTTGTTGTCCATCTTTTCTGGATTGGGGTAGGCACTCATAGATAAACATTTTTTACATTTATCAATGGATTTGCAATATAGCTGTAAAGGATCAGTTTTGTTAGTAAACTATTGCTCGTAGTTTACTAACTATGCTCATAGTTTACTACTACTGCTAGGCTCAAGCCTAGCAACCCCTCTGGACATATCTGTCTGTCTGTTTCATCTTTTCTTACACCTAGCAGGTAAGTTTTCAGCAAGTGATTGTTACCTTTCATACTGGTCTTGTAGCGTGTCCAGCACAACGTGACTTGTATCTTTTACACAACTGTAATTAAAATAGTAAAAACAACTTCTGCCTACATACATTATACTCAGTTGTATAAACTGAATACTACTTGTATTCTAGTTGTATAAACTAAATTCAACTTTTAAACAAATTAAATGAATGCATAGAACAAATACCAAAAAATGTAACAAAATTAATAACATCCTCATTAAGATTCAAAAGTACATAAAAATATATTGTCATGAGATCTGTATAATACTGGAAGAAGGAATTTGTCAAGTTCCACAGGACATCATAGGAATATTCTCTTACATACGCAATTGACTTAAGTCCTCCATTTTAAATAGAATCTGCTACAACAATAAAAAATTTCTTAGACTTTAGAGCAATTTCTAGAATTATTTCTCCTTGACAAGAACATAATGCTATAATTTCATACCTGTTTCCAGAAAAATTAAAATTTTTATGTATCCTTGCTTTGTTTAATTATTTTTTTTTTTTTACTATTGAGAACAACCTTGTTTGTGTCTTCTTGTACCTGTGTACATAATCATGCCATGACTGGGGCTGAAGGAAATTTGGCTGGGCTGATGTTGACTTTCATCACCTATGGCTTAAAGTCCTACCCAAGAATAAAACTGGCCCCATATGACTGAAAACTATTCTTCCTGGGTTCAAAAATATATTGAACCATCTTCATGGTATAGTCAACCTTTCTGTTTTAAAAATGAGATTTGAATTACAATAGGACTTCGGGGCTTTTGCTGTGCTTTTCCATTACTTCTTCCTCCATCACTACAGTTATATTGTAATTATTATAAGTAAATGTGTACAACTGTGTAAGAGGCTGCCACGACAATAAATTCAAATTGCAACCATGTTGGTTACATCAGTGGGAAAAAAAAATCCAACAGCATTTGTCCCTTAATAAAAGCACATATTCACTACAAGCTAAATCCTTGGCTACTTTTAAAAACAAAACAAAATAAAACATGACTCAAGAAATACCTTTATCTGTGTCTACATCTCTCTTGTTGATTTCTTCTTTGGCCTCCTGTGGTAGTCTACTGCTGGCATTTAAACAACTCACTTGAAGGAGAAAAAAGAAGCTGTGGTGTTCCAGAAGTCCTCTAAAATAAATCACATTATTGTAAGTTCTGTTTCACTAAATCTAATCAATCTATTAATTGTAAAGGAATTCCACTGCCTCCTTCCCCTCTGGAAATGAAACACTGGTAAATCAATCCTTTGACTAACCCACAACCTACTATAGAAAAAGATTCTGTTTGGGCAGTGGACTGGCACCAGC
Organism: Limnodromus scolopaceus; assembly: GCA_028565335.1. NCBI lineage: Eukaryota > Metazoa > Chordata > Aves > Charadriiformes > Scolopacidae > Limnodromus > Limnodromus scolopaceus. Next base: position 21,749,276 of record JAOXNO010000001.1, read on the forward strand.
CTCCTTACTCTAAGGCATTTCTCTGAACTGTATCAAGCTCTAAAATTAAACCCCTGCAAAGTTCCTCTTCCTTATGTCATCAAACATTCATTTATGTTAAATACATTTTAATACACAGAATGTTATTTACATCTCACTTAAAAAAACTTTAACAGTCACTTAAAAACTTCTATATGTGTGGGCTTTCACATTTTGAAGACAGTAAATCTGTGCCCATACTTTCTGAACTGTTGCATAATCTCTTTGGTTTTATACTTAACAACAAGCCTGCTAATGAAAAGGAGGAAATTAGACTCTGGGGAAGTCCAGTGAAACAACCCATTATTCTGGGTGGAAGTATAAAAAGGGAGACATTTTTTTTCCAGACTGTATACACCTCCTAAGATCATCCTATGCACTGTGGCCATTTTCCACTTCAATAACAGTGAAAATTTAGCAGCAGTATGTTTCCTCTAAGCCTTTTAGTGGTGCAAAATCAGCCCTGGTGACCCTGGCCAAGGTTTTAAAAAAACTTCAGCTGCTTTACCAAAGTGGGCCAATTGATGGAGCTACGGAGAAGCCGAAGGCAAAAGTATGTACTCTGTAAATTAGGCATTCAGTGTAGTACATGTCTTCAAACTCTTTGACCTTATAACTGCTTTGTGTACTGCTTACTCATAGTCAAGTATCATGGACCTTCCTCAGCACATGATATCAGTAAAATAAAACTATTTTAAATTAACTTCTCAATTATAAAACCAAAATACTTTTTTTCCCCTGCAATGCCAATTGTTTGCTATGCTTGAAGTATCTGTAATGCAAGTAACACGCTTCAGTGGCAGGGAACCTCTTATCCTGAAAATTTAAAAAAGGAAGGCATTGTCTTCAGAGGATTAAGCTATTTTCAGCTGTAGTACACGTGAGCAGCATAGCTTTCAGAAAAGTAAGAAAAAAACCATGCATGCTCTTTTCAAATAAATGATAGGCTATGTCTAAGACACTAGCTGATCCATCTCAAAGTCATTGTAAAAACTACAACTTGTGCAACTTAATAAAAGAAGCTCACTTTGAAAAGCTTGCAGATGTTGTTCTTTTCTCTCATGCAAATGAAAGAAAAGGTTGCCTCTCTAAGGTCAAACTCATTACACAAATTACACCGAAATACAAGCTAGTGTTTAATAGCTGAATGACTAGACTCTACCTCACCTTTCTGAAAGATTTTGAGAGTAAACAACATATTTTGAAGATTAAAATTTTTGTTTTCTCCAACACCATGATAAGAGAATTACTCTGGATTTAACCAGCATATCTAAAACAGTAGGTTTTGCTTATACAGATCTTCTTGTATGACTGAAGATAGACAATGAAAGGGCAGAAAGTGTCTGACTATATTTGATGTTGCAAGGTGTTGAGTTCTCTGAACTGAACTCAACACAGTATTTTAGCACCTGTTTTAATGGTAGTGGTTTAATAGAGGTACACGTTTTATATGAGAAATGCTAATGTACTTCAGTAGATACGGAGAAAGAGTTCAGTACTGTCCTGCATTAAGTTGCAGGTACATAAAAAAAAAAATCCTGGTTAAACAGTCAAGGGATGAAAAGATTTACCCATAAAAATCTGCCTTTTCATCTTCCATGCAAATAGCATAGGAGTGGGGAAAGAGGGTAGGGGGATTTGCTTGAGCGTACCAGTGTAAATTTCTCAAATTCAGAGTCCAATCTTTTTTTAAAAAATAAAATATACACACACAGATGCATATATATCCACTTGCTCTGACTTCACCACCACGTCATGGTACCCAGAATGGGTACAACTGAAACAGGTATTTTTATAAAGCAAAATTTGAAATGTGTAGTTTTATAACACGTTCAATTCCACAAAAAGGATCCCATTTCATGCTCTGATATGATACAACCATTAGCCATTTCTATCTGCTTGCTGATCCAAAAGAAAGGCATAGTCCTGTTACCCTTACTTCCTTCAATCTCAGCCTTGCTCATCAGAGTACCTGCCAATGATGTGGTGCAGTTTGTTGACCCACCAGAAAAATAATCCATCCCAATAATCCAAACAGCTCCCTTTGGGGCAGCTAGCAACTTATCGCAGATACACAAGAAGAGCCTACAGGACCAGATTTGGTTCCTGCATGGCTGGAACCAAGCATGGGAACAGTAAGGAAGGATGGGAAACTGCTTCTTCCATAAGAGAGCCTGAGTCGCATACAATTAAAACTGGCAATCACAAGATTCTCCAGTATAACAGGCAATCCTAAGAGACAGCAGTTTATTAAAAGATACTCCCTACCTTATTCTGCTATTTAATACATTCCTACTGCAAACAATCCTTTTCCTTACGCACAGTCAACCAGTTCTAATTCAGAAAAGGATTCAGTTAATTTAGCTAAGTATTTAAGACTTACTGCATTTTAATTTTTAACATGAATGGTTTTATTATTCAGTAGTGAATCACTTGTAATGTGGACTCCTCCCACCTAACTTTGAGATTATCTAAGAGCCGAGGATTCACATTATGTCTAAACCAAAATAACAGCTTTCTCCTCTCTCCTCCCTTCCTGGCTCTTTCCCCTTCATATTGAGTCACACAATTTCTACTCTTCCCTCTGCCTTTGCACAGACTCTGGCACTCATTTCATCAAAAATTAATGAATTAAATTAATTCAAGAAGAAAAAAAATTTACTTGCTGCATTAGGGAGTTAAACTAGCCTACTCTGGAATGAAATGAGTACCTAAGTTGACTCAAGGTAACCAAACAGCTGTGGTGCAGGGCAGAGAATGGAAGCCAGGGAAGGGGAGGACATCAGGTAGAACACAGTTTTAAAATTTAGTCCAGCAGTTACCTCAGTTCAAATCATCTCATTAAACTACAGCCTCAGGATGTAACTGAACTCCTTTGACTGCCTCCCTGCTGAACAGAGGAAGATAAAATCTGAAGCCCTCTAAAGGTTCTTTTCTCCCATTTCACCACCTAGACAGGGCCTAATTTCCAGACCTGGTCCTAAAATATAAGTAACCCAACAAGTTTGACAACATGACCAAAAGCCATAACACAGCAATGTCCCAGAGCTGGGAGTCCTCAGCCTCCTACCACCAAACTGCTCCTTACACAACGCAGAGTAATCAGTTCAAGCACTTTGCACGTACAGCAATCTGGCTGACTGTTGGCATGCTTGATCAAAGAAACAGGTCCTAAACCGAGAAAAGATTTAAAGCAAAACAAAATCTAACCCCTAGAATTCCATTCTCTATAGCTGCTCTCTTTCTCTTCTCCTTACTCCTCTGACATTGTTACTTAAACAGTTATTGAGATATTAAATTGCAAATTACTTCTCAAGCACCTAAATTATTGTTTTCTGTCTGAAGCCAACAATAGAGCCAACTTTGAATTCTGAAACCAAAATCCAAATAAGCTGCTTGAAATCTCACCATACATATTAACATACTTTGCTTTGTGCAAAAAACATTTTCATTTAGTGAGGGCAAAGATGGTATTCCATGGCTCTGGAAGAAACACACAGGCCACGAGGTCAGTTGCCACTAAGAGGTCTGCTGCCCCATATACATCTGTCTACCTTGCCTATTATTAGAACTAGCACTATTTTGCTCTGAAAGAGATACATCGTATTTTATTTTCCTTAAGACTTCTTCTCTCCACACCAAAATACAAAGTTACATTGAAGGAACAGAGTGAATTCTTTCACTTTTGAGGCTCAGGTTGTGACGTTTCATTTCTAAATCAAGCTGGGAATAACATACTTTACATACACATAGTGTTCAGTCCCACCATTTTCCCACAGAACAGAATGCAGACGAATTTCTTTGCACAGAACAAGTAACAAAAAATCTTCTCTAAAATAACATTCATCCATTACGACTGACTTTCCCAGTCACCTTTCCAAATAGGTGAAGGCACATGCTGTGTCCAGCCCACCACAGTTTTGCTTTCCAGCAACTACCATAGGATGGCGATGAGGAGCTTTACTTTTTTGGGGGGAACACAGTAAAGGCAAACTTTAGGTAAATCTAAGAGCTTTACTTTCTCTCTTCTGCTCCTTCTGTCACTTGTACCTTCTGTTTTCCAAACAGGACCACTTGCAAATGCAAATATAGGGGTTTTAAAATTAAGAGTAATTCAATTACCAAACATATTTACCTTAATTACTTTTGTAGAAATCTTACCAAATTGTATTTGTCTAGTTTTGGGGTAGGAAGTAGTTCCTGTGCTTTTCCATGGTTTTGCCCTACAGGAGAAAAGAACCAAAAGCAACTATAATCCAAGCAGCAATAAACAAAAACAGTATTGGAAAATTTTCTCTCATTTCTGAGTCAAGGACTATATCTACCTATTTATTCAATTTTGCTACTTATATTACTACTGACATACTGAAAGGCTTAGTGATCCAGAATTTTTTGGTTTTGATCCAAAACACTTTTACCTGCAATCTGAGGCTGCTGACTACTGTTAGGTAGGAAAGAACATAAACCCTGTGATGAATTACTTTTGTAAGATTTGACTATGTTTAGATAGAATTGTTTAAAAATCAATCAAAAAATTATTACAGTTCTCAAATTCAGATTTTATTATCATCACATATTCTCACAATTACATATTGTCATTAATAACATCGGAAAGTAAATAAAGCAACACGGCAAAAATGCAACACAATATCCTGAGTTTAATATGGGCTTACATAAAACAACTTTGTTTCCTAATGCAGACAAAAATTAGATGACCTAGAAAGAGAAGAGCATTTAAAGGCAAGTTCTTAGGAACCAATTTCCCTAACACTAACTGCAATGCATATAATTTACCCTGTTTTCGCCAGACCACAGCTATGAGTGCAACTAAGTGCTTGAAATACTTTGTTCCTCTAACAATAAAAATTATTAATTTTATCTGATTTGGTTTTCTGCTATGCCCACAATGTTTTTCAGTCATGGCTGCTAATGAGTTAATTAACACTAATGAGTTAATTAGAAGTTACACTTACCTAAGGAGCTGTAGTGCATTGAGGATTCACACCACTAGAAAGAACACGGCTGAAGCCCCTTGTCCTGCTCTCTGCTTTTCAAATGTCTGAGGATCCCACCTGCTAATGAGTCTTGGTGGCACAAAATAAGCTGTGAATATTAAACCCTCCTCAGTCACAACAAGTGACAAACAGACTCAGTTGCCTCTGTGGAGAAAAATGTTATATCCAGTTATATGAAAAGCTCTCAGTTTTCCACCTCACTCTATATTAAAAGTAATTCAGCAATGCTACTAATTGAAAATGCATTGCCAAAATCTTCTTGGATTGTTTACCACAAGGTCTACTTCATTCTAGTGATGATAATTTTTATTTTTTTTTGCTTTGATTTGGTCAGGGTGTAGGGGATTCTTTTATACTCCGTGACATCTCCAAGAGTATGACTATGGCTCACCTTTAAAGTCCTAGCGCACCATTATCAGGATAGACTGGATTTTAGAGAAAAAAAGATACTCTGTGATTAGATACTAGGGGGATTTTGAGCAAATTGAGTGATTTGGGTTTTTTTAGGCAGATCAATTTGAAGCATCACAAGTGTCCTGGTGGAACTCAGTGTAGTAGCAGACAGTAGGGAATAGGTTGAAGTTTTAATGTTATCCTTCTTCCTTCCCATTTCAATCTTGAACTTCAGTGTTTATATAATGGAGATAAAATCTCTCTGATTTTATGTAACTTTTTATATAAATCAGATGTTGGAAAGAACATAAAAATAAATACAAAAACTCCAAAATGAACCATATGGAAATAAATGAGACTTTTTCCATAGACTTCAATGGAAATGGGTAAATGCGGAGCAGAAGAACATGAGTAATTTAAACCAGGACTGCTGGCAAAGAGTACATATCCTCAGAACTGAGCCTGAGTGAGTCAAGGCCTCTGTCTAGAAAAACAAGCTCCAGAGTAGTTGATATTAATCCTGGATATTTGCTAAATGGTGAGGCTGGGAACAGCCGAGAACCAGCCATGATCCCTGCCCTGTCAATAGCAGCCAGTGGGAAAGACAGGCTACCCCCTGCACAGACAGGGCAGAGGGTTCGAAGGTAGGTAGGAGATATGGAGGTAGGAGGCTCTCCATCAGCATCTTCCCTCTGCTGGCACTTCGGAAAACAGGCCATCTTGGGGCAACCTCTAGCAATTCAGCCCCTGCAGAAGCACTTGGCCTCTTGTAGCTGCTGGAAATCAGAGCTGGCAATACAGGAACACATTTCCAAATTCCTTCTGGATGCCCAAAATCTGATGGCATAAAGCACAAAACCACACAATACAAACCAGTAAATCATCCTATGGATACTGTATCACGCACATAATCTTATCTTCCCTTTCTAGAACACAGAATGGTAAGAATCCTTACAAACTCTGGTTTTCTGAATTTCAGCCTCCATGGTTCGCAATAAGCAGAGGAGAAAAGAACAGGGCCTGTTTAAAACTAAACACTCTGCCCTTTGTTTGAAGAAATGGCCACTACCAAGTATCTACATAAAGGATGTTTCTTGGATTAGAAGCTACATCAGACTTTAAAAATGGAGTCAGCTAGGGGAAAAATCACTCAAAAAACACCTCCAGTATCAGTTCTGTATTCTTCTCCAGAAACAGTTTCTCTTTACAGGACAGAAGTGATTAATTATAGCTTGTTCACTAAAGAGCTTATAACTTTTGAACAAATGAAACAGAAAGTAGGAAATAAATGTTAATAAAAATACTCCGGGGAAAACTCCAGTAAGCATTACGTAAGGATATTTTCTATCTGTAGATCTCTCCTGTCTTGAAAAAGGAAATATGAAAAGCAATTTTTACTTATATTTGATGGTTGTAACCTGGTATTAACAGAACACTGACTACAAAGTTACGGTCTTCATGGGCATTTCTTTCTTGATTGCTTAAAGCCAGCAGGCATGGTTTTCCTTTCCCATGAATCTGATTCATCATAACACATTAAGCTCTATCATTGTTACTTCACTCCTCAGCTGTTTTCCCTATAAATATATAGGCAGAAAAACAGTTTAATGTGAAATATCTCATATTAGCATTAGACAGGTAACACCAGATAATCGCAAAATAAATAATCCAAAACTCATCTTTTGAAGATACATTATCTAAGATACTACTATTCATAAAATAGATGATACTAACATTTTCTTCTGCCAGTCTCTCCCTGGGGGACTTCCCACTCAGTAACAAACAAAAGTACTTCTAACATTTGAAAAAACAGGAAATCATTATAAAACCAATACAGTTGCCAGGGAAGCCTGACTACTCCAGTTTCTGAAACTAATTTAGATTTTATTATTTTGATCTCACAGATTCTCATCAGAAACACAAGACCCAGATCACAAAACATGCAATATTTTTTATTTGAGAAACTCCTTTAACTCCAACTATAAATGACAGTAATTTACACACAAACCAACTGATTATGTGGTCAGTCTGAAGTTGTAATTCCAGGTATGGATTATGTACAAATCTACTTTTTCAAACAGGGAATGGAAAAGAGAGGGGGCATATGACCAAGGCAAAACATAGGCAAGGAATGTGATGGAAAGGGACAAAGGAAGTACTAACAAAAGACAAATAATTCTGTTGATCTACCTCTAGTTGGTATGAAGTCATATCCACGATTTAAAGATGGCCACTGTGAGTTTGCAGTCTGCTAAACTGGCTAACTAAATCAGCAGGAATCTAGTCATTTTTTTAATCGATAAATTTTAATTGATAAATCTTCTGGTATTTAATCAGATACCAGCCACAGCCAGTACAAGGGAAGAGGTCAGAGGAGACAACCCCTTCCAGCACTGAGTTAGGTCAGCTCATTTGCCTTGTAAAAATCTCCCCTTTCAGCTGCTAGAGATGAATGGTAGGAAAGATGTGAAAAACTTGTATCAACTCAAAACTACCCATGCAGAACATACATGCACATACAAAAACACTTATGCACAGTCTATTTGACATAGAGACATTTCAGGATATGAAAAGAGGTCTGCATTCCTGTCGTCGGGGGGGGAGGCAGAGTACCTCTTCTTCCACTTCTCTCATTCTAGTTGAGCAGTCAAGGAAGAAATTTTTCGCTGTGAGGGTGGTGAGGCACTGGAACAGGCTGCCCAGAGAAGCTGTGGATGCCCCTTCCCTGGAGGTGTTCAAGGCGAGGCTGGATGGGGCTTTGAGCAACCCGGTCTAGCGGGAGGTGTCCCTGACCAGGGCAGGGTGGGTGGGAACTAGATGATCCCTTCCAACACGAACCATTCTATTATTCTATTTTAAGCCCAGGTTCATAACAGGACCTTAGATCCAACAAAAGTGCAAACATATTGGTTTTCTAACCATAACTAGGCATGTGTCTTAACAGAAAAACAGTTGATAAAAGCACCAAAGGTGAGAATTGACAAATTGGATCCCAAGTGCATTTTTCCTCCTCACCTGTCTGTTCTTATAAGACAGGTTACTACTAAAAACAAGAACAAAAAAGTATCAATAGCCAACCGTGTGTTCTTGTTTGCAGAAGAAATTTGCCTGCAGGAGCAGACAGGAATAAAAAATGCTTTTAAAATTGCAATTTTCCCCTTCTACTTTCCTAGCTTTTCCTAGCTAAATTAGTACCTGCAGAAGGACTCATGCACCAGATGCACACAAATTTACTTTTTCAGAAGATCCTTTAGCCAGATTTGTTTGTTTGTTTTACCTCGGGATATTTTTTTTTCCTTTCTTCTTTTCTTCTAAGCTAGGACCCTAACTCATGGTGTGAACTAAGCAGTAACCCATAGCATTAATTCTACTGAACACAGCAAGGCGGGAAAGGGCACTGTCCACCCAGTTCCAAGCAGAAACCCTTATAGCATGGCACATACACTGTTTTCTCACCAAGCTGACCTCACTGTGATTTTTGTCCCTTGAACAGGCTTCCCAGCTGTGCTGTGGAAACAGATCATCTACCAGCATACCCTAATTAAAGCTACAAGCAATCAAGATTTATTCTGTGTCAGACACCGACACATAAAATCACTTGGCAAAGAAGAGCTGACAGTAGCAGAGGCCACAGGGGGTGTTGCTTTGAATTACAAAAGCTTTTACCCAGAGAGCAAGATTTACAGAGGTTTCTCTGTCTGAGAAAGGCTTCTCATGACAGCAGCCAGCCCTGCACAGTTTTAAAAGCCTGCCTCTTACCTCCATGATTTTCTTTCTTGCATGGAATGCAAAAATTCAACCTCCCAGAGCGGTACCCATGGTGGGGCTCCGAGTTTCCTGGGTGCACAGGGGAAAGTCCTCGTACCTGGCAGATTGTGCAGTCCCTGCTGTACTGAACAAGGCAGGAAGAGAGTCATGGCCAGGCAGGGAGCCCAGGGGTGTTCATCTTCACTGAAAAGCAGAACCTATGGCTTGGTAGCTCTATGACAACCTCTTTCTCATTCCCATCTATTTCTTCCCCTTGTTAATCTAAGAAGACTAAAAAGTCCTCAGACACAGTAATATATCTCAACTGTTACTTCAGGGTCAATCCAAATTCTAACTCAATCATACTGTTTAGCCTATTTAGTTTTCCTCTTTCTTTTTGATTAATGCTATTTTCCTCACCTCTTATTAAAATATTTTACTTCCCCAAAGGAAAGGTAAATATCCCCTACTATATCCTGTCATTAGGTTCTTCCCAGCCACTCCTGACAACAAAACAAAGATGAGAAGCTGTTTAAAAGGTTCTTACAGTTTTGAGGAGTGCACTTCAAACCATTTGACTCAAAAGGAGGTTAAAGACCCTTGTTCTTAGACACGTTTGGTGGAAAGGAAATTCCTTCAGAATGCCAACTTCCTATTAATTTATTTTCCAACCAAGGTCAGTAATAGAAGTAATATCTACTTCTATCTAACCTTCTGGATAACCAAAGTCAATAATTGTTTGACAGAAAAGGTACAGATGATGTCTTGAAGATACAGATTCAGTTAAACAAAGGCAAGTGTGTTACCACATAAAAGAAAGCAAACTGTTAAAATACATTCACGATATTCTACATATGACTCTATTTTTTCACTTTACAGTGATTCATTAAGAACTTCTACACTACCTACAGTCTTTGTCCAGTTTCAATCCATGTGTGAGATTCAGAAAGTTGTTTGGATGGTTTTTTTTAGGTAGAACTGTCACTACTTCTTTGCGACTTTCAAAAAGTAATGTACAATCAAAAACTAACTTTTTCTATTTATAAAAATGGTAAGATTGTAGCAGCTATGTTATTTATCTACCTAGTTGAGAGAATCTTCACACAAGTAACACCAGTAGAGGCATGAGATTTGGCAGTATTTGAGGAAACAGCAGCTGCATCCTCTGGTTGTTGGTATATTAGTCTGGACCAAAAACATATACTATTTCAAGTGAATGGAGAGGTTGCTGAATACATGCTCTTAAGAAGCACCACTCTAAACTTGAAAGAGTATTCTCTATGTATTAAAATGCCATAATAATTATCAGCTTTCCCAAAAATAAAAGAAAACATGCAAGCATTCCTGAAGGGCTCTGCACTGTACATACCTTTCTCTCTCTTTATTTCCTCTCCCCAAAAGCAAAGAGGCAAGCTTTTCAGCAAGCTCCGACTAAATGATTTGGGTTATTTCAGATTAAAAAAGAATCAACCTCAATATCTAGAACCTTTCAAAAATCAACAATAAAACCAAAAAAAAATCAAAAAAACCCCACCACCTTGTCAGCAGCTATCTCCCTAGTTACACCAAAAAACCTATTAGCATGGAAATTCTTACAGGGTTTGAAATCTAGAAGATAGTAATAATATACATAATAATATACATAATTGACCTAGGAGGAAAAGGCAATCTGTATGGGGGTAGATTTTGTGTCTGGCCACTCAGAGAAAGCCCCTTCCCCATCTAACAGTCTAGAAATGGAAGCTTAATGGGAAATAGTAGCCCGTTTTCACCTCTCCAATTAGAATGTCAATCCACATTCTTGAGTTTCCACATAATAAAGACTTTTATTTATATAAAAGCAATGAGATGCAAAACAACTTCACAACTCCTACAAAAGTGAAGTATAAGCAAAAATATCAATTATGACTTGTACTCATAACTTTACAAAAGCATTTATCAGTTACATTGACTGCATAACTGCAGTTATAACAATCTTTTGCAAATATATGAAGCCTACTGCATATTGTCATATTTTACTTTGCCATCAGCATAAATCCATGTGACTCATTACCTTTTTTCTAAGGTATCTTCTAAAGCAACACTAGAATACAGATACCAACAGAAAAGACAGATGTGTTAAAATATTATCAATATATTTCAAAATTATTAGAAAGACACATTATTTACTGTGTTATTCCTTGGCTCTACTGCTGTAACTATATTGCTGTTTATAAACTGAAAAGTTTGTAAGCCTTAATTCAAAAAGTTGATTTACTGTATTGGCTTGTACTGTATTGGTCACATTTTCAGAATCCAAACTACTGAGCCATCTGCACCACAACTGCTTTCCAGGCTTTGTCTTTGTCAAAATCCTTTAAGGTATTATTGGAAACCTAAAAGCAAACACATTTCAGACAAATGGAAACACAAAATAATGCTTTGGTTAAAAACTGAAGTTCAAGCAAATAAATACCCGAGAGAAGCCAGGAGAATGTAAACATGAATAGTTACAGTCTGAACTACTGAAATATTCTATACATTGCAAATTGTATAGTTTTGTATATTGTATAGTATATATTTATGATATAAATTTTATAATATATGAGACATTTGGGTAAAAGAAACTTGGCCAAATTCCTATTTTAAACATGTTACTTAGGACATTTGTTCAAGATTTCTCCCAAAATATGAAATCCCTAGCATCTAAATCTCTAAACCCAAAGCCAGAAGTAGCCCCTTAAATTGCAACTGAAGAAATATATATGTTGCTTCACACACACGCAAGCAAACTAAGGTCTTGCCTAAGAACACAGACTTTTGAGAAGCCAAAGGGACCTACAGCTTCACCTGTAACATTATTCATGTGTTTAAATTCTGAAAAGTAAGTAGAAAGGTGTCGCTTTTCTGGACAATGTGCTCTTTTTAGCATTTGACTCGTACCCAGTTTCTCAGTAACTCACACACTAAGCATACTTGTGTAAATAAACCCCAGAATAGATCTGTTTAGCCATGCCATGACCTATGCTCCAACATGTGACTTGCAGCAGTAGAAGTGCAGCTGGACTTCATCTTTTATCAGGACACAGATCCAGAAAATAAGCACCCTATGCCAAATGCCCTCAGCAGCCTGAGGGGACAAAAATCCACAGCTTCCACTTTCCATTACCAGTTGGTACAATGACTTGTCTGAATTTCAGTCCCTGCTCCCAGTGCTTTCTAACCATGGCTGTTTCAATGCAGATGGTCTTTCTAGAGCAGGGTCTGAATCCAGCACTCTCTCTTTCTAGTGCTGGGCCATGCAATAAGCACCCAGTTAATGTGAGTTACTCTCTCCTAGTTGTAAAGGATAAAGTGCTTTGCACTGTACAGCAGAGGTGAGAGAAGTCTAAGGGCTAAGTTAACCTACACAGGCTGAAGAAAGCTGGTTTTCCCCAGTCCCTGAAATAGCACTCTACCCTGAATGACTATATGGAAAGTGGTAATATTAATACTGCCACCATTATGCTCTGAAAAAAGTAAATGCCAAATCTGTATCTGAACGTATGGCTTGAACTTTTAAGTACAGGAGGGAAATGGAGGGAAACACCAATTCTGATCTTTATCACCAACTTTGGTAGTGTAGTTAGGACACAGAGAGACCTGGGATTCCAGGCACCCTCCTCTGCACACTATTTCATACTGCCCAAAACAGGTAGCCACTCACTCAGCTTGCCCACTGTTGTTCCTATGCGCCAGGTTCTTAACTCTTCCCGTTCGCAGTTTAGGGAACTTAAGAGAATTAACTCAGCTTAGTAAATTCACTCGCCCACAGCAGGCATTGGAAAGGCACAACTATATAGAGTAATCTCTTTCCATAGCCCAAAACTTTTGCTTGTGCTGAAAGGATTAAATCAGAATCCATTCCTTTCTTAATAGATAGCTGTCTCATTATCAGAACATGGTAACGCAAGGCCCGCCATCTTTTCTCTAACTTCGTTCTGACATATAAATAGCAATTATGGATCTGCAACCTGTGGAGTAGGACAGTAAGACTATCATTTTATCTTAGTACAATGACGAACTTCACTGTAACTGGGAGCCCACACGACAAAGAGGAAAAAAGGGGGCTTTAACCTTACAACCGTTTTTCTTTTAACACGACTTGATGCAGATTTACAGATACTGTGTCTGCCACACCACAGTTACCATTAAACCAGCAAAATATTATCTCTGGATTACAAAATTCACCTGCGTATTAACATCTTTACAGCTTTACAGAGCAGTTTTTAATTGTGATCTGAATTATGTAACACAAAACGTTATCAAAAATGTATTTTTCAGTACAGATTTTTCAATGTTATGAGTATAGATACATACCTCTGTTGTTCTGTATTCCTGTTTCTTAACCTGTGATGCTGTCCAAGATGAATCATGTAGTTTCATTTTTGTCTTGTAATTTACACACTGTATTACTGTTCCAATAGTAAGACATGCCTGAATTAGCAGCATCAACATCAGAAGCAACAGGAGTACATCATAAGATTGCTTAAAAGAGAGACATTAAATATGTTGTTAACTACCCGAATAAATTATTTCCTGCCATTCCCACCCTTTGAGATTTGTATCTAGATTTCATTTTTTAACCCAAATTATAATTTAGAGTTTATTTCAGCATGAAGCTTCAATTAAAATTTGAATGCCTGAGTTTGCTCAAAGTAGAACAGATCCATAATTTTTAACAAAATATTAATTTGCTAAATGATCTTTTCCTCTAGAAATAAAACAGAATTGAGGAAATCACCCTCTAAAACACAGAGCCTCTGACCCGAGCAATGTTGCAGCTCTGCCTGGGCCTGGCCTTGTGCCTTGCTGGCTCTGACCTTGCCTTGCTGACTTGAATTCCTGACTGACCTTGGTTCTGCCTCAGTACTTTGGACCTGCCTGGCAATCACTGAACTATTGGCTGAACCTGGTTACCATGGCCAGACCTGCCTTGTTTTGGGGTTATTTTTGGGTACTGTAGGACTGCACCCCTTGCCAATGTCACTGTCCTTGTCTGCCCTACTGTCACCTTTTGCTCCATCGTTCACCCCCGTTTGCAGCCCGCTTTTCCTGCATCCAGCACAGAGCAGCTTACAGAATGTAAGAAATACTCTGCAGGGTCACACCAACTGTCCAGACAGTCCAGTCTTCTGTCTCCAACAAAACAGGAAAAGCTACTTAAGCAACAGGAGAAGCTACTTAAAGAGAGCATGTAAACTGTGGCCACTCCCTGACGTCCAACAACATACTATGCTCCTCCAGTATCAAAACAGGATCACATACTCAAAAGCTGGCTTTCCAGTCCCTAAGTCTCAGTTTATTAAACTTTTCCCCTCTCTTCTTCTAAAATTACAAGACTACTTAAGGACTAGTGGGTACTAAGAATCAAGACTCTTATTGACACTATTTTAATCCCCATAAACAGTTCTTTGAACATCACCATGAATTGCAAAACACTTTGACAGTAAAGTTGTAGAAAGCTTTTCAGCAATGCACTGGTAACACTTCATATTGAAATGCTTTAAGTTTTGCAAACTTTTTTTCTTCTCTGCCCCAATCCAGGCTTTGAATGAATCCAGGTGTAAGTTTACAATCCCAACATGTCACCTGTTGGTAGACATCCTAAGAAACAGAAAAATGTATTCTTCAAGTAAACCTAGAATCTTTAATTTATGTACCACAAATTTATAAAAACCTTAAAAAGTCCAGCATATTACATATTATTTTTAGTGATTCTTTACAATAATATACCATTCTTTTTAAACTGTAATTCCGGGGTGGCACCAGATTTAACAAAATTATATCTTTAGTCATGTAAGAGTTTTTGAATCTTTTCTATAACATTTTATTCAAACTTTATAATGCAGTACCTTGTCTTCTTATACTTCCTAATTCACTCTTGTGTTGCTACTGTAATAGGTAGATGCTAATTTTTCAATTGCATAAAAATACATACTTTAACAGCAGGTGGATAACTTTTAAAGATGTCAACAACTTGCATGATACTGAAGGATAAGTATGCAGAAGCTGTGAACAACAAAGGAGAGGTAACACTGCTAATGGCAATCAGGACCTCAACCTAGAAAATAAGATAATAAATGTTAAATAAGAATAAAAAAAAGTTAACACTTTGATTTGTGAGCTATATCTCCTTGAAGTGTGTAATAATAGTAAAGTGTAATAATAAAAGTGTGTAAGATTACACATATGAGACAAATAAAGAGTCATCCGCATTGCATGGAGACACAGAAGCAAGCTTTGAATAAATTAAGTTTCCTAGCCAAAACCCTGTTGTTTTGCAATTCATTTTCCATTTAATATGGGTGATGGGGGTTTTGTTTGATTTTAAAAGTGTCTTTCATATGCAGATAGAGGAAGCAATACCCAATTTAGAGAACAAGTACAGAAGTATCATTTATTCTTCAGTTTGTATGAATTAATGAGAATTAACAGCAGATATTGCAGACTTACAACCTAAAATAACCATGCAAATAAATCTGAGTGCAAATTTATTTCAATACAATAGCAGCCAAGTTTTCATTCAAATATCATCCTACAGGATCAAATTCTCACTTCAGTTGTGGTCATGCATCATTACTGACTTAAATATTGTTGCATGACTATAACTTAGAACAGATGTTTCAAGGAGGCTTAACTACACATCTGGGACAGTTAAGGAATAAATGCATTCTATTCAGTATTCTTAATCCTTGCTGTCAGTCGTGCAGATAAGGAATTTGTTTAAAATAGGCTCTAGGTTCCAGTGCAGCCTGCACACCTAATTTTCTTCTTTCAGAAACCACAGCTCATAATAAAAGGAGACAGAATGGAAAGGACCTCAGCTCAGGAGCATGAAAGCAGTTCTGGGTATACCATATGACGTGTGTCGTTTCCCTATTGTAGTAATATCCATTCCCAAGGAACCGGTACAAAAAAAAAAAAAAAAAAGAAAGAAAACAAACAACAAACAGTCCTTTGAATTCTTTTCTAGAATTGGTGGATTTAAGTCGCCAAAGGACCTACTGGATTTCTTGTCAGGAATATTCGCTTAAATTCGTGCTACATATTTCTATCACGTTTTGTTGAAGTAACTAAAAACAAGTGAGGAAGTATCAGTAGCATCCACTATCACAGGCAGGCTTTCTTAGCATTACTCCACTCTAATGACAAAATCCAGAAATTTTACACACTTACCAGACATTTACTGGGATATTCAGCAGCTACGTGACTCGCAATAGCACTTGGAAAGCACTAAACAAAAAAGTGCAAGAAAATAAATTTTTATCTACTTGAAAATTATACAAGTTACAATCGTGTTACTGTGATTCCAACTAGTCAAATTTCCTGAAAAGCTAAATCTGTATAGACTTATTATGACAGTATTAGAAATCGATTACTTAAATGGAGATAAAGTTCATCTTCATTTAACTACAATTTAATGAGTATTGTGTCTTAAACCTACATGTACAAACCTGATACTTCTAGATAAAAACCTAATGAACTCTACTGAACTTTGTGAATTGTGAAAGTTGAAAAACTCGTTTATGATCTTTTTCCACTTCATACTGAGGGATTTTCCAGACATAGTAGCCATATATAAATCTAATGTTCATTGTTTTCTTTCTCAACTGGTTCAATTTGTGGGTAGCACAGCATCCTTCATGAAGCCACTGCTCCTAGCTGCAGGCTGTTATTAGTGACAAGGGCTACCAATCAGTCTCAGGCTTTTAGGACAGTTGAGGCTGACAGGCTAAAGGTGATGTTCTAAGGATTCTACCACGCTAAAACTAATCTCTACTTTTTAGTTTGCAGCCTGAAATATTCTAATACCTAGGACTTTTTGACAAAATACTTCACTTCTAATAGCCTTGTTTTAATACTCATTTCCATTTTACTGAACTGAGGACTGAAAATGTATCAGAACATAAGAAATAAAGTAAATAAAATAGAAAATTATATTGCATAAATATATTAAGTATATTGAAGTGCTAGTTTATTTACTAAGCAGCATTTGCCAATAAGTATTAGGGCCAAAGAAACTCCAGTAGAGAGAGGAAAAATAAAATAAATTAAAAAAATAAAAAATCAAAGACATTGTTTTAAGTGTACCTTCATTCTGCACTACTTACAGCAACTAAGATCCAAAAGAATGTTACTGAAAGATATGGACCTGACACTAGAACATCCATATTCAAAGCAATTATTCCACCAAACACTGATGAAATTCCAATAATCACCTCAATTACCTAAAACAAAGAAGAACACACAAATTATTATATTAACAGTACATTTGAACACCAAATTTCCTATTTGCATATAGAAAGGAACTCACTGGAAGGAAAAAAATGCATTTATGCTATTAGCTATGCATTAAGTCAATGTTTTTCAGATCTTAAATACAGCAAAACTCAAGCTGGCTTAAGTGAAAAAAAGATTAGCTTCATTATACATATTTAGGCTCTCATTTATTAACTCCATTGAACAACAGTTCAGTTTACACTATCTTATCCTGAAGTCATTAAGTAGTTTCCTTCCTATTACGCACGGCAGTTATCATTTATCTTGCAATATTCTAAAAGGAAAAAATTTAAGCTATATTTCTCATTTCTGTCTTTATTATTTCAGCTCTTACCTACACTGATCTCTTCCTGGCTTTAAAGAAGCTTAGCACTTATAAAGATGAAAGAACAGATTGATTTAATGAAAGAAAACAAAGGTTTTCTTACTGAGTAAGACTTCAGAATTCGAGTAGGAAAGCTGACATTGCCCAAAACGATGGTACTGTCATACGCAGTATTCTAGAGGAGAAAAAAAAGTCATGATCAAAAAAATACAGAAAGCAATACATTTCTTTCTAATATCTCGTACAACCTGTTACAGATCCTAACGGCCTCATACGATGTCTGGTTGGCCCACCAGAGCTGACAGTTACACACAAGTGTTCACCGGTGTCAGACCACATCAGTCACATTAAAAACAAATGAAGTATTTCCTGATTAGCTGCTATACAATCACTGTTCAGAAATTAAATATGGTCACCTTGTCTCCCCTTTCCAACTTCAAAATGCACACTTTCTTCCCGAGCCTTCAGATTTTACTGATGTGGATAAACAGTAACTGAAGGAGGACAGTACACTGTACAACTTTATTTTGCAAGCAATACTTCCACTGGAACACAAAATGGCACAGCATGTTTGCCTCATTATTAACTGCAAGAAGTACTGTTGCAGAAAAATAAGGGTGGGATTTGGGAGAGAAAGAAAATTTTATCTATAGCCCCAAATCCTGAAGCCAATATTCATTGTCCACATACCACCAAATTGGCATACATAACAAATACTTTCTCCATCTCAGGCTTCAAAAAGGCATTGCTTGCATACATACAAGTCACAGTATTCCAATGTTTCATACATCACTAAGTTTTGTTCTACAAACCAGAAATAAAATATTTGCCATGCCTGTTCATAAGATACTCAAGCAACCCTGCCCTGTAAAATTTCAACAGTTCATTTTGCAGAGGGCCCATTGCACTCTTTAAGATAGAAGAGGCTATTACTGTTTAGTATGGTACTTTTTATTATTCAAATCTAGTTTTACCATGGAACCTAGTTTCACTAGAACAGGTTGCCCAGAGAGGTGGTAGATGCCCCATCCCTGGAAACACTCAAGGTCAGGTTGGACGGGGATCTGAGTAACCTGGTCTAGTAGAAGTCATCCCTGCTCATTGCAGGGGAGGCTGGATTAGATGACCTTTAAAGGTCCCTGCCAAAGGTCCCTATTCTATGACTATGTAATATTAAATTATATACTGGAATCACCAGTAACTTGTCAATGTATGCAATACAGGAAAAATCTAGTACTTTTTAACACCAAAAAAAAGACATTTTTAATCATTTTGGGTACCTACTTTCTTTCTTGTACAGCAGTCTTCAGTAGACCTAGCTGAAATGATCACAGTAGTTGCCATGAAGATTTCCAGCAGAATAAGTAGAATCAAGTTGAAATTTATCTGTCAGTAAAATTCCAGATATAAATGAGTTACATCTTTCATATGAAAAATACGGGAGGGGACTGGATCTAGCAGGATCCAGCAGTTAATCTATTTTTGGTGACATTTAGACATATCTATTATATCTATTAATTAGATACTTTGTTAACTGTTTTCTTGGTTCTTGATGAATTTCTAGGGCAACACTTAGCTGTCGACATAACAGTCTGAATGCCTAACCTAAGGAAAAAACCCATTTATTTCATTTATGGGAATATTCTGTCTGAAGATTTTATCACTGTGTTCCAAAAGAGCACTTAAGGACAAGGGGGTGATTGCTGGCTACATTTGCATTTTGAAGGACCTGCCATGTGAAACAAGAACACTGCAGCAAATCATGGAAGATTGATAGGAACAGAAAGAGGACAAACAAGAGCAAGCCTGACTACCCCAGGGGTTAAGACAATCGACTTGGGGGTCGGGAAGGAGGTCGGCAGGCTCCCAGCCATTATGCTGCAATACATGCTGCAATGGTGCGATACAATGTGTAATGCTGAATGAAAACACAGTCCCAAGAACTGGGCCAAGAATCCTAGCTCTGTGCTCTACCTAGTGCTAGCAGAGCATGGATGAACACTATTCATGATTTCACAACTCTTACAGGTCTAACAGACTACTTTACTGTCCAAAAACATGGATGCAGCCATTCATCCTGCCACTGCTCATCTTATCTTCAAGAGATGAATACGTGAATGAACGCTTGATGTTTCTCTTCGGTTGCTTATTATGCCATGAAAAGAGGTAGGTATCTACTCTACATGGGCTGAATAGTTTTCTAGAGGCATGCAAGTTCGACAGAATGGTTCTCCATCTCTTGTCTTCAAAAGCACCATGTTTTTCCCCTGGCAGCCCAAGAAAACATTTGCGGGTTAGGTCAGGCCATTTGGCAAAGGAACAGAATTATATTATTCCCTCATGTCAGATCTGCTTTGTAGATGATCAAATCTGTTTTTCTCTGCCATGTATCTTGCAGCACACGTCTTTTGAAAAAGATCATAAGTGGCAGATTTGAGAGGCTTTTCTGGGTACTGAAATTCATCCTTCTTGGGAAATGATAACTGGAACTATGTGCCTTGCAGAACACAACAGACTGTACAGTTGTACTAGAGCCACAAACAGCAATAATAGTCATAGTGGCAAGCTTCTAGGGAAAGTGCTAGCATGAAGAATAAAGACATTATTTGGCAAAAGAAGAGGTGTAAAACATGTGGCCTGCAGAACAATTTAATCCAGCCTGCAAATTCCTGTGATTTGGACGCGATTTGACATGTAGTGCTGGTACTGATGTGGGAGGGTGGGAGGGGCAAGGCCACACTATACAGTGCAGAGCCAAGTAGACACACAAGCTTGAGTCCAGAGGCACTATAACTAAACTGGACTAGCTCATTTAGTGCTAGTTGTAAGAAGTAAACAACAGAAACTGAAAAAGTAACAGTAAATATGTTAGATTTTTAAATTTAACTTTTATCTTTCCGGTACTTTTTTTCTGATATGACATGTCTAAAATATCAGATAGAGCCTTCCACTCATGAAATTAGTTCAACACCCTTAGCCCAAAGTAAAAATATCTCAGCTCAAGTTTTGGAATTTAGGTGGGTTTCTTTTTATACCACCTGTAACAATGGGAAATTCAATGTTAGATCACTAAGCACTACAGACTATCATCTCTACAACTACCACTATACATAAAATCTACCACCAGAGGCAGGAAACCAAGTAAACTGTGTCCCTAATCCTCCTCCATGCCTAAGGAACATGCAAGTGCAACTGGGTAGAAAGCAATAGATTAGCACAACCTTAATCCAATGTGCTCGGAGCCTGCAACAGGTGTTAAAGCCACGGTTCACTGAAACTGCATGAAAGGGCTGAATTAATTTCAAGATTAAATAATTTAAAGTTCAATATAGTTGCTTAAATGCATATTTTTAACTCAGTTTAAGATATCCTATGTTTCAAGACATCTGAATAGGTCTGACAAATAATGACAAAGGATCTAAAGGAGACTGATGCACTCCTGGACCAGTGGCTGGAGCAAGGCAGCTCAAGCCAGCACATACCTAATGGAGATACATGCTTATGGTCAGGCAACCCAGTAAAGCACCTACACTCCAGTTATCTGTGTGCTTCCATGCTGCCTAAGCTTCCACCACTGTCAGTGGAGACCTAGTCTATACAGACAAGAGAGGGAACCCCAAAAGCTATTGGGCCAACTGGTAACTAGAGGTGGGGTTCAATTATACTGGCTGCTAGTGCCATTTGAAATACTCAAGCATATTGAATGTGCCTACATGAATGGGATGTATGACAGAGGACAGATGGGAGATTCTCACCCATCCAGAGTAGAAGCAGAAGTCAGGCAGAATATCTCACAGCACATTTGAAATAAGAGATGCTTAAGTTCAGGCCATGGAATCCTGCTTAGCCATCTACACTGAGACAAACAAGATTGTACTGCAGTCCCAATGACTGGATCACCTCTATGATAATGGAGGTACAGACACTCAACTCACAAGGAGGCAACAAATCTATCTACTTAGTTTGGAGCTAATCCAAGTGCTGTTCAAGATCTGAACCCTTTCAGTTACAGCAGCCAACTGGCCCAAGGGTTTTCACTCATTTGTGTCCACCAGGCTTCTTACTCTGAGAGCTGGGAAGGAACAGAGTGGCAGCAGGGGTAGTTTGCATCTTTTACAGATCACATTCTTCATGTTGATTGTAAACTAACTACTGAACTGCACACCACTGGAGTGGTGTCACACAGTCACAGTCTGGGACATGGCTTGTATATTGCATTCCGTTTATCTTTTTAAAGTAATTTTGTGGAGTTATCCATCAACATGAGTAACACTAATGAAGGACCCGGATCCTTTATGGGAGGGGAAGGGGGAGTGTTCAATATTAATTGTCTTAACTGGATAAACTTATCCTTTTTTATGAGTCTAACTGCTTTTAAACTACTCGCAGTGATTCCACATCAGACTACTATTATTTTCTTGTGCAGTTTCCCATGGAGAGGGAAAATAAATATGATGATGAAAGAACAGTGAAAGAGATGGTATTCAACATTTTCTTTGTACCACATGGGTAATGGAAAATCGCTGGCAGTGAGCTGCCAAACAGTGAGACTGCCTCACTGAAACAGTATCCTTCAAAGACGAGAGTAACTCAGTACCATGAATAACTCATAAGACAAAAAGCTTCAAAAAAGCTTCAGAGTCAGCTTTGCACACACAATTATCCTGATTTGCCTTTATTCAGTGATCAGTAACGCAGTATGGACATGCAATAGGCAAGCAAAAAGAATTAAAACCACATAACCAAGAATGTCTTGTGGATATTATTGTAGATAACTAACATTTGGCAATGCAAGAATTTTCCTTGTTACACATTTAATGTTTGTCACTTATACTTTTCCAGGCTAATATAATCTCTTTTTTCAAATAGTTTGATCTGCCTTGAAAATATGAAAGCTGTTTATATTTAATAATAGAAAATGCAAATTTTTATGCAATCTAAAAACTACTCACTTCAAAAGTATGTAACTAAACTTAAGATCTTACACACATGGCCAGCTCAAAGCTTCTCAAGAGCATAAACGAAATTAATTTTGTCACACTGGGTCTTGTGACAACTATTTATTGTGGTGACAAAATGAGTCCCTTGAGCTCACCTTTCTTGGGCAGACATCGCCCTCCACTGTCCCAACGACACTGTGATCCCGTCTACCAGGGGAAGGAAGCTCAAAGGGTCTGCTAGTCTCCTGTCACACTTCTCTGCTGTTTTCTCTCAGAATGCTTGGACTGGTTTCTAATATTAGAACTCTCTACCAAGAAAGGAAGGGAAAAGGAAAAAGCAGTACCCCCATATCTTGTACATAATTCATTCAGCCCCAACAGCCTAAGACACTTGAGGGGGGGGAAATGCAAGAGGGAACTGCTACACTAGCAATAAACTAGCAAAGGCTGTGTAAAGAATCGCAGAATGTTCATGGTTGGAAAGGACCTTTGACATCATTGAGTCCAACCACAGAAAAAAAACAAACAAAAAAAAAAACCCAAAAAAAACCCCACAAACAGACACAACCCAACAATCTCAGGCACTAGAGCATGCCCTGAAGTGCCACGTCTACATGTTTCTTAAATACCTCCAGGGATGGCAACTCCACAACAGCCCTGAGCAGGCTGTTCCAGTGCCTGACCACCCTCTCAGTAAAGTAATTCTTCCTAATATCTAATCTAAACCTCCCCTGCCGC
>JAOXNO010000001.1:21772852-21790035 GCA_028565335.1 Limnodromus scolopaceus
ACTGAGGGTGCACTCAATCCCCTTATCTAGATCATCAATAAAGATATTAAACAATACTGGCCCCAAAACTGAGCCCTGAGGGACACCACTGGTGACTGGCCACCAACAAGATTTCACCCCATCAATCACAACTTTCTGGTCATGGCCATCCAGCCAGTATTTTACCCAGTGAAGAGTACACTTGTCTATGCCATGATTCGCCAGCTTCTCCAGGAGAACGCTGTGGGGGACGGTGTCAAAGGCCTTACCAAAGTCCACAGACTTCCCCACATCGAGAAGGCGGGTCACATGGTCATAAAAAGAGATCAAGTTGGTCAGGCAGGACCTCCCTTTCATAAACCCATGCTGGCTGGCCCTGATCCCTTGGCTGCTCTGCACTTGCCATGAGAGCTCACTCAAGATGATCCTCTCCATGATCTTTCCTGGTACCGAGGTCAGGCTGACAGGCTTATAGTTCCCCAGATCCTCCTTCCGGCCCTTTTTGTATATGGGCGTCATGTTGGCCACCCTCCAGTCATCTGGTACCTCTCCTGTTGACCAGGATTGTTGATAGGTAACAGGAGAGGTACCAGATGGCTGGAGGGTGGCTGGTCTAACAGACCGGTATAAACTGTCCTGAGATGATACACACAGAACCCAGTGGCCATGACACGGTCCCATCAAACACAGGGCAAAACTGTCCCCATCTAAAGCTAGTATTACTTGAATTCAAGTGATTTGACTGTCCAGAGTGCTAAATCTCCACAGCTCTGACTGACTGCAATACTCCATCATCTCTCTGAAAATTGGGCCAGGTGCATGGAAACATGAAGCTAAACTTAGTTACCTAATACAAAAAGACGCTTTGAAAGTATTGGCCTGATGTAGTGCACTTTCTGATGGGACATAAACACGGTTAATTTAAAAGTTCAGTAGCTGTGAAATCTGGAGCTAACCAGATGTTATTAAAATAGCACTAGCACAGATAATTCCAAAGCAAACTATAGTCTCTGCACTATTTTTGTATTAGAAAAGTCTTTTATTACTAACACTAATTCAGATCTGCTATATTACTACAGGGAGTCGTTATTACTGCTGAGCTCTTAATATCACAACAGCTGATATGAAGTGGGAGAAGAACTGAACAATCGCACACAAGAGCAGTCATTAACCTTCATACGAAATGTATGGCACAGCTGTATTGTGTACTGCTATTCTATGATAGTCTGTTATGAATATTCATCAATGGATAATATCAGTTGCTATGTTATTTACTCATACTTGTAATATTCTTATTAGTATAGAGGTCCCAGAACATTTTACCACAGCAAAAACAACAAAAAACACCCTGTAGTTCTAATGTTTGGCTCAAACTACCAAAGACAGATGTTAAAAGGTTGTGACTCAAAAGCAGTGAACTTTTCCCAGCATGAAATATGTATGCTTCAAAAGATGTAACTGCTGCATTGTCTTTGTCGATGACGTATAAGAAAAATGTTAATCAAAAGTTTATTTCCTGGTAGCCTCACAAGCAAAACTATCCATTAAAGAAGAACCAGGAAAGGATTATACTTAATCTGATGATGAAATGTCCTAGAAGTAGCACTGTTTGAGACACCTCATTTCAATACAATTCAACCCTAAAAATTGGCTAATCTACAGATGAGCTACTAATTAATTTTCAATTTTCTCTTCTGACTCTGCTCTTTAAAAACAAAAAACAAACAAACAAAAAAACCCACAAAACTTGCTACAGTCAACAGAAAAATAAACAGTCAGTTGATCAAACTGGATCACATTTGAAGACCCAATTCATGTTTTTGAACTTTGAATACATGGCAAGAAAGTAATTTCCATATTAATTTCCTCTAAGTTAGCTAAGAGTACTATGCCTCTTCTAGCCATATTAGTTTCCATCTTTGATGTAAATTTTCCAGTCTTGTCTTACTCAGAAAAGTAAAGTTACTGCTTGGTGATCTCTCCTCAAAGACTAAGTAGGAATACTGGGGTATTTACAGTAATGTAATTACATATGATTTCCACCCACCTCACTTCCCTCCTCTTTTTTTTAACAAAGATAAATGTAGCATTAATTAGTAATTCTTTTAGTAACTTACATTTATAGCTGATGGATTGAGGACAAGTTTGCATCCAAACCAAATTAAACACGTTGTTGTAACAGCAAATGTAGAGACAAATAGAATCTGAA
This sequence comes from Limnodromus scolopaceus, assembly GCA_028565335.1. Classification (NCBI taxonomy): domain Eukaryota; kingdom Metazoa; phylum Chordata; class Aves; order Charadriiformes; family Scolopacidae; genus Limnodromus; species Limnodromus scolopaceus. The sequence goes on from JAOXNO010000001.1 coordinate 21,775,041, forward strand.
AATTTGGTATCTGAAAAACAGTTTCAGAATGGGTTTCTCTCTCATTTTAACCACAGGGGAAAAAAAAAAAAAATTGTCAGTAAAATCTTATACTTACCACATTGATTTTATTCCTTGCTATAGCAAAGCTCACAACTGCTGAAGGAATACACTGGGAAAATTAAAAGAGAAGACTAGTGGCATATTCTGCACAAATAATTTTATATATATTTCTGTACAAGTATTTTATTTGGTCTTAATTCATATTTCAGTTAACTTAGACAAATAGGAAATCAGAAACTCTGAGGAAAGTCAGTCACTTTTGCCTGAGATCATTAATTACAATCAGTATCTGAAGATTACAAGAGGTTTAAACATTCCTTGCATATCTTTCAGTTTTGACTAGCTACCCAGCACTATGTGATGAGTAAAGGAAAGAAAGAAAGTCTTTCATGAGGCATTTCACGCCTTTGTTAGTTGAAATTAACTCTAGAAGGCCTGAGATCCTGCAGCAGGAAAAGAAAAACACTGCTACTCCCAAACTGGGCCTCCACGTTCTTTTCAACAGACAAAGTCATGGTTGTGTAAGCTAAAATTTGGCCAGTCTCAACACAGCTCTGAAGAACTTTGTAAAAATTGATCTTTTGAGTCAAATTACACTGTAAGAATTGTGTTGGGATCTCCAATATATTCACTAGGAACTGTGTTTCTATACTTAAGGGCAGAGCTAAATGGAAAAATCATACGTAAGTGAAAGTTTCACAAAGTAATTTCTCTATGCTTCAGCTGTTCCCCACCCCATTACAGATCCACAAATATATAATGTTACATCATACTAATAAGCAAAATAAAAATACACTCAACTAAAATTATTAAAAATGTTTCCACATTAAATAATGAATCATGTAACAAATGCTGCATTTCTTTACTAATTATCTTTTCACACATCTGAGCACTGATGGTTTAACAATGGAACCACTATAACTAGATTAATAGCGACATTTAAAATTCTTGGCAGCACTTCCTTAACACCTAAATGACCTGTATTTAACATAATTAAAACATCCTTTTTATTGTGGATACCCTAGAGTCTCTAGAAGACTTTGTAACTATGTTTAGGCAACTGAATCCTACTACTAGTCTGGAGAGCAATTCAGCTCGTGCTAAATGAGACACTTGGTGGTCAGTTGACTGTACAGCTCTCCAGGCTCTTCCAACTATATTGATTCCATTATCTGCAGTAGGAGCTGTAACACCCTGCTCACACACAGACACCCAAATCTTTACCCATAGCAAGGCATTCAAACCCGATGTGATAACCTTCTGCACCTACCAGATCTTTGGAAATTCTAAATAAACACAAAGAGACAAGATTTGGGGCAGAAAAAGAGAAATCTCAGTAACTAACAGTAATGTTGCAGAGAATAACACATCAGTGAAGACAATAACTTCAAAAACCGCTTCAACTTCATTCTAATGCCTCTGGCAGAAAAATAAGTGACAACTCATTCACAGAGCAACTGGGACTTGTTCATTTAAAGTAAGGCATTAGTCTTGCACCTAACTTAACACAAATCTGCAAGTCAAGTTGCAAAAATAACAATGACAGAACTGAATCCTAAAATGAACAAGTATATCAGATTCATCTTATGCACACAGATCTAATGCATATACATTAAGCACATACAATACAGTAAAACAAATGTAAGTCCCTAAAAATACAGTAAAAAATACTGAACTTTGGAAAAAGTCAGACATCCTTAATGCATATTTTACTAATAAAGTAACGATATTCAAGAGAACTTTCTAGTCTGCTTCAGTACCTGGCAAAATACATGGAAAAAGTAATACTTTGACATAAATACGATCTGAAATACATTCTGATAGCATTTAGCTAGGAAATTGCCCAAATACTTAATGCAGATTTTCTTAAAATCAAGCACAGAAAAAATTGTTGATGCGGATAACTACTGTATTCTAATGGTGAGCTGCTTAACAAAAATGGTAGCACAAACCATTTGTCTTTATGAAAACCCATTTAATGAACTGCTATATAGAATTAAATCTTCCATGAAGAAAGTTAACAGTAAAAAGACAGACATAATAAAAAGACAACAAACCCACAAAAACTATTTACTACTGATTTTGCTGTCAAACAGCCACAGCAAATAATTAAGAATGCTTACTGAACCTGCTGCACAACGTAAATAATCCATTTCAGATGGAAAAATATTTCCCAGATATAGTGAAAAGCCAGAAGTAATAAGGAGGCAAGTCTGCAAAGCAACAAATAAGATAAATTAATATGAATAAAAAAATTTTTTGAAAATCAAATAGTCAGATGGAAATCAGTAATTCCTTTCAAATTAGGCTACTGATGAACATTTAATAATTCAGTCTTTGTGTGAATAATTTTGAAGCAAAATATCAAAATACACTGAGTTCTGAAGAAGATGTTTTGCTGGTTACCAAGACTCACTACGGAGCAATATTGTTTGAAACAATACAGTCTGAATCAAGCATTGTGCCCTGACTTGGCAAATACCTAATAAAATGCTCAAAAGGTAATTGCGGTGTTCAGTGGTAAAAATGTTTCAGAAACCACAACTAAGCCTCTACTTTGCATTCTCTGCTTGACTCCACCAACATTCATTATGCTTATGGGCAGCGGGGCAATAACCAACTAGAACACCGTAACAAAAATAATATTAGGATATACTGATGAAGACTCTTCCATCTATTCCTCTCTCCCTCCAAAACCTCTTCCTGCTTTGGTCCAATGGCACACCTATAAATGTCCAACGCTTCCCTTGCTAACTATTCTCTTTATTTCATAACTATCAGAGTTACGCTCTCAGCAATAGCATATTGCTATTGCATTCTATTGACATTTTTCTTTTTTCTTGTCATTTCTCAAAGTAGACATTTCTTTGAAGGGGCTGGGGAAACTGAGAGACAGAATGGCTCTTTTGTTTTATTTGGGCATTTTTTTTTCATGTTACGAAATTAGGGGGTGTTTAAAAAGTCCTTGCCAAAAAATCACAGAAAATAAGGATAGCATATATGTGTGTATAGGCAAACACACACAGAATTCTGGCAGACTGGAAGTACGCTATAGAATACAACTTAAAATTGTGCTTGAAGCATATTGAATTGTTCCTGCACAAGAACAGTCCATCCCAGCAGCCACTTTGATGTCACTGCTCCCTGTAGTAGACGTTCTGTGCACAATGACTTGTGTTGCCCAATGTACAGACTTTCCTTTCTGGACACCATCTTTCAGAAGGGTTTAGAGAGAGGAACCACTATAGTACTTCGGAGAAAAATCTAATAGGAAACTACTGGATAAGTTTATTAATAAAATTGCATTTATGTTTATCCATAAAATTCATGATTCTTGGTAATATTACTTCAGCAAATGATCACTAAACATTAGTATCTCCAATCATTCACAACAACTCAGTAAAAAGGAAAAATCTAATTAAAGGCTGTTGTCCTTTTTGACAATTAAGTTTGAGAAAATTTAATGCAAAGAAAGCCAGCTCTTCTTTTGCTCTGTTTATGTAACAGTACATCTGAAAGGAAATCCAAGTTTTGCAGGTTGTGAGAAAGGAAAAAATGTTCAGCTGTTTCCATGAAAATAAGGTGATACTTATATTCACTGTGCAAAAATAAGTAATTACCATTACCATAGCTCTTAATAAAAATTACTCTTCAAAACACAAGAGCGGACAGAAAAAGAAAAGATCAAATTCTAATTGCTATAACGAACTTTCATCAACTTGGCTCAGAACACAAGCATATGATGTACATGCAAGATCAATGTCCTATGACTCTAGCAGTGACACAAAAATTCAAATCACTGACATTCATGTAAAAACCAGATGTATATACCTCACCACATGAAGATTCTACTAAATAACTACATGACTACTGAATCTTGAAAGATGAAAGTGGCACATAAGTACTATATATAATTTTCAATGCCAAAATGTTATCATGGCAAGTAAAGTATTTTTAACAGTTAAAAATATGCTAAGAGAATGCATATGATCAGAATACTTTACATCCTTTCCCAAAAGGCAGTGCTTATACACACATATGGGTTGATATTTACCACTACCACACTTATTCTGTTTATGCTATGTGACAAATATTAAAGACAAAAATCAGCCTTCATATAGCATCTTTGATTAGTGCAGAATTATCCAAAGAATACCATTAGTCACTTAAGTGTTACATTCTAAATTTGCTAAACATGTTCCTTTCTGTACAAATATTTATATTCAATACTATCAGTGATGAAATTGTGAGTCCCCAAACAACGTGAAACAGAACAGATCACTGGGCACCGAGACCTAACCTACACTTTTAAATTTTTTATCGTTTAAAAGTACTTACTCCCATCAGCAAAGAAAAGATCCATGTTCTGTAACTAAAGCAAGGATGCAGCCTCTTTGATAGCTGAAGGTCACTGGATTTGATATCTGGTATATAATTTCCATTCTCTTGTTTTCCACGCTCCAAAGTTGGCATCCTGTCATAGCTAAATTCTTCTCTGTAACCTTCTTCCCTGGTCATAACACTTCACAAAGGCAATTAAATAATAATAGTAATGAAAATTATGAAGAAAGATCAAAAATACAATTTAGTTCCTTCACATACTCAGATGAGTGCTCAACTAGGTTTTTGTCTATTTAAGATAAAATCAATAAAAGCAGTTTTTAGTAATGAGCTGTATTTACATTTCAAACTACGTAAGCATTCTAACAACTTATTGGCATATTGTAAGTAAATTACATCCTATAGCCACATTTCATAATAATACTGTATAAACACCAAGAAAATGCAAGTTTTTGTACCTGTGATACCTAGACTTTTATTTCAAGATCTAAGAACCATTTCTGGAGGTGTTTAGTTTCAGGTGTTTATAACCAAAGCTTTTTGCTTTCTCCTTTTTTTTTTTTTTAAACTCTAGGTCAGGAAAGATATTTAAACATGTTTAGATATTAACTTCCATTTGATTTTAATACTTCTTATCAGGTATCTAAAATGACAGACTTCACTATGAGTCCGATGAACTCATCTACTCACAATAACTCAGCTACAGCGAACTTTTTCTAATTTACGCAGTATCAACCATTTTTCTTGTTCACTTTGCCCTTTTTATGTTCACCTCACTGCTTACCGGTCTGTTCAAGTACCTTGAGTAGTATCTTACATTAGAATTAAGTTACTGCAGATTTTTCAACAGTTAAAAATCTTCATGCTTACCTTCAACTGAAAAGTTAACTGTCAGTTTAAAACAGTCTTGTGAACACAGCTGCCTGTACACTTTGTGATATTCGCACCGTTCAGTGAGTCATGCCGTCTTTGAAAAGTTCTCCCGTACACTTTGGCTTTCAACAACATCTATTCAGATATGGAACAAAAGCACAGCAAAAACTTCAGTTAAGCCAGGGAACAGGAAAATGCCTCCTGAATTTTAATTAACAGAACACACTAGAAAATGACTGTACTACATTCTCATAGAGCCGCTTCCAAATCAGACCAACAAATTTAAAAAGTTTCAAGTCTCTTTTTAATTTGAGTACTACCCCTTACTTGGCATCTTAAATAAAAATCTTCCTCATAGTTCACCACTTTTAGTTATTGTAATAGCCAGCGATAATAACGTTCAACAATCTAGTTCTTTTTTCAAAAGAGCAAAAACTACTTACAATGCAGTATTCTTGAACTACAGATAAAAATTCAAGTATTCAAGTATCCCAACAAGTTGGGGAGTTAGAAAGTTAGAGGTTAGAAATCTATCTAGGTTATTATTGTCACTGCAGAGTTTTTCTTTATCTTTTTCTACTAACCCTAGTTTTCTAGAGTGTTCAGTTAAACCCTGCACACTTCACACACTTCAGTCATGCTGACATTCATACTCACAGAACACCATGATGTCTCAACAACAATTTTTAAACCTAGCAGGCAGCAGTGACATGCAATGCCCAGCGTACATTGGATCCAGTCCTCCTGCTTATTAAGCAATGAAAAAAAAAAAAAAAGAAAAAAGAACGCTTTTATCTTGAAGATGTTGGCACCTTGACAGCTGCAGCAATGACAGGGTCTTTTGTGTAAACTTTAAACACTGTTGTAACCAAGACACAATTAAATCTTCAGTACTCTGAAGGGCATCACCTTTAAAGTATGCCAGAAAAACTTTAGAACAGCACTACTTCTCAATTTGTATGGAATGTAGATTTCACTCTTCTCATAATGTCAGCCAATACTGAAAGAATATGAAAATGTTACCGTTGTTTTAATAGATTAAAACATGGAAATTAATACACCCTACACAGCATTAGACACAGCTGTAAACTGTGTTAGAAAAGGGGGAAAAAAGAGACTGTGTAGCCAAGCAAAACTGTCTTAAGTAACCAAGCCCTTCTGTTCCTCTGTTCACAGAAGAAATACCATGCAAATATTTCCATTAGCTTTAACTTTTAAAAGACTATGGTTTAATGGAAAATAGGTAATACTTACTTCACATTATTTTCAATGAATGCTAGGTACTGGTTTGCTCCAATATAAATTACCATAGATGCAAAACAGGATCATATTTTATCCCTTTTGACCAATTTAGGGAGATCAACTTATTTTTTTACACAAAATTGGTGAGATATTCAGGTATTTCTTTGAATAAAAACAATTCATAAAGTCCTGTGCCACTGAACAGAGCAGGGCTCAAACCCTAGAAATTTTTGTTCCCAATTCCAAGTGTTTCAGCCAGCGTTGTACCTGAAGCCCCCTCTCTCAAGCATGGCACTACAGTGTTTTCTCTGGTTATGGTGAAATTCCTTCTGCCCCCTTTCCTTCCCACTTCTCAGTATTTGCCATTTTCCTTTTTGCGCATAATTACCGTACCCTCTGCATTTGACATCAGTGTCAACAAGGTACACTTAAACTTCACAGCTCAGTTTCTACTCTAAAAATTTTCTGGGGCCCTTAATTTTAGGATCCCTTAATTTCATGTTCCTGATTCCATAAATAATCTTGGGTCATTTTTGTGTATACACAACCACAAGGCCAGATCTGGTAGCCAGAGGCCAAGTCACAGGCCAAGACCTTAAAATGCCAGGTAAGTATGAAGGTGCTATACAAAGAGATTCCTCCCAATTCTAAAGGGCGCATAGGAAACCTACACAAAGGCCACAGGAAATACAACAATGCCAACAGAAGATTACAAGCTTCTGAAACAGATTTACAGATTACGTGGGTTTATTCTAAGTTAGGCCAAAACATGTCAAGAGATGAAAATCAAATAAAATCATCAGAGGCTACAAAGAACTACTTACCTCCACCACTGAAATGACCACTGAACAAGTTCAGTCTGCTTGAAGCAGCTATAGTGGATACCAGGCCATTTGCCAGGGCTGTGCCATGCGAGCATCCCCCACAGTAACCACAAAAGACAAAAACCAGATTGACAACTATAACTGATCTGCCAAAGGAGAGTATGATAAAAAGGTACATAAACTTGTCATAGTCCTACTTTTGTATCAGTAATGAATAAAAAAGCATTCTGTCCTGGAACAGTTTCCCTAGCACTGAACCCAGGCTCATACCCATGTTCCCAAATCTAAATGCAAAAGCATATAGCACCTGAAGCTCTGGTGAAATTTACTTGTTCCATGGCTCACCAACCCTTCCTTTTTCTGATGAATTTTTATGAGCTCTGCTACCTATGCATTCTTTCACACAATATTTAATTACACTATTTTAGCTCATTACCTGTAATCCTTGTTCAGTATTTTCAGCTCTTTTAAATAAACCAGCTCTTCGAAGTATTTTGTTTCTCTGGAGCTGATTTCTCAACCTTTGTTTCCCAGCTCGTGTCTTGGTGCGCGTGCTGAACCAAGCACAAGCACAAAATGTAGGCCAAATAGCTTCAAAAGGATGTCTTGTGCCCCTAGTATAATATAAACTTCTTTGAATTGAGTCTTTCACATGAATCATCACCTGAAGAGTTTAAAAATGTTTGATCGGTATATACACTATCCACTGCATGCTATTAAAATACAAAATACTTCTAGTTTTATCAATGTCATAAACACACCATGTTAGTATTTTAAAGGACATCCAGACTGAATACGGGTATTTTCTGCCTAGGCCATTTTCTTGCAATTAGATTCCTGAGAATCACAGCCTGGGAAGGCTGTTATGAAGTACTTAGGATCTTCAGACAGGAATTTATGCATGTGTAACTACTCCCCTCCTCCAAAAAACCAACTTCTTCATCTGTCACAGTTTTGCAAACCAACACTCCTCTGCCTGCACTCCACAAAAATCTTAGTGAAAGAAAATGGCAGTTAAAATTCTTTAAATCAATGTATCTAAAAGTCAAGGCTGTCATTCCCTCCACACTTTTCTAAAAAGATCATGGACTACAGACACTCATACACATTTCTCCACCCAACAGCATCAGTTACTTCAGAGCAAGACACTAGAACCTGTGTGTAATCACTGGCAACCAGAATTTCTTCTAGTCTAGGAACTGTATAGAACTACGTAAAAGTGTTGAACAATCTGCAATGCACTCCCAGCCCTTCTTTGCCTAAATAATACTGAGTTAACCACACAAGTAGAAAATAAAAGGTTGTCAAAGACAACTGCTACTCTACTCTCAGAATCTAATCACAGCCTATGCTGCCTTTCTGCAACAGTCATAAACTAATTTCCCATAAACGTATACACACCTCTGCCCAGCTTCCTGAAACTGTATCCTGTAACAGTCTTATGCTGCAGTTCCCATTGAGATTACTGGGACGCTGAGCGCATCAACTCAAAAACTATGCTTTGTGAAGCATTATTTGACAAAATTTAAAGGGGGCTTATACAAGACACTTAAAGCGCATTGCATGAAGAGAACAGGTAGAAATATCAACTATGGAAACAATAAGCAACAGTCAGTAAAATTTTACTTCCTCTAGAGCCACAGCAGCTCCTACATTAATGATACGAAGGCAAAAATACTAATTTTTCTGTAAACCAAGTTTACAATCTTCTAGAGCTTATTTTATCATTTTGAAACTGGATGCTACCAACATTATATTATTCAGCACTATGCCATTCGCATGTGCATACTCTCCCAAGCACTCCACTTTACCACATTGGAGAGATTTCTCCTCAGACTTACCCCCAGTGCCACGCAAGCGCACTGAGAGCCCCCAGCGCCTGCGAGATGGCAGCCTGCCTGTGGATTTTGCCTGCCTAGGCCTCCTCACTTACAGAACCACAGAAAACTTGTCATACAGCACGACTGCAACTTCAGACAGCATCACCAGAAACCAACAAGCTGGGGGCACCCCTTTGCTTTAAGCTTTTTGTGTTAACCACACATGACACCATCTTTACCATCTCCCCAACTCCCTCCGCCCTGAAATCCTAAAGAAGGTCATCCCTCCCTCCTCTCTGCCACCCGTCCCACCACTCGGCCCTACCAGGTGATGGCCCTGTGCAGCCTCTGCTGAGGAGCCAGGGCGGCGGGGGTGCCCCCCCCCGGCTCCGCGGACATCGTCTCATCGCAGAGGGGGACAGAAGCGCCTCAGAGGGACCGGCGCCTCACGGCGGGTCGGGCGGGAAGGCGGTCTCCTCGGGCCGGGGGAGGAGGATGACAGGGGACAACCGGCACCACAGCTCAGGAGCACCGCCCCTCAGGCACGCGGCGTGGTCTTGTCCACGTGACCAGGAGCGAGCAGCCTGATTGGCCGGTGGCCTCGTGGGGGACTTGAGGTGCGGGCGGCGGAGGGGTGGTGAGCGGAGAGGTGTTCGCCGTTAGGGTGTGGTGGGTGTTTCGTCATGTTCGGCCTCTTCACTAAGGTCTTCTCCTACTTCTGGAGACGGGCAGGTAGCAAGGAAGGAGAAGATGAGAGGTGGGCGGCCTCAGGTAGGAGCTCCTGGCGCCGTTGTGGGTGCGCGGTGCTGGAGGCAGGGCCTGGTGTGTGGCTTCACAGCTCTGAGGGTGTTGGTCTCGTCCTCCACGTGAGTGGGGCTGAGCGGAGACTTACTTCTTTAAGAAAGGAAATCAGGAAAAGAAGACAGCTTTTTGACTATAGAGCATATGGGAGTGTTCCTAGTGGTATTTTTTTGCCATGTTTTCTGAGTAGGGGAGGTTCCTGTTGCTGCTTAGAGTATGGAGTGAGGTGTGAGAGGAGTGCTGGGCTGGTGGGTGACGGATGCTTTGGGCTTTGTCTTGCACTACTTCCTTAATAAGTAAGCCTTCTACGTCTTTCTTGGGCTGTAGAATGGAGATGTTAGTGTAGCTTTGATGTTTTGACGCTCCAAAGTGGTGTAAATTTAAGATGGTTTTAGTAGCATTGTTCAGTGTAGTAAGAAGTGCTTTTTCATATTTATGAATGCAGAAAGCAAAAAAAGATTACTTACTGTGTTAATAGTTTTGCTTGTGACTGTAGCTAATAATATGTTAGAAATCTAAGCTATCATACTTAAGTCTAGCTTTAAGCCTGAAGGGATAGCACAGTGCAGTTGAATGAAAGTTTGTGTGATATTTAAGTAGATGCTACTTTTAATTCAAAAGACTTGAAACTCCTAGGTCTGCAGAGAAGCAGCACCACATCTCAGTTCAAAACTGTATTAAATATAATATAAACAGATGTGAAGAATTAATTTCTATAACCAGTTTAGTTTTACTGCTTTTTCAGTATAGAAATCTTAAATGTGTTGGTGTCCCAGTGCAAACAATACTGAGAACTTTCTTTCACCATGGAAACTCATGAAAATGGTTGTTGGCCTAGAGCTTTTAGGAGAAGCTGTTTAGCTTGCAGATGTTTCTTTATCTCAAGTTTTTCAAGGTATTTGAATATATATATATTTTCTCAGGTGCCTTCTGCACCTGAGATGAGGTAATCCTGGCCTGGCTGAACAGAGCTTTGCCTGGAACTCAGGAAAAGAAAAAAAGCTTATGACCTCTGGAAGAAGGGCCAGGCAACTCAGGACAACAACAAGGATGTTCTGAGGCTGTGCAGGGAGAAAATTAGAGGGGCAAAAGCTCAACGAGAACTTAATCTGGCTGCTGCTGTATAAGACAATAAAAAGTGTTTCCATAAATACATTAACAACAAAAGGAGGGCTAAGGAGATTCTCCATCCTTTATTGGATGCAGAGGGCAACATAGTGACAAAGGATGAGGAAAAGGCTGAGGTACTTAATGTGCTTTCTTTGCCTCAGTCTTTAATAATAAGACCAGTTCTTCTCCAGGTACCCAGCCCCCTGAGCTGGAAAACAGAGGCAGGGAGCAGACTGAAGCCCCCATAGGCCAAAGGGAAATGGTTAGTGATCTGCTACATCACTTAGATGCACACAAGTATATGGGGCAGGATGGGATGCTCGCAAGGGCACTGAGGGAGCTGACGGAACTTCTCACCAAGCCACTTCCCATCATTTCTCAGTAGTCCTGGATAACCAGGGAGATCCCAGTTGATTTGCGGTTAGCAAACGCGATGCCCATCTGCAAGAAAGGTAGGATCAGATGATCCTTGAGGTCCCTTCCAGCTGGTATTCTATGATTTTGAGAAAATTTCTCTGGATCCTCCTTCCGGCCTACAAGCCTGTCAGTCTGACCTCAGTGTGGGGGACAGTTATGGAGTAGATCATCTTCAGTGCCATCACGTGGCATGTACAGGACAACCAGGTGATCAGGCCCAGTCAGCATGGGTTTATGAAAGGTGGGTCCTGCTTGACTAACCTGATTTCCTCCTGTGACAAGGTGACCCACTTAGTGGATAAGGGAATGACTGTGGATGTTGTCAACCAAGACTTTAGTAAAGCCTTTGATGAAGTTTCCTTCCTTCCTGCCTTCCTTTGTGAAGTAAAGCCTTTGATGAAGCATAGCTATCTGTTTGAGGGAGGTGATTGTCCCACTCTACACCACACTAGTGCAGCCCGACCTCAATTACTGGGTGCAGTTTTGGGCACCTCAATATAAGAAGGACATCAGACTTTTATTAGAGTATGTCCAGAGGAGGGCGACCAAAGTGGTGAAAGGCCTCAAGTGCAAAACTTATGAGGAGCGGCTGAGGTCACTTGGTTTGCTGAGCTTGGAGAAGAGCAGGCTGAGGGGTGGCCTCCGGGCAGTCTACAACTTCCTCACGGGGGCAGGCCAGGGGATGGGGAGGTGCTAATTTCTTCTCTGGTGATCAGCAATAGGACACGACAAAATGAAATGAAGCTGCATCGGGGGGGTTCAGATGGGTTATTAGGAAGAGTCTCTTCATTGAGAGAGTGGTCAGTCACTGGAACAGGCTCCCCAGGGAAGTGGTCATGGCACCAAGCCTGTCAGAGTTCAAGGAGCATCTGGATGACACCTTACTCATATGGTTTATTTTTAAGTAGTCCCATGAGGAGCAGGGACCTGGACTTGGTGATCCTTGTGGGTCCCTTCCAACTCGAGATATTCTATGATTTTTTTCATGCAACTTAAAGAATGATGTTTTTACAATGTAGTTTGTATTTAACTAGCTTCTTAATTTGTTGAAATCATAACTTGCCATAATACTTGAATACTTAAATGTGGAACTATTTGGCAACTGTTGGTATTTTCAGTTGAATGAGAGAATGACCTTTTGGTAGAAGGCATAGCACTTTGCAACAAGTAATGAATGGTACTAAAAGTTTTGTAAACAAGTGATTTGTTTTTATGTCAACCCTTTTTCCTCTGAATGCAGGTGATAAAGAATTAAAAACTGTACAAGGAATAGTGACAAGATTTTGCCATGATTATGGGATGATAGATGACATGATAACCTTCACAAAGGATGCTGTGGCAAAAAATATGCTGCTGGCTGTTGGACAGGAAGTTACTGCCACTGTTGAAGAGGATAAAACGTCGGGTGGCCTGAAGGCCATCAGGGTAAGAGATGAAGATAAATAGTGGTCTCACTTTCTCTGTAAATCTCTTGAGACTTTCTTTTGGAAGTTACTATAGTTTTAGCCTCCTAAATTCTACAAAACAGGAGAAATTGCCAGCCCTTTACCTAGTGGGGATAAGCTGGGTTTTGGGGTTTTTTTTATTATTTTATTCCATCTCTTTTAAAGTGTTGCTCCTTTAATACTGATTCTCTGAGTAGAGGTCTAGATGTAGTGAGTATGAAACTACTGGTTGAGACAATTGCATAAGAATTTGTTTAATCATACCTAGTTATAATCTTGGTGTATTGACTTCTTTTGAGCTTCAAAGTCAATTTTATGTTATTGTTATGTTATTTATGTTATTGTTATATAAATGGATAGGAAAATAAAAACAGAAGCTGCGAGTTTACTCTTTTTGCACAAAGTGAGGAAAAACAAAATTCAGATCTTCCTGTTGTAAAAAATTGGCCATTTAATGTAATGGAGGGTTATAAAAATGGAGATTTCAGTACCTTTCTTGCTTAACACTTCATTTGTAAACCTACCTCAAGCTTGGTTATACATTGTCACAACTTTAAACTGCAGTAACTTTTTAAAATTGTATTGGCTCAGCTCTCAGGTGCCTGTGACAATCTAGCTGAGAAGCTGAACCAAGTGGCCCTTCTCCATTTCAGTATTATGTAAATAGGACTGGCGCTTGGAAGACTAACAGCAGTGCAGAAGCAGTTGACAGCAGTGTGATATGGAACCCATCTTCTGGACTTGTGTCTGCTTGGCTTAACTGCATTCTAGTTTAAGTACAGTTCTAGACTAGTGCACTTCATCTAATAAACACACCCTGACCAAAAGTCTGAGCCAAAGCTTAAGCTGCTTGTATAGAGCAAATCGACAGCGTAACTAGGATAAAAGTTATCTTCAGTTTTCTAGTAAATAGATGTTTTATAGTTAAGCATCTTATCAGCTCATGCCCGTCTATAAAGAACGTAATCGGCCAACGTAGGGGCTTCAGGGATCATGTTCCAGATAATAAGTAGGTAATAATTAGTCAAAGTGTTTCTAATGTGTCTAGTAAGCTTATTAGTAAAGCTCTGATGTATAGGTTTAACAAGAGTGTAAATTACTAGATTGAAGAATTTGTCATTACTGTGTTAAATTAGCAAATGATACATAAATTGGTGAAAGGAGGTGAAAATCCTGCATTGATAAGCATATAGTATTCCTGATTCCTCATACCTTTCTTTTATGCACCATCCTGATTTTGGTACTTCAGAGACAATTTGGTCAGTTGCCAGCAGTGTTCAGACAGCCTGCAATCAGATTGCTGGGAGGGGTCCTCTTGTCAAAATTAAGAAAATTCTTAAGTAGATCTAAAGCAAGGGAAGCACAAGAAAGATTTGACACATGAACATGTAATTAGAGAAGTTGTCAGTGTTGCTGCATGCACAGACTTCTTAAAAGAGAAATTGCTTACTGTTCACTAGTTATGGTTTTTGTGTACAAAAATGAACAGCCACAGTGAGTACAGAATTATCTAATAAGGACCTGGACTTCCATAAGCAGTTGAAATTCTGGGATTTATTGTAGGCATATATGTTTAATGTATAATTCTATGTACCAACTGTTTGAATGTTGGGTTTTTCTGTATTAATAGGTAGATGCCATCCAGAATACATGGGAAGATTGCAGTCCTACTTGTGATGCTTCTGAGCCAAATACGAAAGTATTAATTGGCAATATTACCTCTCTCTCTAAGAATGGTGGCTATATTAATGAGAATACTTTTTTTGCAATGGAAGATGTCTGTGAAGGTGTGTAGGGCCGTTCTTGTTCATTCTTCCTTAACTTTTTTTAAATGTACAATAGAAATATTTTCTGCCACATCTCAAATAAGTTCTAATGGAGTGTATGTATGGCAAGATCATGGAGCAGATCCTCCTGAAATCTTTGCTAAGGCATGCGGAAAATAAGGAGGTGATTGGAGACAGCCGACATGGCTTCACCAAGGGCAAATCGTGCCTGACAAGTCTGGTGGCCTTTTACGATACTGCCACAGACTTGGTAGACAAGGGCAGAGCAACTGACATCATCTACCTGGACTTAT
>JAOXNO010000001.1:21790135-21821905 GCA_028565335.1 Limnodromus scolopaceus
GTGGGAGGTGTCCCTGCCCATGGCAGGGGGGTTGGAACTCGATGATCTTTAAGGTCCCTTCCAACCCTTATGATTCTCTGATGTGAAAAAAGCTACCTGTTCATTCTCACTGAGCATAACTTACTTGCAGTCATGTAAGCGAAAGTTTCATGTAAGGAAATGTTACATGTAAGCAAGTGTATTTTTCCACTAGCATCTCTTGGGTGGTTAGTCATAACCTACTGGGGGAAGAATTGTGAAGAGAAGTTTGAACTCAGTGAATTTGAATAATGCATTGTTCTGGCTGGGTATTTTATTCAAGTTAAACTAGTTCTGTATGGGAGTAAGGGGAATTTTATCAGTAGCAGTTAAACTTGAGAAATGTTCTGTTTTACACAGGTTTCAAACCTTGTGAAGGTGACTGGGTGGAAGCAAAATATTTTATTAACCCAACAACATGGAACAGTGAAGCAGTTGCTGTAAAGCCTTTGAGGTATAAACGAGTTGACAAGGTAAATGTTCTGCACGTTGTTTTTGGCAAGAGGAATTTTGTGTGAAGTGGGTTTTGAAGGTGATTTTTAAGTTGCTGGTATAGGTAGGTCTTCTATCGTACATTTTTAATTAAAAGATATCAACTCATCCATTTCTAGGGTTCTTTCCAAAATAACAAAGCTTTTTGAAATAGCATATACTTTTTGGTTAGAACAGGAAGAGTAAGTAACTTATTTACTGGCTATCAATTGTTTATTTGGATGCTTACTGTTGTTTTAGTTACATTGGTTGTAATGAGCATGTGTGGATTTCCAGAATTTTTTTAAGAAGTAATGACTGTGGAATTTATTATGTTGAATTTATCCCAGTGTTTTGGCTTAAAAACAATCATCTGTCCCCCCCATTTCATTTTTTTATTTTAATGAAAATGTTTGTTCCCTCTAGGAATACATTTATTAGGTTTATGATTTATTGGATTTACCTTAACTGTATACTTTGAATAATGTATGCATGTCAAGCATAGGAAAAAAATTTCTTTTCTTGTGACTGCTAGTATTGAAGTACAAATTAGATAAGTTGGTAAGTCACAAGACAAATATCATTATTAAGTCAAATGTACATATTGTAGTATCCACTTCAGTGGAACCTAATGCTTATCTGAAGTACTTGTGTTTCTTTACACTTTTAAATCTAAAGACAAGCACAGTGATTCTAGATTAGAGCCGTATGTTTACCTTCCGTGAATAACTGAAACTTCAGAATCCAGCTTTGTTAATGCTGGAACGGCTGTTGCAGGAAAAAACTATGCAATGGTAGTATGCCTGTTAGCTTAAGCAGATAATATCAAGTAACACTGAATAACAAACTGTTACAGGTTCGCATTTCCAGCATCTGTGGAAGAAGTGGTACAGTAGATGAGAGTATATTTTTCACTTTGGATTCATTGAGACTTCCTGATGGCTATTCACCTTGTAGACATGATCTAGTGAACACCGTTGTGGTGGAAAGCAATCAGTCATGTTATATTTGGAGAGCTCTCTGCTTGGTGCCAGTCAGTCAGAATGGGTAATATTTGTTCTTTCATTCTCTTCCCGCTTAATAACCACTAGAGATGATTGGTAATTATGCACCTTAAATTCTGTTGCGTCTGTTAAGTGAGGAAATACTGTGAATTCTTCACTAGTCGACTAGAAGGCATGATGGATCACTGGGAAGATCAGAGTGTGTTATGATTTGGGCCTTGCTTTTTCTTCCTTTTCAGAGGGTGGGGACATCTGTTCTCTCTGGAGAAGCAAAATTAGTAGCAGCTGAGCTCAAGGATATTGATAGGCAAGGAAGGAATTTTGCATGCTTTTGTTAGAAAAATGCCAAGCTCCTGCTCTTACCTTGCGTTTCCTCTAATCTGTGTTCTTCCAGTGAGGACTTCACTGTTTGAAAACCATCCTCAGGAAAAATGATGTAAAGTGGATGTTATTTAATCCATTTTCCTTAAGTTGTAGTGATTCTTCAGGTATCTGTTCTAAACAGAATAGTTTAATGAGCTGGATAATGGAGATTTGTTGGGCCTGCAGATATCAAACTGAGATGTTCTGCAGGCACTTCAGATGGCATATGTGATGTGAGGAGGATCTGGACAGATTGCAGAAAAAGTTAGAAAAAGTAGATAATGTTCAGTATGGAGAAGAGGCAAAATTTTGTGAAATAAGCAATTGGACAAATGTAGAACAGGCAACAACCAGTCACAGCAGTTCTGCAGCAAAAATAGGGAGTTTGACTTGTGACGTTTGTCCTGTGAGAAACACAAATACTGCCCAAATCTATATAAATAGGGTTATTACCTGTAAAATCTGTCGCTCTGGGTGCTAACAAGGCCTTGGTAGGACCAACTTTGATTCTGCAGGCCAAAAATAAGCTGTTGACCAATTGGAAAGTCAAAAGGAGAACAAAAAAAACATTCTGATATCTCTCAAACATAGTCATTGGTAGAACTTGCCTTGTTCAACCTCTAGGAAACATAGCTAAGGGTGGTACGTATGTCTTGAGGAACTACGAAGAATTAAATAAGCCGTTATCACTGGAGATAACGGATAGAATAGATTTAAATGGTACCTAGATGAAGCTTGAAGTATTTATATCACTTCACACAACAGTACAGTTTGTTTACTTATTTTTTCAGGTGGACCTATTTTTAGTGATGGATTACAGATGGATAGAGAAATTTATTACTTAAGCCAAGTTACAGAAGTAGGCCTCAGGGTTAATTTCTCAATTTTAGTGTATTTCCTACCATATCAAAAATTGAGGCATCTTAAGCTGCGATGGGAGACATCTAGTGGGCTTTGCTAGTAAATTGGTGTACCTGATAAAGAACAGCTGCAGTCATTTTCTACCTTATTATATTAGATAACTAAGGAATACTTAAGGTGTATAAATATTGGTGAGATTATGAAAATATTTCCAAGTCATTTTCATGCCACTTTATCTAACTGGATAGTTTCTTAATGGTAGAATAGAAACAACTTTTAAAGGGTTTCTACAGGTAGCTGACACTGAGAGGTCAAAGCTCTGGTCATTGTCGCGGACAGGGAAGAGCATGTCACTGGTTTCATAGCCATTTTTTATCAATCATGATAAACATGATACTGTTTTTCAGCTTTTTAAAATTTCTTCTTCAGTTTGCTGCTTTCAGATTGTAGCAGTAAGCAGAAGACATAAGCGTTTGGGGTACATGTTGAAATGCTTCCAGTCTAGTAATTTTACCTCTCAGCTCCAGCACTAATCAAGACTCTTAGTAAGGAGCTGCTCTTTGTTGCTTCTTGGTTCAGCTCCCGAAGAGATCCATAACAGTTTCAGTCACCATTTGATTCAGCTCTTCAGCAAAGATTAGCTAGCTTCTGAATCATTTTAGTCTTGTATCCAAAGTTTTATGCTGTTTTATTGTGCTGCTGACAAAAGGCTTGTTGTTTTTAATTTGCTGCTTAAATTAGTAAACGTAATCTAATTGTCTTGGAATTACAAGTAGCTGAGAAAAAGTGAATCCTCTCAACTGCTTCTTCCTAAATACTGTGTCTGTGCTTTGGTATAGTGATTCTTAAACTTGTGCTGAATCAAAGACACTTGCTAAGCCTATTTTTCTTTCAAAATTGCTAACTAAAATTATTTTTTACAG
Source organism: Limnodromus scolopaceus (assembly GCA_028565335.1). Classification (NCBI taxonomy): domain Eukaryota; kingdom Metazoa; phylum Chordata; class Aves; order Charadriiformes; family Scolopacidae; genus Limnodromus; species Limnodromus scolopaceus. The sequence goes on from JAOXNO010000001.1 coordinate 21,793,776, forward strand.
GCAATCTCACTCTACTGGAGTCAATCTGGATGAGCCTTATGAAAACTTAATGAGAGACAAAGGAGGGTTGGAAGTATCAAGAATGACTAACTTTGGAACTCTGAAGCAGGGGGAATCTAAAAGAATTATTATTTGGATAGAGTAAGCCTTTCTGATTGTTCTGAGCTTGCTTGCTTTCTTTCCATCACTCCAGTCTGTAAATCTGTTTTTTATGCAGAAGTGTCTCATAACTGAGTCCTGTGGTTCATGGTATTCAAACGACCTCCAAATACTATGGAATTAAAGAATATTTCATATTGAATTTAATGTCTTTAGCATAGTCTTTTTATTGAGCATCTATCTTGCAGATAGTACTCTGAGGCTCTCCAGTCCTATGTCTCTTTTCTATCCTAATAAAATCCTTTCTGGAGTGAGGGTTAAAATAAAAGCTTTTACTTGTAAGTGTTTTTAATGAAACTGCAGATACACTGTCATCTTTAAAATCTTAGAACAAGAGGACTGTTGCATACTTATGTATTAAAAGCAGGCCAGGTTTTTTTTCTTTTTTTTTTTTTTAAACTTGAATCCTGAAGAATTATGTTGGTGTATCCTTGAGGGTTTTGTTTTGGTGGTTTTCTCTTTCATTTTTTGCTAATTTTTTTTTTTCATGTCTGAGTGTAGAGGCTTAAATGAAGTCATACCTGAATACCCTCTATTTGTTGCTATGTGCTCTTTCCTAAGAGTTAGTTACCCAATGATAAATTTTAAGTTATCATAGCTTTTCCTGTACACAGTATTTCTGTATGCTTCATATGGTAGCTGATAAAATCTAGAAATATTAACATTTAGCAGAGATTCTAGTCCTCATGAGTTAAAAGCAGCTGTGCAATTTCTTTGATAGCAGTTGTGAAATAATGGGGAGCAAACCTGCTACAGACAGTTGTATTTGACTTTAAGTAGAATTAAGCTTCCCAAGAATATTAACTATGCATTTAACTTAATAATGTTATTAATTACATAACTACTTCTAGGAATAAAGGGAGTGTACCACAGTCCTTAATCAGTTGCAGATTAGCTGGATGGGTGAAAAACAAGCAATTCAGTTTTCAGATTCCTCAAAAATGTGAGAACAGTCCAGAAGCAGATCTGTCATCTTTTCCAACAAATCAAGAAAACCTCTCAAAAGCTGCAATTAGTTCACGTAGCGACAGTGAAGAAACAACACATGTGTCATTGAATAATACATCCATTATGAAGAATGGAGTTACTCCAGGTACAGTGAAATGTTAACATTTGAATGCTGAGGGTTAACTCCTCAAAAGGATGTGTACGTCTGTTTGAGAAGACTTGCTGATGCTAGCAAGGGCAGTTGCGGTGACAGAATTTATCATAATCTGTTTACTACAGAAGGAATTAATCCTCAGGATAAATGTTTATCAAGAACAAAAGAAAACCTTTCCTTGGTGAAAGATGAGAGTCTACATAATGGAGAAAATGAGCAAAGAGAAGATGTAGAACAACCAATAAAGCATGTCAATATTACTGGAGAAATTCTTATACCACCAGGCGGAAAAACATTTGTAGTGATCATATGCACAGCTGTGTAAGTATTTCTTTCTATTGGTCCAGACTGACACAGTGGAAACATAATAAAAATTGACTTAATAGTTCCCTTATTCTGGGCACAGTTCTCTTTTTGGTCTAGGATAAAGTAAGCCAGTACATATTGGCAAATGATGTGGAAACCTATATTGGACCTTGAAAGTAATTAGCATTGTAATTCTTGATTCTGATTGTTGTTAAAAGAAAATGGTAGTAGTAAATAACTTCTCTATAAAACCATAGTAAGGTGAAGATTTTTCAGAAATAAAGGATCTTTCCTACTTTCTCCATTTGTGTTTAGAGTTACGGTTCAGTTCTGAGTAGCCTTAAGCAAGGTAGAGCAAAGCTGTTGCTGCAGACAGTGAGGGGATCTGCTTCAGGTTCCTCCGATGGAAATGTTTGGCTAATCTTTTTCAGTAGCAGTAATTCTAAGATGTTCATTGTGATAGAAGTATTAATTACGTACCTAGTAAATTGCGGGGAAGGATTTTGCTCTTTACCCAACCTTTTGATGAAATTGGAATTTTGTGATTTTTTTTTTTTTTTTTTTTTCATTTTAATTATTTGTGATACCTGGATTGAACTCAGGGTGGGGAGTAAGTATGAGGAATTGCCTTAAGTTAGCAGTTCTCATATGTTACTGAAATGAGAATCTACAATTTTGATTTTTTAAAAAATACTTATGGCTGGGGAAAATAAAGTGTGAACATGACAGTTTTAATAACATAACTTCTGCTTACTTGAAGAAATCCTGGATTCAGTAAAGAACTCCTATTGCTTGGTTTTTCTGATTTTACTGTTGGACGCTATATTGAAGCCACTGTAACAAATGAAGAAGAATTAATAATAGCACCTGTGGAACCATTTTCTCCAAGAAAGCCTAAAATTACTCCAGAACCTCAGCCAAGGAAGACAACAGTGGTTGCCCCTAAATACAGGAGGTACTGTGAATTAGAGCAAAAATAACACTTACTTAATCTGCTCTGTTTGGTATTGCTGTATCTGTTCTCTAATGCTGGCAAAGGAGATATGAAAATGGGAGAGTTTGTACATGTTTATATGTGTATGTTGTAAACAAGATAATTCTGGATGTTACTGATAGAAGAGGTAGTTTTAGTAATGAACTGCCTGATTTCTTTGTAGATCTGTCAAACAGGAGCTCTTTCTATATGATGTGGTTGCATAGATTACCATGCAACAGTATTTGAGTAACAATTGTGCTATTAAAGAAAAAAGATGGAAAATTGGAAGTAGTTTTCTGAGAGACTTAGCTTCGTAGCTCCTCAAGCAATGTTGACATCTATATCTGATAAATGTTTCCTGTCTTTCATTCAGAGCTTTTCCTTCAGCAAATACTCTAAGTATAATGGAAGCTTATTTGCTTAGTTATTAAAATATCCCGAAACTGAAAAAGCAGACACACAATTCAGTTATTCTGTAACTGGAACACTTGCCTATCTTCCCAGTGTAGCAAAATACTTAATTGTCGCTTTAAAGGAATCTGTGTCTGGCATATGTATGTGTTTTGGTTTTATAGCCTTGATGATGTGGCATGTTAACAGTTTTTCACATATGTAGTTTGAGACGGTTAAATGATATGTCATATGCTTTTTGTTTTAGAAATAACAGAAAGCAGTTGCCAAGCTTTCTCCCGCATTATACCATACCAGATGAGTTACGAAAATGTGTGGAACAGAAGTTGGACATACTGACCTTTCAGCCTCTCCTAGCAGAGGTATACATGTGTAGGTTTATATAAGAAAATTATCTTATGTAAGTCTGTTTGTTCAAGCCGGTCTTAATTTAGCAAAAATGTGAGGCCCTTAGTGTAGTAGAAGATGCTGTAATACTGGTACCAAGTAGACTTAAGATTTTAATCTGTATCCTGTAACATCCATGGGATTCAGTATGTCACAGAATCCAAACTTACAGGAGCACAAAAGGGTAAATGTGAAAAACTGAAAAGGGAGTAGAAGTGTACTGAGGGCGGGGGGAGATATTACAGAAGCTGAACAAAGATTCTTCTTCACTCTCACTCTTTAGGCGTCACTGGAAAGGGTTTTTTGGGGTGTCAGAACAGTAGTCCTGCAGTTGTTTCATACCATTGCAGAAATTTTTAAGTTATTGTAATAACAAAATATTCTTTTCTGATTCAAATTTTTTTTTTAAATCATTAACTTTAATTTGCTATGGGTTGTTTAAATTCTTCCCAAAAGTATAGCTATTTCAGAATACATTAAAAAAAAAAATAAAAAATAAACAAACATACAAACCTCTGAAGTCTGACAAGAATATTACTGTAACCTTCTCTAAAACTCCTGATTTCTGGTAGAACATTGCTTCAACACTTTTTTTTTTTCCCCATAACCTTTTAAGGACTTATAAACTGGGACTGATACTTAATTTTTCAAAGGTGTAAAAGGCAGTGCTGTCTGTTTTCTAAACAGCTCGCAGAAAACCTGAGGTCACAGCATTAAGATAGCAGGTTAGTGATCCTCTCTTAAAGAGAAGATAAAATTCTGTAGTATTTGAAATAATTTTATACTGAAAGTCTGCCGTTTAATGGTAACTCTTTCGAATCACACCTTAGGTTCTGCCTGGTATTGGTGACTGTTTTAAGTCTACTCCAGAAAGCACTGCTCGTTTGCCTTGTATTTGAGTGAGAAGATACCAGACAGAAAGCATTCTGTGCCATGAGTCATTGCTTAGATAAAGCTTTGTACTGTTGGAACACACTGCTTCAGTGAGGTGCATTAAGCTCTGAGGGAGAGAGTTCAGGTTCTTTCAGCTTGCCCTAAGTTGTATAATCATCAGCCAGGGCCAAGACTGACATGATTACCTCTTCACTCGTTTCTGCCCAGTGTATTTGGATTTTGTGCTTTCTGGGATTGCTGAACATAGAATTCAGTTTGTAGACTGCCCCTGAATTCAGTTTGTAGACTGCCCCTGAATTCAGATGTTGAAACTGCTATTGTGGTAGTGAGACACTTGGTTAAGTCCTTAGCTGACTGCCTATTGTATCTGAGCTCCAAGGAGTATGTACTAATTCTGCTTTGGCTACTGGGGGAGTTTAAAATACTAGCTAGTGTATAGATACATGTATCTAGCTGCCCTAATTGGCAACCCAGTTGCTGTGCAGCCTGTCTTAAGAGTTGTTTTGTATAATGTTAAGAATAGTGGGTTCCATATTTTAGTGCAGAAGTTACAACAATGATGTATACTGTTTTGTTTTTCAGCATCTTAATCTAGATAATTATAAAGCAAACTTTTCTACTCTCCTGTGGCTTGAAGAAATCCATGCAGAAACTGAGATAAAAGACTTTAACATGAGTGGGGTTACTTTGAAAAGGAATGGGAACTTCTTAGTGTTGGAAGTGCCAGGACTGGAAGAGGGCAGACCTCACCTGGTTCCAGGTAGTAATTAATGTTAGAGAAAGCCAAATAGCACATTGTATTGCACTGAAAATATTGATCAAACTCCGTCGCTTTTTCATTTGTTTAAAGCAGTCTTTCACATATTTGAACGCAGTCATTATTCTAGGCTACTAGACAGGTGAACTGCGCTGTTAGTGTCTCGGTGAGCCTTACAGTAGCTGCTGTCTGAAGCAGCATTGCAGGTGTCCGTTCTTAAGCACGTTCTGATGCTTTAGGATTTTTCACGTACAAAAATAAGTGGGGCTTTCAGTAAAAATAAACTGCACTATATGAGAATGATTTAAAAGACAATAGGTGTAGCAAAAGCTGGGAAAGTTAAAATTGTATTCAGCAATTGTATTCAGCATCTCAAATAATATAATACATAATACAATATAATACAAAAGATAACTGTTTCAGGAGGTGTTGTCTGATGCATCAATATTAGGTGCCTTTTAAAAGGTAATATGCAACTGCATATGGCATTTCAGAACAGTTACTGACAGATACAGCAACATTGCTGAAGTTAATGTCTAGCACACTGCGAGATCCTAGTTTAAACATACAAAAGAGGAAATTAAGTGCTGTTCAGAGAATTTTACTATTCCTTGTAACAGTATGTTCCCTTTTAACTTTGTTTACAATTAGGTGATAAGGCAATATTGAGAAGTCAGGTCTACTCTGAGCATATAATAGAGTACGTTGCCTGTATTACTGAGGTAAGCAAGGTATATCTCCCGTTTTATATACGTTCTGTTTGGGGATTTTTGTATTTTTATTGTATTTTTGAAGTCTTGAGCTTCCCTGTTTTTTCTGGATTATAATCTTTACCTGCACTCATAACATAATCTAGATACGCAATATGTTGATAGCAAGCAAATCTAGGTGTTCTTTTGGGGGGTTCAGGGCTTTCAGAGATCCTTCTTTGTGTTTGAAGTACTAAACCTATATCAGTAAACTGACTTTTTTTTTATCTTTGCAACAGATTTGTAATGAAGATGTTATTCTTAAATTTAATGCAAACTTTGAACAGGTTTACAACTCAGAACCCATGGATGTGGAATTTGTTCATTGCAGGTATTTTCATAAGTTTCCAAAAAGCTGCATTTAATGATTCCTCTGGTAAAGTGACTTTTAAAATATACATGACTGTCAGTTGTTTTGGTAATTACATTTAGGAGAAGGACATAATTAAGATCTTGCCAATTTTTCCACCTCTTTCCCTTAACACACCTTTGCCACCACATTCGTTGGTAAAAAACTGCAACTGTAGTCACAATGTACAAAGAATTCTTGTCTTAATGATTGCAAATGATTGTCATAATGATTGCATTCTTCTCTAAATGATTGTAGCAATGCCAGGCAGTGAAATGATTGAGATGATGGGGGGTGGGGTGTTTTGGGAGGGGGCCTGGGTTTTCTTTTTTTAAGGAAAAAAAATATACCAATATGACTGCAAGCTTATGCAAAAAATAATTGCTGACGTTAACCTCTCATCCTTTTATACTTCTGATTTTTTCATGGTATGTTACTATCTGTACAGAGTTGCTTAATCTTCTCAGTAAAATCAGCTTTGCAGAGAACTTTGTTGAAAGACTATCTAAGTCTGGAACACAAGGCCATCTTTGTCTCACTGAAGAGCTGGAGAATAGATGTATCAATATTATTCATAGCAAAGCTGTTGACTGGCACTTCTGCAGCATATTTCTTAATAGATGCTGCTTCTTTCTTTTTTTAAAAAGAAGTGTTTTTATGTAGAACTCCTCTTTTTATATGCACTGGTACACAGTAAAAAAAAATACTGGATACTTTGTAGGTGTCTGCTGTAGTAGTTTATGGAAATGTAAGCTTTTACTTTAATCTACAAATCTGTGTTCTGATAACAGGATTCCTAGCAGGCGATGCCAGTTTGCAGTTGAGCAAGCTATCTACCTAGGTGAAAAAGGTACACTTCAGTTGACTTAAATTGTCTAGAGGAGTTTGTTTGTGGGGGGTCTTGTGTTTATATTGCTTTCACATCAGGGCATACTGAGAAGAATGCATTGAAGTTTGTTCTTAGAGGGGTTTTCTGTAACTCTTTTTTTAAAAACAACACTGAATCTAGAGTAGGTATCATCAGAATGATTTCACCTCTTGGCTGTCACAGGGGAGAGGAATGAAAACAAACTTTTGTGACCTGTTTGAGCCAATAAGAGCTGTAGAAATCATACTGTTATAAAAAGTGAAGTGGCAGTGGGGTTTTTGTTACCTCATAGTTCATTAAAAAGGACTGATTTCCTGTTTTATGGTTGAGTGATCCATATGAGCTCACACAGGTCTTTATCGCTTTTACATTAGTTCTGATAAACTCAAAGCAAGCTGATGTATTAGCAGTAATGTTAACCAGTGAAACATGCAAAGTGTTTGTGCAGCTTTCAAATTTCTCTACTTTCTCTTTCTCTTCTAAATTTGAAGTGTTATTTCCAGAAAGGCTTGTTTTAAAATCACCACAAGCTATCAAGACCCAGAATACTCCTGACTATTGTGTTGTTGATAATGGCCTTGAGCAACGTGCCCAGCAGGAATATAAGGTATCTATGGTGTAAACATTCCTTAAAATGCTGAATAACATTCAGATTGGTAACAGGTACCTAGCGTACAGCTATTCTTAGAAAGGAATTGCATAATGGAGTATCAAAGAAGTGAAGTTGTATTCTGCTGCTTTCTGATGACAGCAGTTTTTGTTTGCCTGGGGACAGGATTTTATGATAACTGCAATCATTGAGCTAACACTCATCTCAAATGGAAAGTGCTTATAAAAAAAAACTGTATGCTTATAATTGGAATTGTTAGTTTTACCTTAGACTAGTTTTTGTGGCTACTATTGAGTAGATCCTTAAGTCCTGTTACTGTGGCAGGAAGTAATTTTGTGATAGAAGGTAATCATCCTGTTCTGAGTACCCAGGCTTACCCAGGCTTCCTAACTGCTAGTTAATTTATATGAAGTAAATGTAGAAATCTTTCTTAGAAGGGACTTCAGAATGTTACCTTGTACTCTTTTATTTGAAGCAGGATTGTCGCCATGGCTAAATCAAGTCAGCTTGAGGGCAAGTGGGAGCTGCCTGTTTATTTTCGTCCCCAGCTTCTGTATAACCTGTACCTCACCACCTTTCCACTTAAGATTTTTTTTTTCCTGATTCCCAGTATGAGTCTTCTGTCTGCAAATTGTGGATGTGGTCCCTTGTTACATCATATGTGACTACAAAGAGAGTTTCTCTCTTTTTCTTTTTTTTTTTTTTTAACTCTGATTTAAGGCGTCATGGGTTATTAACTGCCTCTTTGCCTCCTCATGGCCAGACTAAAAATCCATACTCTCTCAGCCTCTCCAGTTCATAACAAGGATGTGGTATGGGCTTCTACACAGTTCTAGCATCAACAGTAACCCGGGATCCTGAAAAGGGCCTGATGATTACTATGCAGCCAGTGTGTTCTCGGCCTGTCTTGGTTCACACAGTTATTCAGTCCCAGGTGTGGAGCTTTCCATTTCTCCTTATTGAATTACTGAATTTCATGAGTTTTCTCTTGGCTTACTTGCCAAGTTTCTCACGGTCCCTCTGAACTGAAGGTGCACCATCAGGCATTTGAGGTATGTATCCTGACTTTGTGTGTTCTGCAAATTTGTCAAGGCATTTATTTGGTCTGATCCTAGTCATTGATGAAGATAAAAATATTGTCCCAACAACAACCCTGCGATTCCTAGCTTTCGGCCAGCTTCCAGCTGACTATCAAACTATTGATTCTTACTCTTTGAGCCTGGCAGTTCAGGCAATTTTCAAATTGTCTAGCTGTTGATCTTGCTAATATGTCCCCGGGCTACAAAGAATGATGTGGTAAGTAAACCAATTCAAAAGCCTTGCTGAGGTCAAGGAGTATTACAGTGACTGCTTTTCTTTTGTGAACGTAATATTCTGTCCACGTAAGTCTCCTCATCATAGAGGAAAGTCGGGTTGGTCATCAAAGGTCTGCCTCTTGTTTTAGCCATGTTGACTATTCCTGGTCACCCTTTTTTTCCAAACATGTGGAGGATGTGGAATCCAGAAGGATGTGCTCCGTGATATTCTCAGGTACTAGAGTGGTGTTGTCTCCCTTCTAGCAGGGATTTGTTAGAGACCACCAGACAATATTGCTGCTGTTCCATCCTCCTGTGGTAACAATTCAGGCATGTCTCTGGTTTTGCAATTAATATGTGCAGTCAAGGAGCTCCTGCACATAGACCCAGAGCCATGCTGGTGAGAGCAGCAGCACAGGCAGTTATTGTGTGGCAAGATGCCTGCTTCTACTGTGTCCTTTCTGTTTGACTAAATGGTGGAGAATGTCACCTGGACTCCTCATGCTTACCCTGGAGCTGTATGATCCCCCCCTTGCTCTGTTCAAGGGGTTAGTAGTACCCACACGGGTAAGCAGCAAAGGGAGTAATCAGAAGGACTAGATAAGCCTTGCAGTTGTTCAGTGACACGTCTCTGGGGAAGCAGCAAACATCTCTGGATGATCCCTCTGTCCTGTACAAGATGGAGTAATCAGCCTCTAACACTGATCACTTCACAGGGTTGGGATTAGTATTATTGAGATGATTGAGGCATCTAGTCCAGGACCTTGCAAACACCACATTTCCTACAAGCAGTTTTCTCCCATGTTGCAACCTGAAAGAGGTATCATCTTGCTTAGTGGTATGGAATGTGAGTGTTAGCTTTTGTGGAAGGAAACAAATTATTCAGCCGTGGCTTAAAAATCCTCATCTGAGCCTGCAAAGTATTTGTGAAATAAATTAATAATGTTAACATAAGGCAAACTTTTAAAATCTTAAATTTGAGGTGGTAACTCCTAGCACCTTCTACTACTCTGTCTTTCTGTCTTCACAGTAGGCATTCTATTTAATGGGATAATGCTATTTAATGAGGAAAATCAAAACCTAGCAACTGCAAAAATGTTAGTGAATATAGTTGCCTCTCATCTTAAGGTTATAAATGCATTTATCTTCACTTGCTGTTTTCAGGTCAAAAAAACGCAGACTAAACAGGCAAAAAACATGGCATCGAGGGAGATGAACACAACAGATATGATGAGAGTAGCTGCGCAAACAAGCCAACGTGGTATTCTTTAATACTTACATGACTTACTACTGGTCATCTAGTACTGGTACTGTCCTTGAAGTACCAGTTACTGAAAGTTACTGAAATTTTGCTCTTCTAGGACAAAAAAGTGAACTTGAAGCTACGATTACAGATTGTTGGGTTACAAAATCAGAGTCCTTTTCTGGCCTTCAGTTTTATTAAAGATCCAGTACACTTCTGAAATATTAATGAACTATTTTCTGCATGCTATTCTATGAAATCAGAATTTTTGAGAAATTCATTAGTTGTTACCACAGAAGGAAAATGAATTTTTTTTGAAGCATGATGTGAATTGGCATTGCTTTTATCTAAGAATGTTAAAAATATTTATGTGGAGTTTTAATATATGCTTATCTTGATTATAGTTGGTGAAACTGTGACATTCAAAGAGAGAGCTGGTGATTTCTTCAATCCTATGCTGAATGAACAACAGAAACTGGCAGTGAAAAGGATACTGAGTGGCGAATGCCGTCCAACACCTTACATTCTCTTTGGACCACCAGGAACTGGAAAAACGATAACAGTAATTGAAGCTATTTTACAGGTAACGGTGGATGACAAATCAGTCTTTTCTAATGTTCTCAATGTTGGAACATTTAGAGTGAGTCTCTAAGTACCATCATGCTTTTTTCCCAAGGAGGTTTCAAAATACTCCTTTTAAATTCATTTTCTTAGAGTTCTGAAAGGGGAAAGATCTTTATGGATTTATAGAACTCCAGAATGGTTTATTTTCAAGTCCTCTTGTCTCTGTCTTTAAAGCTTTAACCAGCAATATCTAATTTGTGATTCCAGTAGTGCATAATATATTCATGAAGCACAGGTATACTTTAATAGGATAACCATGAATTAATTCTGCTGTCGGTACACTCGGTTTGAGAGTACTTAGTCATGGCTGTCAAGACTAGTGTTCTTGAACTGCAAAAGTGTGGGTGAATATAACACGGATGCAAAACTCTTCTGGATTCTGCACTCGGTGAAATAAAATGAGCATGTTTGTGCTATTGCTACTTCTCTAAATAACCTTTTTTTAATGTCCATCTTCTGTAATGTAGATACATTATACTCTACCAGACAGTCGAATCTTGGTTTGTGCACCATCAAATGCTGCAACAGATCTGATTTGCTTGCGACTGCATCAAAGCAATCTGTTAAAACCAGGAGCTATGGTCCGAGTTAATGCCAGCCTCAGGTCTCTAGAGGTAAATATTATAGATATCTGCCAGTTAATATTTCCGTTTTAATATCTTGATCTTAAAATACTGATTTAATAAAGTATCTGTCAGTGGTTATTAGGCTGGTTAGGCTTGTTTAGGATCTAAGGTATGAACGTATTATTTCCACTTTTCCAGAAGAATTACTGGAAAACATTGGTCGTAATCCTTAATTCGATTGTATGAGTACAGAATCTTAACCTCTTTCCTGCAGTGCTGAACTCACAAGAAGCAAATACATACCAGTGGATTTTTTATGTGGTAAGATGCTTTGACTTAAAAAGCAATCCTGAAATCTGTTACTTTGTCTCCCTTTACTGTCAGCCTTTGTCTCCAAATTAAGACTACTTGCGCAGAAAAATGCACTTTGTGTGTGCATTTTATGTGTATGTTCACATACATATTTATGTATGTATATGAAACATCCATAGATGTAATTTTGATCCTTAAAATAAAGAAAACACAGATGTCTTGCGTATGTACTACTTTGTTTAGGCAAATCAACGAAGAATTCATTTCAGTGTATGAATGAGTCTAAGTGTTTTGCTCAGCTTCTAAAATAGTTTTCAGTGGGCTTTTTTGATTCAAATTAAAACGTTTAGTTTTAAAGCAGTATTTCGTTTCACAAAATACCTTTTCTTTTTCTGCAGCAAATCGATGACATGGTGAAACCTTACTGCAAAGATGGCGATGATATTCGGAAAGCATCGTGGTTCAGGATAATAATTACCACATGCAGCAGTGCAGGACTGTTTTATCAAACAGAAATACGGTAGAGTATACTATAGACAGGAATGTCACTGAGCTGGATGCTACAAAACCTAGAGCTTTTAGCTACACTTCATACTGTAAATTGAGGTGTTCTAATACAGTTTATTGCATGTGCCTCTACTTTGAAATTGTCTTCCTACTTGGTTTTAGTAATGTTTTAGTAAAAGCAGGGACTTTCTCCATGGTAAATTTAAGAATTACCTTCAATAACAATAAAAAATTTTGACACAATAACTTCTCCTTTACTACCAGTGAGTGAGCAAGCCTTGGAAATTATATTGCTGTTGACAATCATTTTCACTCAAAATGATTGTCACACTAAAAATTTTGTATTTGTATTTAATAATATGTTAATATTGTATATTGTATTTGGTTTTTACTAAGTCACCTTTATGTAAACAACCGCCATGTCAAGTGCTGTTAACTAAAGGTTCCTCAGATCTTGATTTTAACTTTGTTAAAGGACACTCTGAAGCCTAACTGGCTTGAGTTATTTGATAGAAACAAAGCCTTTGCTACACTGAGTGCATTGTTCTAATTAACTAGCTGAAGGAAATTGAGAACAGGGAAAGCTTTTCTTTGTGTCTTAACCTTGGTATAAACAATGCTTTGAGTAAGATAACCAATGGTTGCATGTGTCAGAGTTTCTAAGCAAAATCAAAGATAACAAATTAAAGTTACTAGGTTATTTTTTCTGTATTCCGTGTTGAAAATATCCATCTTTGCTCCATGTGTGTGGAGTTGCCTGGCACACTTGACAAGGAAGTTAACAGAATTGCTGAGGTCAACCACAGGGTGGCAGAATGAACTAATCTGAAAACAGCCCTCTTTGGGTTCATGTTATTTAATCCTAGGCTTGGACACTTCACCCATGTGATTCTGGATGAAGCAGGGCAAGCAAGTGAACCAGAAAGCCTGATTCCTATTGGGTTAATTTCAGAAGCTAATGGACAGGTAGTTCTCTTAGCATCATTTACTGAATGGAAAAAAAATACTGGTTTACTGTTATTTATTTTTGTGAATGATGTAGAATGCAAGCAGCCATTTCCTGGTAATGAGTATGGAAATACTTGTTATAAATCTTATTCATGCACAATATCCATTTCCCATACTTAAGTGGGAAACACTTAAGTGTTTTACATCTAAAACAAGTCTACATTGGTAGGACAGGATTCAGTGTGTAGAAGATGTCAAAATAAGCATATGCTTTCTTAGTTTACAACAAAAATGTACCCCTGTCCTGGGCCTAATCCTTCTTTGCAAACAGATAAGAAGTTTGGAGGAAAGCAGAATACTTGATATAAATTGACTTTTGAGTTCTGAATTCTGAAGCGTGTGTGTTTTATTGAAACTATATTTTTAATAACTGTTTTAATACAAGATGGATTATTTCTTTTAATTGCATGTACAGATAGTTCTTGTTGGAGATCCAAAGCAGTTAGGACCAGTAATAAAATCTAAAATTGCACTGACTTTTGGATTAAATATGTCCTTGCTGGAAAGACTGACATCAAGAGACATGTATCTGAGAGATGAGGATGCTTTTAGTGCCTGTGGAGCATATAATCCTTTGTTGGTGAGTAAAATTAGTGTAATTAATATTTTTCATCTAAATCAAAAAAGGAGAAACTGTGGTTCCTGCTATTTCCTTGCCACCTTTTAGCTCCGTGCTGCATAGCGGTAAGTCCAGCTTGAGCACTAGTTCTCTAGGAAAGCTTCATTATTTTGAATATATACTCTGAATATAGGAAGGATGCTGAGCCCTCCAGCATGTTAAAACCCTTCTTTGGAGAGGTTCTCTGTTCTTAAACAAAATAAGTCAATATGGTGCACAAAGCAGAATTCTAAATAATGGCTTAAAATTCCATTCCATCCCCATTGTCCACATTTACTGTGACTTCCTAATTTAAAAGTTGTACTTGTTTATCTGTTGAAAATTAACAGAAAAAGACAAACACACCCTCCTCTTGAAACATGATGTTTGCAAAATTTATGTTTAAGGAAGGCAAAAAAGAAGCTGTTCCTGTTTCTTTATCACCCCTTCCTCTGAAGGATACCTTCCCAAAACACTTGTATGGTGAAGTACCTGAAGTCTATGTTAAGTGGCAGAGGGAGCATAGTACGTAAACAAGCACAGATGTTTCAGCTGCTTTAAATTATTGTCTGAACATGAAACATAGGGCTAAAGTTAAACCTAGTAAGATGCCTTCCCATTCTCATGGTAACACACTTTGAAGAATTAAATTGAGAGTGAAAGATGACTAGATGACCACGTAAGCAGAGGAGGGAGGGAATCTGATGGCAGACTCAAGGGGGAAAGCGAGGGTGTTTGGCCCCAGGCTTTATGTTGGGTTCAGCCTACTGAAAAACCTGTCACGCTCCCTCCTAAAACTTGTTATGGCAAACTTTCATTGTTGTGTTCCCTTTACAGTGCTTAATGAGCATTGGCATAGGAAGAAAGCAGGAAGTGTGAGAGCTTCAAGTATACCATTGGACTTGTGAATCACATATTAGTCTTTTTACACGATGTATTATTTTCTTTTCAAGCTGGTTATTACTGACTGGGATGCTTCCTGAAGGCCTGAATTCTTTCATTTAAAGACACATACATTTCTAGGTTCTGAGGCCAGCTTCTATCAGCTGTTCTGATGCTACCTTTCTACCTTTGACTTCCTCAAAAAAACAGGTTACATCCATGGAAACACCATGAAAACAATATGACCTTCTTAAAAAAGGAGAACGTGCCTTATAGATCAAATGTTTAAAGAAACTGGAGATCGACCAATTAATGTCACATACATTCAGTTCTTTTTTCTTTCTTTTTTTTCCCTTTGGATGGGAAAGAGAGAATCCTTCAAAAAACTGATTTTTTTATTTAGTATTTACTTATAGAAGATAACACTTGCAGTTTTTGCCTTTAATACAGTTCTTCAGCAGCTTTAGAAAAGCTAAATGCTAGAGAATGGTAAGGTACTATCTGCTTGGGAGCTGTCTACTGTTTGATGAATAATTACCTGTTTAAGTTACGGATTTTGGTTTTTGTCTTTGCAGATCACAAAACTCGTGAAGAACTACAGGTCACACTCTGCATTGCTTGCCTTGCCATCTAAACTGTTTTATCATAAGGAGCTAGAAGTTTGTGCAGACACTTCAGTAGTAACTTCGTTACTGCATTGGGGGAAGTTGCCGAGGAAGGGATTTCCATTAATTTTTCATGGAATAAGGGTTTGTAAAATGTTTGTCCAGTGGAGCTGTAGTCAGCTGCCTTTAGATTGCTTTCCATAAGAGTTTGCTACATTAGAATGAATACAAGGCTCTAAAACTAGAGTATTATTAAGGCTTAAGTAGGCAGGGGAAAAATAGTACTTTGGGAGAAAAAAGGCTTTTCTTTAGTCTTCTACGAAGTTAGTAAAAAGTGGTAATATCCACTGTTTGGAGAAGCTTAGTTTTGAACTCTTCTGCCTTGCACAAAATAAAGATGCCAACTTGCTGACACACTATTCTGAGTTGAGATTTAACTCCTTTGTTGTACACTCAAAGTACTGTTGTCGTATAAATTCTCTAGCTTAAGAAAAAACAAAAATATAAAAAGTTAGGTGATGCTTGTTCATTGGAAAGGCTGAATAGGGAAGAAGAGAAATTGTATATAACATTGCATCACTTTTTGTTTTGCATTTAGGATGTATAAGAATAATCTGTTAATAAACATGTAGTCACTTCTGTACCTGGTCTTCATCATCTCGTTTCCTTTCCCCTAATACAGGGCAGTGAAACACGTGAAAGTCACAGTCATTCATGGTTTAATCCAAGTGAAGCAGTTCAAGTAATGCAGTACTGCTGCCACCTTGCTAAAAATGAAAATGCTTTAGTATCAGTGACTGATATTGGAGTGATTACACCATATCGTAAACAGGTATAACTGATGTCTACGCACTTCAAAGTTGCTGTATTTCATCTTGTGTTTTACATTGTGGCTGTGTTTTGTTAAAGTAGGTAGGCAGATCTTGAAACCTCACTGTTCTGTGTCACATTACACAGTGTATTATCAATCGTTAATGATCTTAGAATTATGGAATATAGGATGGAAGGGGACCTCAAGGATCTTTTTTGGCAAAAGCATGGCCTAAACAAGAAGGCCCAGCACCCTATCCAGCTGAATCTTAGGAGTGTCCGATGTTGGGGAATCCACCACTTCCCCGGGAAAATTATTCCAGTGGCTGACTGTTCTCATTATGGAAAAACTTTCCTCTTGTGTCCAAACGGATCTCCCCTGCAGTAACTTGTACCCATTACCCCTTGCCTTTTCTGTGTGACTCCTTGTAAAAAGGGAGTCTCCATCTTCTTTGTAGCCACCCTTTAAATACTCGAACATGGTGATAAGGTCTCCCCTAAGCCTTCTTTTCTCAAGGTTGAACAAACCCAATTCTCTTAGCCTTTCCTCATATGGCAGGCTTGTTTCCATTGAAATCGAAACCTAGATAAAGACAGCAGTAACAGCGTTCTACTTCCTATGGGAAATTTTTAAGGGGAAATCTGTTTGCAGTTTTGGAGACAGAAGCATGTTTTGCCATTGTTGGGAGTAAAGAGTGCAAGTCAAGAATTCATTATCCAACAGCTGGAACAGCAATCTGATTCTGTCACTCTCTGCACTGAGGAGTGGAACAAAAGGGAAATGTAGTGAAGTAGGTGGCATGTCATCTTGTTATGGCTTTGAGGAAACTAGAGGAATTGAGACTTCTTAGCTGTCTTGTTGAAGTTTGTGCTGCTATTTAAACAGGTAGAGAAAGTTGACTGTCAGCTTCAAATGCTGTGCTTTATTTTTAAAAGTTTTTATATTCGAGTCTGTTAAGTATGTGATGTCTGCTTTTGTTTTAAAAAGAAGATTAAATCTGCTTTCGTATCCAGAGGATGCTCTGGACAGTGTGCATACTGGATTTCTTGGTGTTCACCTCTCAGTATTCATGGCCTTGCATGCATGGATTGGGGGAAACACAATGAAGTGTGTGGAAAAGAACAAACCCTTTTGAAGAAGTCTCACTTTTAGAGCTCTCCCTGTACTGATCCTAGCGGTCAGGTGTATGCACCTGCCCATGTTTACAGTTACTATTTATTTTTCAAATATTTATATATAGTATTCATGTGACTGAACCTCTTGCACTCCCTAAAACATTTTACATCATTTAACATTATAATGTTCATCTGCCTGTGATGCAAGACATATTATTATAATGTCTGCTTCAAGAAAGACACCTTTGTATTGTGGGAACAATGATTAGAAAGTAGTCATTGACTGTAATCCTCAGCTTCCATGCACAGTTTCTTGCTAAATTTCCTGGAGCACTTGCTGTATAGTCTCCAAGCAGCTTTGAGCAGATGGCAATATACTCATCCCACACATACCAGCATTCCAGTGCAAGACTCCCTGTTCTCTTTCTCTTTTGGGGAGGGTGCTTAAGGTCACATCTCACCTCTGTCTTTCCCTCAGCATGATGCAGCTGGCAGGCAAAGGTGGAATCTCTGCACAGTCTTCTTGAGGGGCTGGGGGAAGCTGCTTGCTTACCACATATGTGGTAAGCATGGGTTTGGATATAACGCATACTGGAAGAAGAGGGTTTATGGATCTAAGTTATTCTCATTAAAAGGCACTGTTAAGTATTTTGTTTAAGTGATGGTAGTAAGTATTTCACCTTTTAAGTTGTGTAGCAAGTCTGATACTTCTCAGGAAAAGTTACTGGTTTATTTTAAGATCTTACTAGTGGATGATTGGCTAAGTGTGGTGTAGGCATTCCCTGTGACATCTGTGTTAAATCACATACTTGTATAGGTAGTATGTTGTCAGCTTTGAAGTATGTTGTCAGCTTTGAAGTAATCCACTCTCAAATGAGAAAATAAATTCCTTTAAACGCTTTTTTTTTTTGGCAGGTGGAAAAAATTAGATTTCTTCTGAGAAGTATTGAATTGTCAGACATTAAAGTTGGCACAGTAGAAGAGTTTCAAGGGCAGGAGTACATGGTTATCATCTTATCAACAGTATGTATATTATTTGTGGTCCTGTAGAGAGTTTCTGTATGTGTCTGATTCTCTGTTTCCTTTTTGATATAAGGCTTTTAAAAATTTTTTAAAAAACTTAAAAGGTTTATTTTTGTCAGTCTGTTACACTATTTGAAAACAGAACTTAAGTGCATGGAAACAGTACAGCAGCTGTGATTTTAAGGTAAACCTTAAACCTTTGTAGAGACTCGTGCTGAATTTTTTTAGTTTCATACAGATAATGTACCTTTTCATTCTCCCTATGCACACTTAAGTGGAACTGGGTACATGATAAACGTTAGGGAGACAGCTGTGTAAATCACAGTATAAAAAAGTAATAGCTTATAAAAGACTTACAAAACTGATGTAGATTCTTAACATTCTTTTTCACCCTCAGTTTGGGAATAATCACTTAATGGTATAGAGCTGATGACTCCCCATACACCGGTGCTGACTGTGCCTAGAAGCTGAATACCCTTATTCACAAATTATTCATTTTGCATTGGTAGGAGAGCACTTAATAGTCTTTCATGATCATCTTAATGTGCACTTTAAGTGCTGTGCTGGTTGTAATATAGGGATGTTGGTAAAGGTCTCTTCTAGGTGCTAGCTTTTTGGATCTGGGACTATCAAATGCCTCAAAGAAAGGGTCTGGGGAAGAAAATAATCCCTGCTATGTTTCTACTTCAGCAGTACACTAGTCACAGGCCATCATTTTAACAGTACATCACCTCCTTGATTCAGAGTTGGTTTTGGTTGACCACATCTATGCATATATGAAGGTATGGCAGCATAAACTGCATCACTAGAGATTTTTAAGTAACTATGAAAATGCAGAGGTACTTAGTTTCACTTTTTGCAATCAACTCCCTTCAATATCTGAAGGGAGCCTATAGGAGAGCCAGAGAGGGACTCCTTGACAGGAAGTGTAGTCACAGGACAAGGGGCAACAGTTTTAAATTGGAAGAGGGGAGATTTAGATAGAAATTCTTTACAGTGAGGGTGGTGAGGCACTGGAACAGGTTGCCCAGGGAAGTCGTGGATGCCTCATCCCTGGAGGTGTTCAAGGCCAGGCTGGATGAGGGTTTGAGCAACCTGCTCTAGTGGGAGGTATCCCTGCCCATGGCAGGGGGGTTGGAACTAGATGATCTCTAAAGTCCCTTCCAACCCAAATGGTTCTGTGGTTCTAATAAATGGGTCTTTCAGAAAAGTGCTGACAAAAGACAGCGTTCAGGAAACATGGGAAGATGATGTTTGTGGATTAGTGGTGAGCACATCCCTTGCATTTGACAAGGAGGGAAAGAGAGAGGATTATGTTACAGAGTACTGGGAGGGAGTTGCTGTTATTATTTGGAAGCTGGCAGACCTTGTCTCTCATCATCTTCTGCAAACTTGATGACCGATATGCTTCAGCTGACATCTTGTTTTTGTTTTTTTTTCTCTGAAAGATCTGAATGCATGTTATCTGCAGATGACAAAGATGTAGTCATCATTTTCAGGCAGTTTCCCACAGTGTGGAAATCCTAGTAGTAGCAGCTGAGACATCAGGCTTAGGAAGACTGAGACTGAGCTGAGGTTAGATGTGGTTGTGGATCAGTTCCCTCTCTCTAACTGGTAGATACTACTCCAGTGCATGCACATATCCCTGATGGTTGAATTCACATGAAAGCCCTATAAAGGGAAAAAACACAGCAGCTTCTTTATGTCCTGCGTCTCCCCAGACATGTAAGATTGGTGGCTGGGGCTCTTGACAGGAGACTTTTTTCTTTGTACTTCTAAGGAGGAATCAGTGTGGAGTTGAGAAGTGTAAGCAGCAGCTGATAAGTCAGTTGACAGCTACTGAGGCTTTTTGCCTCAGAAGACAGCTTTTTGCTAGCAGAATATGGGATACAGTCCTTCATGTTCTGAGACAACATCCATCAAATGCGCACTGTTGTAGGCACGCTGAACTGGACAGAAGTAAAAAAAAAATCCGTGCTGAGTCAGTGGAAAAGAGCTGGAAAACCTTGGAGAAAGGCTAACTTAATACTTTGACCATCAGCAAGTAATACCAGTTCAGTGTACGTGATTGTGTTTGAGCGTTTGGGCTTTCTTTTGGTGGGTGTTGAGGGCCCTACAGAGATGTATTTCTACAGTGTGGAATTCAGTTCAGAATATAAAAAAAGTCTGCATATATTTTCATTTTTTCCAGATGGTAATGCGCTTTTGGTGCAGTAAGTCTCTAAGTAAAGTAAAAGATTTAAGTGTTTGGAATGTGAAGTTCCTGAGGTGTTGGTGATCTTCGATCCCTCAGACTGTTCAAGAATGTACAGTACAGGCAGAGCCTGTGTAAGTCTGGGTAATAGCATATAAGGCAAACTGATCAAAGGAGGAGGTATAGAACACAAATGTGTAGCTGAAGATATGACCAATACTGGTCTACTTTTAACAAGAGTAGATAGGATTTCCAGAAGAGAGGAGGATAAAGCAGCTGTGTAAACAACCAAAGCATTGGTAAGCAGAGTGAATGCAGGGATGGAAGAAGAGTTGTTTTTTGGGTCGTCTTTTGTGTCTTGGGGGAAGAGTTTGTGGGATTTTCTTGCTTTTTTTTTGGTTTGGTTTTGGTTTTTTGTTTGGGTTTTTTTTTCACTGAGGGCAGTGGTACTGTGCTTACTTTTTTTGTTTTGTGTCATACCATGGTTTTTGAATCCAGCACTGTATCTCTCTTAAAGTAATTCCAGGTATGTACTATGCTCCTATTTATAAGAACTCGTTATTTAGGTCACAAAATTTTTCTTTTATCGAAGGTGGGTTCAAATATAGGTGAAATAAATAGAGGTGAAAATTTAATGAGCAGCATTTACAGCATGGTAGTTGCTTTGGCCATTTTTCCTAAGCCAAGTCAAAGCACACTGAGGCTACTGGGGAAGGCTTACGTGAAGACACACTGTGAATTGTCATTCAGCTGTAGGAATTAGAATACCAGCAGCTCAAGCATTTCAATGGAAGCAGTTTTGGTATCTTGTGTTTCAAACTACCGTGGATAGTCTTGATGCTAAAATAAAACCAGTACAGCGTTCTCTTGAAATTGCTGAAGCTGCATTAGCAACCCACTAGAGAGCGGACCTTCTGTGAGAACGCCAGTGGTGGGAAATAGCTTGCTGAAATTTGGATTATGAAGCCAACTTATGCGTTGCTGACACTGAGCTGTGGATTGCTGCAGTAAGCAAATACTATGTTCAAGTTACACTATGGCTAGGTAAGTTGCTTTCTCATTGTTCTATTTCTCAAATTATCTTTTAATTAATTTCAGGTGCGATCTCATGAAGACTTACTTGCTGATGATAAATCCCATTTGGGCTTTCTTTCTAACCCAAAGAGATTTAATGTAGCAGTTACGAGAGCAAAAGCTTTGCTGATAGTCGTGGGAAATCCTCATGTTCTTGTGAAAGTAAGTTTTGGTTTTATATCTCTGATTTGTGTGTGGTATTTGCCACAGTAAATTAATGATTTGGGGCGTTAATTTGATGTACGGGAACATGAGATTATGTTAAGAAGTGGTACACTGTCTTCAGTCTGCATTTAGGAAGATCTGAACTCCATAGGTTCCTCCAAGTATGGACAGTTCAGGCACCCACACATCAGACTTCCAAGCACACGGGAAATTTTAGGTGATCTGTGCATATGGGCTCCTACCTCCTTTTTCGCTCTAGAAGAGATCAGAACCTCAATGCTGAAGCTCTGCAGCAGCCTACAAGTCCTAGTAGACGTGTTCTGAATTACCTTACGCAATCAGATTCTTCACAAGATGCATTTGCTTCACTTTTTAAATGATGAGTGGTAGGAGTGATTGTTCACAATTAAAATAACAGTCTGCCAGAGTGGTGGTCTCCTTTTGAACCCATGCATGGTCCTTCCATAGGAATAAGGTGAGTTTTTTCTTAGTACCTGCTAAGAAGTTATGTCTGACTTTCTGGATAAGAAGAAAAGCACTATTCCAGAAATGGTCTGAATAGGAAGATTAAGCTCTGTCTCCCTACACCTATGAGCAACACATATAACTTACAGCAGCTATAGGTATCTTCCTCCCATGCAACACCATGCTTACACCATTTGTAGAGCTCTGTTTCAGGAAAAGGTCCTGTTAGATCTTCTGCATTCAAGTGTCATGTGAATTTGTTTGCAAATTCATTTTACAGAGCAGCATGATTTAAATTAACCACTAATCTTCTCTTGTAGGATCCCTGTTTTTGTGCACTGTTAGAATACAGTTTAACCAACAGAGTTTATGTAGGTTGTGACCTGCCTCCGGAGCTGGAATGCCTGCAGAAGTGAGTGTCTGGTCTTCACTTTAACCTTGCTAGATATGGATCAGTTTCCAATATTTCTAAGGCTAGTATCATTTGAAAGATTGATAAATGCAACAGCCTGTGTTATAGTAGGATTTGATTTTGCATTATTAAGTATTGTAAACATAATAACATGCAATGTAACCATATTTTCTCCCACCTCATAGGAAGACTCTGAGCATTAAATATCAAATAGGAGCTGTTGTTGACTTTGGTATTTTATGTATCCCTGTATTGGATGACCATAAAGATAGGGAATTGGGGGACAGGAGGTGCAGGGGAAATGTTTACAATGACTGTACTGTAATTAAAGAAATTTGTTTGAAGATTGATTTAAATATGTCCCTTCCAGTAACACATAATATGTTGTTAAATGGGTATTATCTACTAGATGAAACTTTTTTTTAATCAAAATTGTTGTTCATGGAAAGAGTAGCAAAATTTTTATCTCTTTCTCTTTAATTGACAGGTGTGACTAGCTTTTCAGTGTTCAAGATGCATTCAGTCCTCATCTGTTTTGAAACTAAGAATGCTTAATAAGAAATTCGGTCCTGAGCAAATCCAGCACCTCTTGTCCTCAGGGAAAGGCACGTGTTCTGAAATGGTTGGAAGTTTCTCCAAACAAGATTATTTTTTTTTAATTTTAAGAAGTGAGAAAGTGGAAATTTAACAGCATAAAATAGTAGTGGCAACTTACTTGCTTTTGTGTTTAAAATATATATGTCTTTATGCCTCTGCATGGAACAATATGCCTCAGTCTATAGCACTATGCCTGAATCCTCCAAGCTTCAGAAGAAATATACTGACGAGCTCTTGCATTAGATTTTCCTTATTCTATAATTTTTTCAGCTTCTCAATTTTCTCAGACTGTTGTAGTGCCCCCTAAAACTGGACCATCCTGAGAACATACGTGTGTATTGTAATTTTGTTATGGGAATGTTACAGTAATAGATCCATGGTGTGAACTGGAATGATACATGAGTATCTCCACTTGACTGATGTTGAGTATCTTTAGCCAAGCGTGCTTAAAAACCCTACTTCCCATTTTTCAGGCCTTTGCATAGACAGCTGAGATCACATGGGATTTTCTTGGTTTTTCACTGCAGTGCAGCTGTCTGTTAGAACAATGCTTCAAATAGTGTGTTAAAAAAAAATAAAGTCATATATTGCATCTCAACAAGTACACTGTAGAATGAAGTGTCTTCTTCTCTTTTGACAAAAATAACTGATGCTTTAGCAATATTCCTGCTGTTAGCTTCATTGGGTACTGTGGTGTCCCCTTGAACAGTGTTTTTTCTCTTGTCCTCTCCTTGGTGATGAAGTCTTGTCACACAACACTTCTGGAATAGTTAGACAACCAGCCACTGTGTTTAGAAACTGCCAGTACAAGAAGATGGTTTTCTGTAACAGACAGAAGAACTATGATAGGACCATACCCTACAGTGTAACAGGTGGAGGGGAAAAAGAACTAGCAAGCTTTTGTCGCTGGTTTACAGTCACTCATATCACTTCAGTCACTGGTGTGCACTATACTCCTTTCCTCTGCAGTGCACTATGTGTAGGTGCTGCAACTTACAAGATGGGAAATGTGGTGAAACTCAAAGCCAGGCCTTATGTAAGGGTAGGCTGTACTGTGAAACTTTGTGTAGAGACCCCAGCATTGCAGCGTGATGCTGAGAATACCAGCATCGATGATGCTGCGCCAATATTCTGCATCAAGATCGGGAAGTTGTTTAATGAAGAATCTGTCCTAGTTGCCCGTTGAAAGACCCCTCGCTTCAGCATTGTGTGTTATGATGTACCTCTCACAAACCACTGTTTAGACCCACCACCGCTTAGGCTTATGGCCAGCCTTGCTCTTTGTCAGTGTGCTCATGCTCTCTTCAGAGAACAGCAAAGAGATCGTAAGGGAGATGGATGGTGCTTACTTTATTGCAAGATATAATCCAGAACTTCTGATTAGTATTTCCATGACCTATTTCCATGGCATAGCAAAGTAGCAGATGATTGATGAAACAAAGGAAAAAAAAAAAACCCTTTCATCCAGTAACTACATTTTGCCAGTGGAAAAACTCATATACTCTTTTCACTGGTAATGATTCTTACTGTAACTCATGTTGTCCACAACTAAAATGTGGAAACCTTTTCCCTGATTACTAAGAATAGCCTCTGATGGTCTTAAAAAGTGCTTCCAGAGAAGTCCTTGAAATGGGTATATTAGCAAGCTTGCACTCTATGTTGAAGAATGGGGAAAAGGGGGATTTCTGTTCCTGCTTCTGTTGTTCTGCATTTAAAACTACATTTATTTTTTTTTCTAACCCTTTCACTTCACCCTATGTGCTGCTGCTTAGTAATGACGGAAAAGCTCTAGCGAGGACAGGCTGAGAGAGTCGGGGTTGTTCAGCCTGAACAAGAGAAGGCTCTGGGGAGACCTTATAGCAGCCTTCCAGTACCTAAAGGGGGCCTGCAGGAGAAATGGGAGGGACTCTCTGTCAGGGTGTGTAGCGATAGGTTGAGAGGTAATGGTTTTAAACTGAAAGAGGGGAGATTTAGATTAATATTAGGAAGAAGTATTTTTTTTTTTTAACAGGATGGTGAGACAGTGGGACAGGTTGCCCACAGAAGCTGTGTATGTTCCATTCCTGGAAGTGTTCAAGATTGGGTTGGATGGGGCTTTGAGTAACCTCAAGTGGGAGGTGTCCCTGCCCATGGCAGGTACGTTGGAACTCAATGATCTTTAAGGTCCCTTCCAACATAAACCGTTCTATGATTCTATGATATAAAACAACCTCGTCTTCCTCCTCCTCTTGCAATGTCTCTCATCTCTTTCTGCTTCCCGAGCTGCTACAGAAAACCTTGCTTGAAGAGGGACCTACCCATTGGAATTGTACAGTATTAAACAGTGTTTGCAACTTTAGAACGGTTTTTTTCTGGCAGCTTGATGTGTAGGCAGAGCTGGTTGCTCCAGAGGTGTTAGCTTCAATGTTCTAATCATCTCTTTCAGGAAGACATATGGCCTGATGAGCTGGAAAGAGAAGAAGGGGAGAAAACAGTTGCAGTTCTTGGTATTGGTTAAAATCATCTTTCATTTTTACCGTGACAAAAAATTATATAGGTTTCTTTTTGGATATGTGAAAAGAAGTATCAGCCACCGCACGACAGAGTTAGTTTAGAGTCAGATTTTCTTTTAGAGAGAGTTGAACTAAGTCTTACTTTGCATGAAAACCATGTTCCGGTTATTCAGTTGTGTTTACAGGAACAGTCTTTTCCCAAAGAAGATTAAAAAAAAACCTTCTTTGTCATGGCTGTTTCTGACTTCTTAGTAAGGCAAGGAACTAATAACTTAGAAAAGCCAGAGCAAGAGCTTCCACCATGTCTTGAGGAGCATGTCGGAGGTGCATCAAGTCAGAGAACACAGGAACGCTATTACAAATCTCTCTCTTTCCCCGCTTCCCTCTATGTATTGTATTAGACAAGTGTATAAGAAAAGTGAGAGTCTGAAAAAGGTGGTCTGTAAAGCAGACAATTCCTGAAATGTTTAAAACTTAATAAATACCCTCAAAAGAGCAGTCAAGACATCAGAAAAGCCCAGAGGTTTCCTTGCCAGAATGGAAGGGTGTGGTACTCAGCTGCACGCTGAACGGGTTCTTGGTGTTTCCTCAGTAGGTTTCAAACAGCAGCCGAGGTCGGAGCAGTTCGTTCTGCGCTGAAGCCGTCTCAGCCTCATGGCGGTGCCAGCAACAGTTCCCTCAAGGGATGGTCTTTGCTGTGTGAAAGAAGTGCCTTCGCTTCTCAGTGGCTGTATTTAGATCATAAGTATGCACTTCTAATGGTATTTTAGAACACGAAGGCTTTATGAGAGTGGCCGTCCCTCAGTGTTGCTCATTATAGTCTTCCACTATTTTTCATGTTTTTAACTTCCCCTGAAATTGCTGTTGTTCATCTGTCTGCACTGGTGCAGTGGAGCTCAGCCACACTAAATCACTGATTGATGAAGGAGTTGCTGGGCAAGTATTTTAATTCTCATTTGTTATTTCTGCTAGTTCCACAGCTTTTTCATGACAGCTGCTTAATTGCGCTTTATCTAATAAAAGTTCTATCCCCACTGACTACGTAGCAACAATTTGAAGGTCAGACTGTGGGCCGCTGACATGAGCCGAATTATTCAAGCCGAAGCAGCTCGGTAGCCCGCGATGCTGGGGTGGCTGGAGGCTGCCGGGTGCCACGCTGGCCGAGCCTCACAGATACGCTCTGCCTGTGCTTCTCGAGATAACGGGGGGTGGGAGCACTGTTAATTCTTTCTGTCCTTCGTTCTCCAGAGAAATGGTCAGCCTACACCTGCAGGGAAAAACCCTGAGGCTGAGTTACTACCTGTATTCAACACCTTGTGGGATGGTGTTTTTCCCATAGGGCCCGTTACCCCGGTAAGGGCATGAGATCAGTAGGGCAAGAAGTAGAATTCAGAGTGTGTGGGCAACTGCTCCTGCTATTTGCTGTCTTCTGCAGCCTCCATTTGACAACGTTACAGAAGTTGAATACGCTTTTCTCCTATAAATAAAATAGCTTGAAGGTGTCAGGGAGCATTGTGCTGTGCATTTTGGAGCTCACATACTGGAATAATGAGTATTCTAAATCTTAATAAGAAACAGACTCTTTAAAAAGCAGTAATTTTTTTTGGAATTAACAAAAGAGAACATCAGCATTCATTCACAAATTCAGAAACAATTCATTTGTCTCAGTTTTACCAGGCCTGTTAAAATTTATATACTCTGATTATTTAAACAATTGGCCTTTTTTTTTTTTTTAAGTAGTAGTGGTAAGGAAAATGCAACGCGCCTCTAAGCTGTGGGGAAGGGTGCTCTTCCAGCACATGGTGAGGAGTGGGAGTGTAAAATAATCCTTTTAAACTGCTTGAATTTCCTTACAGCTTTCAGCGTTGTTATGTTTCAGTACCTCTTGAAAGATGTTTCGGTGTCCCTCTGAGTTCTGAAAAAGGGAGGGGAGGGAGAAGCCACCCCAGCTGCCTGCATCCTTGGCCTGGAAGCACAGCGGGCAGCCCTTCTCTCCTCAGTGAAGGCAAAGCGCTGTAGCCAAGAGGGGATATGGCAGTGTTTGGGAAAATGACACAAGTGGAATTTTAATGTTTTTTTCTTTTGGTGAGGAAGTAGAGGTTGCTGATGCAAGAGGTAAACTGGTTTTCATCTGTGGAATATAGTAGCACGAAGTGAAATGCTTCAGTGATCACTGACTGCTGAAAAGCTGCATTAGCAAAATAATTCTGAGTCATGGTGGCAGAGCTCAGTGCATCGTAACGTGAGGAAGTGTCTTAATGTGAGGTGTTACATGCAATTGATATCAAATTAGTCTCATAACAACAGTGATCACATGGAGAATAAAATAAGGCCTATTTAAGCGCAGTCTTACTAGGTTTGTGAATAAATTTAAATTTACAAAAACCCAGTGCCAAAGACCTTGGTTTATTGATAAATTCATGATGACAGCGCTCCTCAAATAACACCACCCACGCTGCAAGTTGCGTGAATTGTCTCAGATCACTTTAAAACGAATGACCTTATCGCTCTCTACAACTCCCTGAAAGGAGGCTGTAGAGAGGTGGGGGTCGGTCTCTTCTCCCAAGTTACAGA
>JAOXNO010000001.1:21822005-21840037 GCA_028565335.1 Limnodromus scolopaceus
TGGTAGAGGCACCATCCCTGGAGGTATTCAAGAGACGAGTTGACATGGTGCTCGGGGATATGGATTAGTGTTGGGTTCGTGTTTTGGGTGTGGTGTGGTGTATGGTTTGGTTTTTTGTTTGGTTTTTTTTTTCCGTTGGTTGGACTAGATGATCTTAAAAGGTCCCTTCCGACCTAGGTGATTCTGTGACCAGTTTAAAGCGTTTGTGATGCAAAATAAACATGGGAGTTCAGCAGCTGTTCAAAGATGTACCCTTCCTAAGGGGAAATAACATTCCCGTGTAGACAAGTCCTGGGCAGAATTTGGGTTCTCTTTAATTTCCTCTTGATGCATTTCAATATGATAGAATTCAGTTACAGTCTTGAGGGGAAATCCTGCTGCTTTTCTTTTTACACCTTGGAGTATGCACAGTGCAAATGGTAAAAGCATGTCAATACTCTGGTTCATGGTTCACTCCTTGTAGTTCTTTCTGCTGGGAAAAAGTGCATCCAAACAGTATCAAAATTAAGGGAAGGCGAGAAGTAGTGGAAATTCAGAGATGAATAATAGAAAAATCTTTCCTGTACACTCAAGGAGAGAAAAACTGTGGGTAGCGTGAGTATCCAGTAATATGTCTGAAAAGCAACAAAATGCGTCCCTGTATGAATCCCAGGAAGGTGATCCTGGTCACTGTCATCCAGGCGGGTGATGGGTATCACAATATCTGAGTGTGTTTAGAGGGGTCACAGCAACCAGCAGAGCAGCCCTGAAGGGCAAGGGCCAAAAGGGAAGCAGGGCTTCTCTCCCTAATAGCGAGACTTTGTAAGCAACCACGGGTACCGTGTTGATCATAAGACAACAAATGTGCTCCAAAAGAAAAGCCCTAATGCTGCAACCTTTGTTATTTCAGTTGGTCCTCTTCGTCAGGGTAGCCCTGGTGTCCCCAGGGTGGGTGGGTGTCCCCAGGACGAGGGAGGGTGGCCGGGCAGCACCTGCAGCAGCTCTGCAGCCCGGCAGAGCTTAAGGCTGTGCCCTGGGCACAGAGTGGAGCAGCACCCCTACAAATCCCCAGCAGCAGCGGATAGGGGGGAGGGAGAGGTGGAGGGGAGAAGCACAAAAATATTGTCAGCTTTTGGCAATTTGCTGAAAATATTCTTAGGGAAGTCAAGAGCTTCGTGGTGGTTTCCATTCTGTTGCTAACAGCCGTGCCCTGGGGCAGTGAAGAGGATAAGATAGCGAGGACAGAAGGGTAGTGAAAATCTCCCTTTTGGCTTCCCTTAAATTAATGAGCAGACAGCACAGATGGGGTAAGTGAGGCAGAAGAAGAAATCCAGCATAAACATTCCCAAGAGTGCCTAAAACGAAGACATTCTTTGTGTGGAACAGGAGAGTGACCAAAAGGCATTTTCACCTTCATTGTTTCTGTTTTGGGGAGGGCTCTCTGAAGGCTGCTCAGATCTCGCTACAGGAAAGGACAGTGTCAGTAATTCTCAGTCCTGTGACCTTTCAGATGTGTATTTCCATCCTGGAAACATCGTGCAGGTTTTCGTGGGTGCCCTAACTCTGCTGCTGTGCTGGAAGGGCAGGTGCTGGCGTGGGCAGAGCCACAGAGTCCAGCATCTCCTGTCCTGCCCTGCCCTCCCACCGGTGGGTGATGCAAGTCATTTGACCTCTCCAAATTTCCACAGTCTCAAGGTTGTGCTGGCATTGCCTGGTTTAACACTGGCATGTTTGTCAGATGTGGCCATTTTTAATTCAGGCCCAAGGAATTGCTAAAAATAGTTGTAAATAGCGTGCAATTAACTTTCTCAGGCTGTTCATTATTTTTACCTAAGCCACCACCCATTTTTAGAAGCAACTTCTTTGCCAGAGTCTTCAGTCGGATTTCTTCATCCGGTATAATACTATCAAGCTTTTATTTAAAGTGTGTAGTACTAGGTACCACTAATTAGCTAATAAGTAGTTCCCAGATGCATTCCAGGTGGTAACTGTAAAATGGTAACTGTAATATTACCGCTTTGTACTTCAGCACATCCTGAAATGAAGTCTTAAAAAGGATTGTGTGCTATCAGCACACGTGGCCTTTATGGCAGTGCCTTGTACATGGTAGAACCTCATTTGTGTGGAGAGTCATTGCTATCGCCACAGAAAAATCCAGCAGGAGAAATTTAAAGAACAGATTTTTTTTAAAAAGTGACTCATCGCAGAAGGAAAGAAACATTACAAAAAAGCAGAATTAATTATTACCTAATTTATTAATAGTAGGAATAAAAATAAATTCCTAACGGGCAGATTAATGCTGTCATTTGTAAATTGCTATTTAATTTTTCTCTAGTTTAAACTGCAGATCTGCCTGGGATTGAAGTCAACAAGATTTGGTCTGGACTCAAAAGCTAGTTTTGTAGAGGTATCC
This sequence comes from Limnodromus scolopaceus, assembly GCA_028565335.1. Lineage (NCBI taxonomy): Eukaryota > Metazoa > Chordata > Aves > Charadriiformes > Scolopacidae > Limnodromus > Limnodromus scolopaceus. The sequence goes on from JAOXNO010000001.1 coordinate 21,824,398, forward strand.
TGAAGTAAAATAAATAGCATTGTTTCCTCAGCATGGCGAGAAGTGTTAATAGTTCAAGGTAGCTTTCCCTTCTGGTTTTCATTTTTATGTCCTGGTGTTTGCATCTGTGTAGCCAGGCAAGACTTTCTGAACGTGCTTTGAGAAGCAAAGGGAAGCTGTGGATCTATTTATTTCACAATTTCAACTTATTTTTCCCACTTCTTTTTGTGCAGTAGGTTAGGGATGTATGCAGAAAGCTTCACGATGTTTGAGGAAGCCATTGGCTCACGGTGCTGAGTGTTTGAATGCAAAGGTAGACAACTAATGGTATGCTAAAAGTGTGAACAAACCCATGTCATCCATGCAGTCAGACCTGTGGGGCTGTCGGTTTACTTCATTTTAGAGACTGGGAACTGTAGAACTGGCTAAGAACATGAAAAATTGTATCATCCCAGTTTTCAGTTAAAGGCAATCCCAAACATTAACTTTTAAAAAATACCTGTGTATTGTTTGCATCTGGAAAGTCAAGTTCTGATGGAGCATTTTTGAAGTGCTTTATGTAGTAGAGATACAGGCTCTGCATAAGGACATCCATTCTCCACTGACTGCAAAGGAAGGGATCCCATTAAAAGCTCAGAAGGTAATATGATTTTTTAAAAATAGTAACATTTTGAGTAAGTGCATTGTCTTTAAATCAGTGTATATTTGCATGCATTGGGGCTGAAAACCTTTAAATTATGACCTTCCATCAGGTACTTATTGAATCCCCTTTCTCCCCTTTTAACAGAACATTACAGATATAATGCGAATTTTTGAAGAGCTGCCTGCCTGTTCTGTGGTAGCTGTATGCAGCGTAATAACCCATTAACACCTGAGCGGTTCCATTAGCACAGAGAGGGTGAGACAGGTACCTCAGCAATTCTTCCACCTCACCGACATCGTCTGCGTCAGCAGCGCCCGGGGAGGCACGTACCTCCCTCTCCCCGGCACGGTAAGAAATTACCGCACACCCTGAAATCACTGCAGTGCCTCAGACTGATCACATCTATCACATTAAAAAAAACTGCATAGCTTGATCTAACTCCCACCGCCAGCAGTTTCATGCCATGTATTTGAGACTTTGCTGGAATTACTCCTGCTTTCCATCGGGTGATGCAGAGCAAGGTTTAGACAGGCACCTTGTTTCTTTCTTCAGATAGTAGTCAGGGTTTTGCAGGTTTAATCGGGATATCTGCTAAAGATTGTTGCCATTATGACATTCCTTTAGTGATTCTTTGCAGCTTCATTTCTTCTACTCATTAGAAATGTGCATTTATCTTACATTCAGATAAGAAAATACATTATGATCTAATATTGCAAAGACTAATTTTTCTTTTGTGGCTTTAGGATCATGATGAACAACTGCAGCTCACAGACACTAAGCTGAATGCCCAAAGGGCAGCATCAGATTTTCTGCAGATATTACCTGTCTTGCTTGACCTGACTGGTTTTTACTTGACTTCTTCTAATGTGAAAATGTCATTATATACTAATTTAATTCTGCTCCAGCAGAAGCTTTGCTGTATAACCTAAGCCTATGAGCTTTTTCCATCAAATATCTATGCTGTTGTTATTGTCATATATCTAGCAGCTTGTGAATCAGCATGAAATTTATTCATATGCTGTAATCAAAAAGTTAACGAGTACATATTTAATATCTTACAAATGCTTTCAAAAAAGTCTGTTGCATCAAGTAATCATTTCAGAGTTTATCAACCAGATTTGTGATTTTGTCCAAATGTGCTTGATACAGTTTGCTTCAGATGTGGATTTCTGGGTTCCTGGTGTAACACCTGGTCTTCTCTCTGGCTTCTCAGCAAAATACATCAGTTACAAGAAGCTCCAGAGACACTAAGGTGCTGTGCGGAGCTGGAACACCTTCGGTTCCCACCAGCTGAAAACATGACATGATCTGACATTAGCAGGGTCAGGAAGAAGCCCCATCCGTTCCAAGCCTTCATACTGGGGCAGTGTCTGCCCTTAGCTCATTGATCGGCGTTAGTTACAATACTGTATACAGCATCTTCTCTGCAATTTCTCCTCTGGGCAGACAACATGGCCTGTAGTCCACCCATTTTAATTATGGGGAAAATGATAATTTTTTTTCAGACTAAAAAGAAGTTCTTCAGGGTTCAAGCAGTTGTTTATGTTCAAAATTATTCAGTTTGGTTTTTAATTAACTCCTTAATAAACTGTCTGCAGACTAACTGGTTCCCCTAACTTGGTTGGGTTTTTTTTACATGACTAGTTATTTTTTACAAGCTCTAGCAGATAATGATGGAATATAAAGTATCTGCCCTTTACTGCAATATATTAATTTTGTCTTCCTGCTACTTTCCAAAGAAAATGCTAATTCAGTGTAACTTCATTTTCTGCATCATAACTGACAGCTTCACCCTCCCTGCCCACTGCCTGATCTGCTTGGCTGTTAGGGAACTTTGCCACTTGTCTTCAGCCCCACAAACAAAAGGGATTTGATCAATAACTTTAGCTTATATCTTTAGGCATACTCTAACGCTAGCAGTAGGGGCTTCTGCCAAAATCAGTATTTTACAATATAAATTCAGCATAATGGGAAATTACTCAACCACTGATATTCTCTATTCGGAGGTATGTAGCTCAGTACAGTCACGCTAATATTGGAGACCTCCACGTTATTACACCTAAATTACAGCAGCGCCCAGCGAGAGCTCGGCCAGACTGGAGCCCACTTGTGCTACGCGATGTACCTGTGCAGGCCATTTGCAAACGTGTGCAGAGGCTTAGCCTTACCAATCTGAATAGTTCCGCTTTTTTTAGTATGGCTGACTGTGTAGGACAATAAAATTAAGAAAGCACCAGGGACACAACCAGCAGCACGTGCAGGTTTGACAAAACAGCACATGAATTAAAAATGTTTTTCCCAAGGCTACATCAGTTACAGTTGTAGGATTGCAAGAGAAAACCGTTATGTTGATAGATGAGAATCCAGCTCTTTAGTAGATATATTGCATGCGATCTTACCCTAATAGCTCTTAGGGGTGACATCACTTACAAAGCAAAATGTTTGCTGCCAGGAATGGAGGGACATGATTTGCAGCAGTTACACAGCACTTACACCGCAGTAGCTCTCGAAGGCATATTTTCTTTCTGGGTTTGGGCATCTTTCCAGATGTAACAAAGACGTGAAACCTACCTATGTAACATAAGGCTAGAGAACAGGTTTAGCTTGGAAGGGACCTCTGGAGATCACCTGGTCCATTTCCCCTGCCCTGAGCCATCCAACAGGGTCAGGTTGCTCAGGGCCACCTCTTCTAGGGTTTGACCATGTTACGTGTTGGTTTTCTTTTCTTAAGCGTAATTAGAATTTCTACAGTTCAAACTTGCGTCCTTTCCTTCTCATAGGAAAGTGAAGAGAATAATGTTTCTTCAATAACCTTCTGAAATAAGAGAAATAAAAGAAAGCCAAATAAAATAATTAAATTTGTTTAAACCATCTGAAATAAGCAGAAATTCCCTACAACATATCTAGGAGGATCTGTTGGCAATTTTGCCCTTTACTAGAGGACTGATAATTACTATCTATCTCTGGAACAAGACTGAATAAGTATTACTTCAAACCTTTATCAGTTTAGTTTGCCTTGTGATAATTTTAGGCATCAAGTTTGCTTGCACACATAACATCAAGTCAATAGAACTACTCAGAGCATATAAATTACAGAAAGTGTATTTATTATTCAGGTTTTGAACTGAAGTTTTATTTAGTTCAAGGGCACAAGAGGCTAGGATATTCCAGATAGATAGCCTCAAAATCTAGAGAACATCAATGCAGACAGTAAAAACAACAGTCACATTAATGACCCTGCGTGGCATTCTCAGCACTGCAGATTTCCTGGGGAACTAGTTCCTGTTCCTCCTCAGCTCAGGCAGGTTTCTTGCCTTTGTCTTACACTACACCTGAGCTACTAAGCCCTGTGGAGAGCTGGGACAAGGCTACTGATGGACTAGAAGGACTTCACTGTCTGTCGCTTACTCCTAAGCATTGGGCATTTTGGTTGGGAGCGATGGTTCAGACCCAGCTGCTGGAGATCCTGAAGAAAGGACTATCGGACACGTGCAGACCAGATCTGCAGCGGGGGACACTGCAAGTTTGCAGGTGCAAACCCCATGCTGTAGTGCAGAGACAGCCTGCTAACACATGGGAAACCTGACTCATTCAGGACGTACAAGACTGGGCAGGTAACAGGAAGAGTGTGCATGTGGAAGCTGTGAGGAGTCTCGCCTGTGCCCGATTTCTTGCACTTTTGTCAGGGAAATCACAGGAACGCAGCAGTCCTACTGCAGGGTGCGATGCAGGTGCTGCCTACTGCTGCTGGACTTTTGCTGGTTCTGACTGGGGCAAACCCATCATTTCACTGTGCTATATGTGGTGTTATCTGTGGCACCCACATTGATCATTGAGAATTTACTCTATTTCTCACATATATAGAATCATAGAATCATGGAATCGTCTGTGTTGGAAGGGACCTTTAAGATCATCTAGTCCAACCATCAACCTAACTCTGATAAAAAAACCAAAAGAAAACCATGCAAAAGAACCCCCCACATTACTAAACTATGTCTCTAAGCACTATTTCAACCCATTTTTTGAAAACCTCCAGGGATGGTGCCTCAACCACTTCCCTGGGCAGCCCATTCCAACACTTAATAACCCTTTCAGTGTAAAAATTTTTCCTAATATCCAATCTGAACCTCCCCTGGTACAACTTGAGGCCATTTCCTCTTGTCCAATCGCCTGTGACTTGGGAGAAGAGACCAATCCCTGCCTCTCTACGACCTCCTTTCAGGAGGTTATATATATATCCAATATATTTGGTTCTAATTTTTACACACTGCAAGAAATTTTCCCTTCTGAGCTCTTTACTTCAGTCTAAATCTCTGAGATGAAACCAAGCCAAAATATTCATGTATAGGCTATAGTCATAGCTCATTCAAAGGGGAAAAAGACGATTATGAGTTCTTGAATAGTAAAAACAGATGATTTTCTATTTTAACTCATTCTCATTGTTGCTATATTATTATTAAAAACAGCTTTATTATTAACTAGGAAAAGCACTGGTTTCATTAGGAGTTTTCATCCAATCTTGTTGTTCCAGAAATATATGTTTTGGCATCCATGAGAAAATATGCCCATGTCTGGAAATAAATGCCAGGAAATCTCCATTTGTACGTGCCCCTCTGCAAACTTTAGACAGCAAAAGCCACTGAAGATTGTATTCTGGTTCTGCATTACCTTTTCTGTGATATTTTCTTCTAACAATGAAGAATGTGACCAGCTGAAGTCTTCTGGACACTAAGTCCTTCCAGTATCTGGTTCAGTTTTCACTGGAACACCTCTTGATGACAGGCAGATGCCCAAATTCATACGTAGCAGCATCTACCAGAAGATGTGACAAAGACTGTCTGATCCCTGTAACTCAATATATGAAAAATAATTGACCTTACAAGCAGGTACACATTGGAAAGTATCCACACCTCTGCACGTGTGGATGCCAAGCTTGAGACAGGTAAACTCCCTCCACTCCCACACATGCTGTCTGGCCTAACAGACTCCAATCAATGGTTATTTATGCTCATGCTGTGCCTAACGGTCTTATGGCCGTTGGTAGGGGCAAATCCACCCTCTCCATGGGAATGCAGAGCCATTCCCAGGAGGACACTTCCCTGTGGTGCATTGTGAGACTTGTTTTTTCTTAGCAGGCTTAAGGGCAGAAGTTGTTAGTTTGCCAAGGCATATGGCTTTGCAGGGCCTGCACACTGTTGGGTTCTGCACTTACTGGCAGTTGTGGTTTGGGACACTAGATCAGAGAGACAGTTTGTCATTATGTGAAGGCATTGAGTATGGAGACTGAACACAGAGCATATGATAAATCTGGCAAACAAGATGAATGCTGCGTTCTCATCCATCAACGCTTAAGAAGCAGCAGAACAAGCCACAGCGTGGTAGGTGGGATTGTAGTGCCTTGCTGACATGGGACAACCAGTAATGGCTCCACAATGTCTGGAGGATGTCATGGGTGTAAGGGAGGTACTCCAGTCTTTCAGGGCCATGGTACAAGACTGAAGAAATCCATTCAAGTACTGAAATGGGCTCTCAGCAATTTTACTTTGCAGTCCAGTACGTTTAGAAGATTGAAGGTAGGGCTGGCCTGTGCATGTGGAACACAAAAGCAAAATGGCACTGGCTTGAAAATCACCTGGATGTCAAGACTGCAAAAGCATGTACAAACAGGCGTGACGTGCCTTTGTCACAGTCTGTAACTGGAAAACTAGAGGCAGAGGCTGCAGAGCCTGCATACTGATGGATCCCTTAGCCAAACAATGTGCCCTCATAAGAACTACAGACTATGGGTTAAAGCAGGCAACAGAAGCTAAGGATGCCATATGTGCTCAAATTCATGCCCCACGCCTGACAATTCTAATGAGTAATTACTCACAGCAAATGCATGTGCTGTTGTGTGGATTGTGAACTGTTGTTAGACATGTTGTACTGATAGCTTACAGATTCTAAAGTGATTCTTTTGCCTTTTGGGGTTGGGGGTTTTTTGAGTGCTCCTGGGATGAGGGCACTGTTAATCTTTATGGAGTATTTTGAGCCTAATTAATTGTAAGGACTTAGGTAGCTGAGGGCTTTTATTTTCCTTTACAGAATAAAATATCAATTAAAATGTAAATCTCTGCGATTGCTGGCTTGGGGACATGGGGATCCCTGTAATTGAACTGTGTAGATTACTCACTGTTTTCAAATACTTTAATAATAATATGCTGGCACAGCTGCTCCTCATTTCCTTACATTTAAACGGACAATATGAAGTGGTAAAAACAAATGATGACCTGTAATAGTTTTGCCAATGTATGCAAAGGGATTAAAATAGTTGTGTAGTTATAACAGCTGATTGATAATAACAGTTAATGGTCCCTATCAAGAAGACTGCAACCTGCATGAATAAAACCTGATGAAAAATGCAGGTGTTTCACTTACCTCCTTGCCTTTCCTGAATTCTTTTCCCTTTCATGTCTTTACTTGGACTTGGTGCAGGGCTGGCTAGAGATTACCTGGATGACAACTGTTTTTCCCCTTTACTTGCTTATCCATCTCCCTGGAATCATCTTCACTGTGCAGTAGCAAAAATGGAAAAGCAAGATTAACTCCCTGTTAAGCATCTGCAAAGGAATCTTTGCAGTGAAAGGTACGTGCATCTCTCCAGAACAAGACACCGAGGTCTGGCCCATGCTGCAGCAAGAGGGGAGCTGTGCACTCCTAACCCTGTACAGAATCGCAGACCCACAAGAAAACATGCTGGAAGTTGCTTAGGGTGGTTGTGAACTGGTGGTGTTGTTCCTCACCTCAACTCTCCTTTTGATTCCACAAACCTGTGCAAAGTTCTTTCCTCCTGCATTTCTCTGCCTCCTGGAACACGGCCTGTCTCCTTTGCCTCTGCAGCAGTACCTTCCACAGCTCTCTTCCCAAACTCCCTCCAGGATAGCAGCGGTACGCTCAGCCTTCTGGCAGCACAGCTTATCTTGCAGATCTCAGAGCTCTGTGCAGAACCCAACCACCCAGAATTCTTTAACAAGCAGGCAAGAGAAGGAATCCCTCCAATACTACTTCTGTATGTCAACATGTAGGGTTAAAACCTTCCTTTCTCTTAATATACCATTTATTTGAAGGCTGATGCACAGAAATAGCAAGAAAACAATTAAGCATAACTGACTGCTCTGAGCAACTGTAAAATTATAACATTAGCATTTTCCTTTATTTTTCATTAAAGAAAATCCTGACATACTGTAGCAGAGGAGACACTGTGATATCCTAAGGGTTACAGCACTTCCCTGGGAACTGATAAATCTGAGTTTTAGGCCCTCTTCAGCCTGAAGAATTTGAATCTGTACTTCTCAATAAAATGCCTAATCATGCTACAAAATAGGCTCCAGCAGTGGTGTTCTCCATCCGTCCTGCTGAAGCAGAGCCAATGTGCAGCAGAGAGTGCAAGATTAATGGGACCAGGGAGAGGGGACAAGCAATAGGGGATCTGTGTGCAGCACAGCGAGATAAGGACTCTCAGCAATTTATGAGTCCTGAAGAGTTTTGTTCCTTGTTCCAAATTATATTTATGTATTTTGGCTTGTGATGCTCAAACAAGCAGGACTAGCAGCAGAAAATAGGGCTCTTACCCCTTCCCTTAGGGTTTAATGGAAAAAAAAAAAAAATCATCATCTCATCTGTACTTCGTTGTTCATTTGCATTATGAGTTTACTTCGACTTTAAATGCTTCTTGCTACACTGAAGTGGCATTATGACGGCCTGCCTTGTGATACTTAATACCACTGCCTGGCAGGATGAAGCCTTTACTTTGCAAGCTTCAGAGTGGAGTTTGAAAGAATGTTGCTGATTGCAGTCTGCACTGAGCAAAGCAGTTAAGCATGTGCTTTGCTTTCTTTTGTCCAGAATTTGAAATTTTGAAGCAAGAGACTAAAACAAGAAACAAACTGCCTTCTGTCAACAGAAATATACAAGTATAAAGACACCATGAACTCAATACACAATACATTTATGTCTTTAGTCTCATCTGAATTAATACAAACTGCCAAAATTAAATTCAAATAAATTTTTAAGATGCTATTTTCTTCGGTTTTTTCCCTTGGTTTAGTTTCTGTACTTTGATAGGCTCTGTCTGAATGTATATTCAATTTAATGTTGGTGAATCCATCTCTAGGTCGCATGCACTATCATGCCCAACCTTTCTGATTCTGTACGCATTTCCTGCCACGAGCAATCTGTATGCAGCTGCAGTCCCTGCTACTGAAGCATTTCAGCACAGAGTCTCACGGTCTTCAGCCACGGTATTGACCCTCCATAAAACATCCACATTGGGACTCCATATACCCTTCTGGTTTGCACCACTGTAAGCTCTCTTGGCTGCACAGTGCCATAATGCCATAATGGTATCAGAATAAAAGCACTAGGTGAACGCTGCAAAAAGTCCCACATCACAGGGAGTGACAACAACAGGGAGAGACACAACAGTACTCCCTGGTTTATTTTGTTGGTTGTTGTGGATAACTAGTTGAGAAGTCTTCTTAAAATGGTTTTAGCTTTTTGCATATAAAATAGCTTTTAAAATAAGGATGATAGTGTGTCTGACTTCTCATTTAGATTGGAGACCTAAGATGTAAGTGATGAACAGTTAATGATGTTTATTATTTAATCAACACACCTCTAAGAGACTGACAATACCTTAACTGGCTAACGAACAAATGTCTAATATTAGCAGTATTCATTCACAACCGCATCACTACACACACAACAATCCTGAGTTACAATTCTGTTGCCTGTTAGTACTAGCAGTAGTAATTCACAATTATGTTATTATGAAGGAATTGTATAAATGGATGCAAGCTCTGTCACGTTACAGTTCAATTGCCTTCCCTTCTTTACTTAGTACTGAGACACGAGCCCATCCCGTCGCAGCCCACCCTTGCGCGCCAAGTCTTTTGGACATAGACCTGATAAGAGTTCAGTGGGTTGTCCCAAGGGTGTTGTCCAGCATCCTGGGAGGATTGGGGCCACAAGTCAACTTTACCACTGTAGGTGTTCACACTTTTGTGATCAGAATATCCCATCCTTCTTTTTTCTCCACAGGATTATATCTAATTCCTACTATTTTAATTATTTCCTGGTTTTTCCCTATTGAATTATTTTAATTTCTAGCATTTATTCCTTATTTTCCTAAACTCACCTTTTCACCAACCCTGCACCTCCCTTTCTCTGCCTAGGCTCCTCTCAGACAAATGGGACCTATTTAATGACCTGCCCCTAATTATTTTCTCTTCATTGGTCCCAATTCTGCTACATCCCCCCCAAATTTGGTGTTTCTGACGCTTATCTAGGCAGTTTTGATTCAGTATGGTATTACTCATACTGTTACCTAGATAGTCCCAAGACTTCCTTCAGCCCCTTTCGTTCAAGCTGGTTACATTTCATCTATACCACATGCTTTTTGGACAGAATTATCTGACTTTAGCCTTGACTTCCCTCCCAACTCAGATGAAACCAAGCAGTTTCTTGTTTTATGCAGAGGCAACTTGCGTACGAGAGCAACAGAATAACCCATTTTGTGCTCACACAGTCTCTTTGCCCTTGAACAGTTTCAGTCCCCTTCTGGTTCCCACGGCAGGCATTAGCTGGTGGTGAAGCCCAATGGCAGTGGAGAAAATGGACAATAGCAGTGAGAAAGAGCCCAGGCCAGATCATGTCTTCCTGCAGCGACCTCTCCCTTCCTCTGCACAGCAGAGAGAAGCTGAAGCAGAAGCAGCAGGAGGGTGAGCAAGCAGCCAGCCAGCCCAGCACACTGCTGTCACCAGCCAGGCCTGCAGGGTCAACACCATCTCCTGCCACCCGCACCAGCCTCTTCTGCTTGAACGTGTTACCAACACTAAGCAGACAGGAAAGGCAAAGGGACCTGGAATCAGTACTCCTTCTCTAAGCATTTTAATGAGGCTGGTTGTATAATATCTTCATACAATCACTTCATCTGAATGAAAGGGAGCAAAATTTGCTTTTGATCGCTCGCTTCTACTTAAGAAATAATATACAGCACAGTGAGCAGAAACTTTTAAGGTCCACTTGAATAGAGACATATATGAAGAGGCATAAACATTCCTAGAAGAGATCCATTAGCAAGAAGACTTCAAAATATACTTTACTGATATCAGCAACAGTATGACATTTTACTGTTAAGAGTCAGTTTTTATTGACAGGGAGCACAGAGCCTCCTCTTACTGCCAAAGCCTCATCTTGGTGCCAGCAGCCACAGCCAGACTGCATTGCCAGTTGCCACCTTTCACTATCATCTGGCATCTCACTTTGCTGCCAAAACCCTCAACCCAGTGCTAAGACCCACAGTCACAGCTCGCTGCCATCTGCCAGTTCCCACTGCCAGCCCCACACAGCATTCATCTCACTGGGTGCCCCTGCAAAGGCAGAACTGCTCTCACGGAAGGCATGGCTGCTGCTCAGGCAGCACTCGGTACCCGTGCCAGCACTAACTGCAAACCCAGCCGAGCCAGAGCATCCATGCAACCATGGGAGTAACTGCTCGGCACAATGGCCACACTGTCCCCACGCCACTGCTCGGTGAGTGATGCAATTTCAAGGTGGGCTGATGGGTTAAAGGCTACATGGATTAGAGTCACAGCCTTGACTGAAGGCAAGAAATGCCCCACAGCTGCTTCCCAGTCCTTATGCTCGATGGTGTTATCAGGGAAGCTGCATCCTCTCCATAAAGACATCCTGGGGGACTGCATCAAGGATTCAGGGTAGCATGACCAATGTTAAAACCACCAGATTAAAAGGCAGCAATTCCCAAGTGACTAGGAACTGACAAGGACAGCATCCAGTCACCCTTGGGGAAATGGCTAAGCTGGGACAAGCTGTAACATAAGAGACAGTGAGTGGGATTCATGTGTAAACTCTGGACACCTACAATGTGGAAGTGATTCATCTCATTTTGAAGAGGACATCTGCACTTGGTCACATGAACTGCACCATTACATTTACTTATTTCTCCTCCTACATGATTCAGGAATAGTACTCTGCAATATCTAGCTCAGATGCCTTCTCGTTTGAATAGATAAATCTTACCCTGCATCTAGAGGTAGTGTACCCTCTGCTTAGAAGGCAAATTCTGAAGGCTACAGGTCTTTCCACCAGACTTTGAAATTAGTCTCTCACTTTTACTCATTTGCTTTTAAATTTCTGAACTTTCAGAACTTCAGAAAACAAGATTTTAAAAAGCCACACTTTACCTTCAAGGATCAATATACTCTATATGATAACATCAAATGATTTATTTAAACTGTCTAAAAATAATACTTTTTTTTATCTTTTGATAGAATTAATTAGAATTCATTCACATGGCTTTCTACTTTGATCTGTAAATCAATTTCTGACCCTACCAGCAGCTTGTGAAATATTTATTAGCACAGGATTATTATCACAGCCTGATTATTGTCTAGATTATCCAGCAGTGTACATGCCAGCATGTTATTGCTGAGAAACTTGCCTATGGTGTTTGTCTGTATATTATGACAGTAATTTTCTGTGTCCCAGCCTCTGCCCTACTACAAGTTTCTGTTTACCCATGTGTTTTGGTTTGACAGTACTGTTCCATCTTTGGATGTCTCTTTGGCTTGCTCTACAGACATAAACTTGCCAAGCAAGATTACAAAATCTATCTGATTAAATTGAATAATGGTATTATAATGAATCAACCTTCGAAAGAGAAATTTAAATTATTCATGGATGTCGTATTTATTTTTAAAAAGGAGTGTCTGATTTATGGTTATTTTTCTATGCAAGTAGGACTCCTTGCACATTAAATGTGGAACTAGATACAATTTAGGGGGAAGATATAATAGATGTCCACAAAAGCATACGTGTCATGGAAAAAATGGATAGGGACTGATCCAAACACCATCCCATAACTAGGGCCCATCAAATTAAACTATGTTTGAAACAAATAGATCAAGGTGGTTTTGATACAACAGGTTGTAAGCCTGTGGAATTCCTTAACAAGAGGCTGTAGATGCCTGAAATTTGCACGATCCCAAGGGGAAAACAGAAAAAATACTCTGAGACCTTTTAGGGGTTATTACACCATCATAAGCTCAGGAAATTCCTTGAACGTAGCTGGAAGCTGGGACAATGTTAGGGAAAAGGCATCCACACAGGTTGCTTTATTTTTATGCTTCCTTAGTTGTCCAGTTACAACCACACTTAGAGATATAATATGGGACTAGATGGACAAAAGATGGCTGCACCTATATTCTTAAAGTTTGTAGATATTTATACCGAGTTTCCTCAGAAACAGTTACTAGAGGTTGGCATTATTTCCTCATGGGACAACATGAGGAAGCACCTAGACTCAGCATCTAGATAGCAGACAAGTGTTAAGGGTGTAGGCAGGGGAATATAGGAGGAGAAATACCACAGGAAGCCTCTGAAAGCAAAAAACAAGCAGCTTGTTTTGAATTAAGTAACTGGACGGGCAGAAGAGTGAGGATTCAAAAAGGAATGACAAAGTGAGGATTAGGAAAATGGTCTGTCAGCAACATTCTCAATGAGCAGGACAAGATTGTTAACAGCAAAGCATGGTGAAATTATTACAATGTTGAAAGTCTAAGCACAAGTTTTGTAAAAAGATTAGCTGTACTACCTCAGGCTATGAGTCCATCTTGTTCAATACCATCCCTCTAGCAGCAGTGCATAAGGAGTTTCAGTTGTTTGTTGTTAGAATGGAAACCCTGTATGTTAGGGGCTGATAAAATGCATACGTAGGCCAAATACAGCAATGGCAAGAGGATTTGGTGCATCCATCCGTCACTGCGGGTAGGAAAGACTGTTGTGCAGGAGCTGCATGAGGATTTGGTGGTGTTTGCCAGGAGGCTTGAAGCCTGAACAAGCAACCCCTCTCTTCACATGTGGGAATGACATGGGCTGTACTCCCTTGCCAAGTTCACCTCACCAGGTTCCTCACTGCCCAGAGAAATTGTGGATGCCCCATCCCTGGAAGTGCTTGAGGCCAGGCTGGATGGGGCTTTGAGCAACCTGGTCTAATGGGAGGTGTCCCTGCCCATGGCAGGGGGTGGGAACTAGGTAATCTTTAAGGTCCCTTCCAACCTAAGCCATTCAATGATTCTACAGTTCTATGATCCTTCATCAGGGCTGTCACCATCAGGACATCCCTTTTGCCTTGCTCATTACGTCCCTGCCTGGATGGAAGGACAGCTTCCAAGAAGTACTCCTTAAAGCCTGCACCCAATATTTCAACTTGAATAACAAGCAGGACCACCATATTGTTCACAGTGACTGAGGAAAGGGAAATTTCAAGGCAAAGATGAAAATCTCTGCCTTACTCATGCTGCATTGCAGATGACAACTGCAAATCTTTGAGAGAAATGTCAGCAATATGGGTTTAAGCGTATCTCTGGTTTTCATCTAAGTACTGCTTATATAAAATCCATAAACAACTTGGGAAGGAGGAACTGTGACCTGGAACTTTTGTCTGAATGCCATAGCTGCTAGCTACGATGCAGCACGCGTGTTCTTTTTTGATGCTGTGTGGTCCAACTTTTGCCCATAGGGTGATAATACATGATTTGTCCCCAGCCGGTTCCAGAGATGGACAGTAAGCTCTGGTCACTTCTGTGAAGATACAGGCCTGAACCCCAAGCGGCTGAGGCAAGCTGAAAGCTGTCCTCGGCATTTCTGACAAGCTCTCTTCCCCCGAGGCTGTTTCATCAGGCGTGACTAACCCCCCCACGAGCTTTCAAAGGCAAGCAGCTGGAAGGGTTTCTAATGAGAGCACCCAAGTCCTGACGTGCCCTCAGGTCCAAGCCCTTCAGGGCGCAGCCTGCTTGGGGAGGGTCTCCTTTTTCCTCACCACCCCCCGTTTCACAAGCCACGGGGCTGCGGGCGGCGCCGCCTGCCCCGACCTCCCCCGTGCGCGCTGCGGGGCGGGCCTGGGGGAAGGAGAGGGGACTGCGGGTCTCCTCCTGCCGGTGTCACCCGCCCCCGCCGACCCCAGGTCCCCTCCAGGTCCCCTGTGTACCCCTCACCAACCGCACGCCGCCGCGCCCGCCCGGCCTCGCGCCCGCGCATGCGCGCTGCCGCCGCGCGGTGGCTCCCGCAGGGACAGGGACGCGGACGCGGACGCCGCCGCCGCCCGGGGCCGCCGCAACGTGTTGCGCGCTGCAGCCTGGCATGTGCTGTGCCCGCACCGCTCCCGGCCGCCCTGCTGCGGCTGCCGCCGGCTCAGCACCCTCCAGCTGTGCGCTTTAAAACCTTAAAGGACCTCTGCGTCCTCGCTGCTCGTTCCGGTGCCGCTCTCGCCGCCGCCGCCTCCTCCTCCTCTTCCTCCCCCCCGCGGCTGCTGCGAGCCCCGTCTTGCATCGCTCCGCACGTTACCGCTGCTCGGTGCGGGCGGGCACTTCCATGCAAGCGCCAGCCGCCCGCTGCCATAACCAGCATCGACACATCACTCGCCTCCCGCCCCGAATCCGGAGCGATTTTATTACTTGTGGAGGCGCAGGGACCTTTCTTGCCGGCAGGGAGGTCCAGCGTAAGTTTATTTGCGGCTTCCGCCGTTATTTACCAGCCATCGGTTTTGCTCGCCGTCCCCTGGGCACCGCGGGAACCGAAGTTGCCAGGTAAATGCCCTCTTCCTTGTCTGCAGCACTTTAAGAGAGGCGGCTCCAAACCGGTCTCGTTGCATGGCTGCTTCGCCGCTATTGTACAGCACGGACTGCAGAGCGGGGGCAGCGCTTCATTGCACCGCTGTCACCGGGCAGCTCTCCCCGCTGCCCGCCTCTCCTGACAATTTCCCCGCACGGCTCCGGGCAGCGGGACGCTGCCTCCTTCCGCACAGCTGCCCTGCGGCGGCTCGGCTGCACCGTTATTCCGCTTCCACCCCCGCCCGCCCTTTGCACCGCTGTCCCCGGGGCTGCGGGGGGCGGGTGGGGGGGATGTCCCTCGGCGGGGGAGCTCCCCGCCGTGCCTGGCGGGAGGCCGGGGGGCAGCGGC
>JAOXNO010000001.1:21840483-21869844 GCA_028565335.1 Limnodromus scolopaceus
ACTCCAAGGGCACGGAGAGAAGGAGGGGGGCCGCGGCCTCGCGGCGGCGGCCACTCCCTAACGGCCACTCCCTAACGGCCGTCCGCGCTGAGGGGGCGGCTGCTGCCTCTCGCCTCGGTGCGGGGGGAAGCGCCTTTCCCCGCCGGTGGGGAGGGGACCCCGGCAGCCCCAGCTCGGACCCCGGTGGCCGGGCCTGTGAGGAGGTGTCCGCTGCCCAGCAGAAGCTGAGAGCTGGTGTGGGTGAGACAGGGAGTGGTTTTATGGTCCTTGAGGTGGATCCTCGACAGTCCCTGAGCTGGACCCTGACTGACTTAACGCATTTGTCCTGATGTTAATTCAGGTGTCTACAACATGTTTAACTGCCCTGCTAGGGAGAGAGGCAGGTGCTTTCATGGAGGCTGATACGGAGACACATCCACACCGTGCTTTGCTGTATTGTGATAGTGGGAAGCACGGATATCTGTTGCTGTTGAGGGCCTATGTCTTGTATACACCCAGCAACAATTTAAAACCCCATGTTTGGTTGCCCCTCACTGCCAGTGCGGAGTCCTTCTGGTCCAGGAAGGTCAAGTTTTGATGAGCCTTGAAAATTGCCAAGTAATTTTCGGGCCACCAGTGTGTATATAAACGGTGTTTTACTTTCTGAAGTATAGGTGTGATGAGTGTAGCTGCCAGTGCATGACTGCTTTTAAGGTCTCCTGAAGCTCCATGCTAAAGATCCATGTGAAATTATTGGTGCTTTAACATACAGGACTGACCTGGCCATCTGTAGCTTGTGAGGTTAGTGGGAATTGGTTGTATTCAAGAAGTCTAAACATACCAGAATTGGGCTTTTGCTTTGCATACTGCTTTGGGATTGACTTCCAACACTTACCTATCCTTAATACTTGTTTTCATTATGAGATAAATTAAATTATGTAGAATAATGGCTTGCAAATGGAGTCTTGAGACTTTTCCTAATTATAGTTGAAACCTTTTTGATCTACCTCAGTTTTTAAACATACAGTTACATAGCTCAAGATCTTCAGCCACAGTTAATGGTAAGAGCCTTATTTTTTGGACAGTCGTCTGGAGGTATCTCAAAGAGACCATTATTATCAGGGCATGCTGAACTTGGTGAACATCTAATAACCATCTCTTCATAGTGACTGAAAGGCAGGATTCAAGGTCACCTTTGGTGATCCCTTCCTCTATTTGGTTTTAGAGAAGTAAACTAATAAAGAGGCAACTGTACAGAAGTTCACAAGACTGCATACATGTATATGTGCCCTCATACTGTTTGGGATGTACAGATTTGAACCTCAGTAGGCCTAAAGGTGACCTTGGGTGCAGGAAAGGTCGTACCTCTCCATGTGGACTCCTTGACATCGTGCTCCTTTACTTTGCGCAAGTTTCCCAGCAGAAGTCCTTTGATGACTCACTGCTTGTGCAGACAGCAGTAACTTGTTCTGTACGAACAAATCCTCGGAGACTGCAGATTGCGGAGGAAGCCGTGAGTGTAAGAGACTCAGATTAATACAGTGGATATCCCTCTGCAACTCTGAACTGGGATCCACACATGTATGTGGAAGGGAGGGCGTCTGCTGCATTTGAGTTTAGTTTATGCTGTGGAAGACTATTTTCCAGGCTGATGGTTGTGTTCCAAACCTGGTTTTCAGAAGTACCAAAAGCAGTGTCATTTGTGTCTGCTTACAGACCATGTATGCTCATTTGACCCAGTAAGATTTAGGGCTGTAGCCTGTTGTTTCCTGCCAGGACAAAGCTTAGAAGGCAACACAGAAAACTTACGTTTCCAGAAAAATGTGGGACAACACTCTTTTGTCATATGATGTCATGTGTTTGTTCAGATGGTCTGCAGTTAGAAAAATAATATGAGAAAAAGGAAAAAAATCAAAGATACAAGGGAATAGAAACACTGTAAGAGTCTGATGAAACTAAATAGATTCCTTTTTGGAGTGGAGTTGAAGAGCTCAGGATTAGTGGATTCAATTCTACTTCCACAGAGTTCAAGAGCAAAACTCCTATTAATTTTAATGTGACCTGAATCAGGTGTTACTGTGCTACCAAAACAGCATGTACTCAGACTTCTTTACTAAGTCAAGCTTATCTGGAGACACTGATGATGGTAGAAACAACAGCCAAGCTGGATACATGCTAATTACTGATTCTGCAGTTTGTGTTGTCTTTCACCCATGCGCTACCATTAATCTATAAAAAAAATCTAACTTCACTTACTTGCTTTGGATACTGCTCACTGCATGCAATTTAAATAATACACATGAAAAGTGCAAACTTAGCTGACAAAATTGAGTAAGGTTTTGGTTGTCAATGTCATAGTAGTTTCCCAAAGTTTGCTTTGGGCCCTTGTGTGCATCAGTTATTGCTCCAGAATAGGAAATAAAAACTGACACTTTTCATTATTCCTCCTCTTGTTAATGATATCAAGTGCAAGCCATGGAAAGCTACCATCCTGCCACTCAACTGACAACAACCCCCTTTTCTGGGGTCTATCCCATCTTATTTAATCAGTGGTAGAGCTCTTGAAACAGTGGTGTGTGCACTTTAGACATAAAAGTGTAGTGATCAAAAAGCAGTGGTTTCTCACAAAACTTTTTGCTCTGGATTGGAAGAGTCTGCGTGGTTAGTGCACAGAGGAGATAAAAGCCTCTGTATTTCTCTGATCTACCTTGGAGTTTATGTGCGTGGGATCAAGCGTAGCTTAAAGTGTGTCAAGGCCAGGGCAATGAGTGCAGTGAGAACTGCTTGGCCGAGCGGCGTCCTGCCCTCGGGGGGTACAGAAGGCACCCCCTTATCCCAGGAAGCCTGGGCGTCCCAGGGCAATGCTAAGCCTTCTGCAGCCAGAGGCTGCGATGAGCATGTATGAGAGCAGAGTTCAGCCTCACAACACAGGACAAAGAGAGTGTTGTTTATTTAAAAGATGATAATTAACAACCTTAAAAAACGTTATGTCTGTGGTATAGTGCATTGTATACTGTAGTTTGCCTGTGGGTGAAGATAAAGTAATTTAGTTAATTACATTGTTTTAGCGCCGTGGGCAAAGTCATTGTTTAGGTTAATGCATTTCCTATTCATGTAAGTGATTTGTTTGTCCTCACATTGGAGTGTTCTGATCTCTATATCACTTTTGAAAAATTAAATCACAAATTTCTGTTTTAGTAGAATAAAAGGCAAGACTAATTGTTTAGCAGATACTGTGCTGATTTTCTGAATAAATCAAAATACAGCTGAACTTAATGTGTTACAAAAGGCTTTAAATTAGATATAGCACTTTTCTTCTACTAGTATATTATAGAATCATAGGATGGTTTGGGTTGGAAGGGATCACTGAAGATCATATAGTCCAACCCCCCTTCCATGGGCAGGGACGCCTCCCACTAGACCAGGTTACTCAAAGCCCCATCCAGCCTGGCCTTGAACACTTACAGGGATGGGGCATACACAGCTTCTCTGGGCAACCTGTTCCAGTGTCTCATCACCCTCACAGTAAAGAACTTCTCCCTTGTGATCAATTTAAATTGACCCTCTTTCAGGTTAAAACTGTTGCCCCATGTCCTGTCCCTACTGGCCCTAGTTAAAAGTCTCTTTCTCTCTTTGTTATAAATACCCTTTAAGTATTGAAGGGCTATTATCCCCTTCTTAGGAGATTTTCAAGACCCGCCTGGATGCGGTCCTGAGTTACATGCTCTAGCTCTAAGCAATCCTGCTCCAGCAGGGGAGTTGGACTAGATGGTCTCTGTGGTCCCTTCCAACTCTAAAAATTCAGTGAAATTCAGTGAAATTATATCCGGAGCCCTCTCTTGTCCAGGCTGAACAATCCCAACTCTCTCAGCCTTCCATCATAACAGAAGTGTTCCATCCCTCTGATCATTTTTGTGGCCCTTCTCTGGACCTGCTCCAACAGGTCCATGTCTTTCCTGTGCTAAGGGCTCCAGAGCTGGACACAGTACTCCAGATGGGATCTCATCAGAGTGGAGTAGAGGAGGAGAATCACCTCCCTCAACCTGCTGGCCATGCTCCTTGTTGTGCAGCCTCTGGTGCTTATAGTATCCTTACACTCTGACTCAATGTACACCAAAAAAAAAAAAAGGCTGTCGTCCTTGATTGGCTTTTTCTCCTTATAAATGAATCTGTAACCTAATCAAAAATATTTGGGAGATAAAATTTTGTTTCCAAACTTCACTACTAGATGGCAGTGCATTTTGGGTGAAATTGAGCCCCTGCAGAGGGAAGGCGTAGGGCATACACACTGCTAGGATGTGCTCCTGAGACTTAAATTCAGGCTGCGGAGGAGTCAGTAAGAGCTTGACTGTCGATTTCAGTGGGGACAGGACTTCACTCTGATGACTGAAGTAAGATACAATTCTTGCACTCACTGCTCTGCGAAGAAATACGGCCTGCCTTTGCACTTCCTAAACTTTCATAAGAGGAAAGTTAACCTCCGTTAACCTCTCACATTATCATTTCTGAATCTCCCAATTCTCCTTTAATGTTTTTCAGACAAACCAGTGTGATTCCAGGAAGAACACCCCTAGAACATTAATTAAAATTACTCCATGTGCAATGTTTATAATGGGCTTGAGATCATCATAAAATCATTTAAGATCAATAGTCAGCTACCCCAGACAATGAAAGCCCACAAGCAAAGAATGAATATTGTTTCCCTTTCTAAAACTCACACATAGACAGACCTCATATAACATCAGGACATCCTGTATTTAAGGGTCAGTGTATGTTGACCTTGAAAAGAATAAGGAAAGTTTTGGAGATCCACCCATTGAATGGATCTGTATTTAAGTGGAATTGGTTTTCTGGAGTCACAGGGCTCTCAGCCCTGGTGAAGGTGCTTGCAGAAGGCAGCAGTCTAAAGGAAACCTCTCCCATATCAATGTTCTTGTTGAGACTAACAAGGCACACTGTCAGTAGTCCCAGGGGAACTTACTTCAGCTTGTTCTGTTTTAATTTGGAAATTGCTGTGTTAAAAATAGCAATTACATTTTTTATTTAAATATAAACATGTTT
Source organism: Limnodromus scolopaceus (assembly GCA_028565335.1). Taxonomy (NCBI): domain Eukaryota; kingdom Metazoa; phylum Chordata; class Aves; order Charadriiformes; family Scolopacidae; genus Limnodromus; species Limnodromus scolopaceus. The sequence goes on from JAOXNO010000001.1 coordinate 21,845,524, forward strand.
GAATTTCTGTCAGAACAGTGACATGGCCCCCATTATGGTCTATATGTTCTTGGGCATCTGCTGGAACACTCATGCAAATGTATATGCAGTGCTTTGCAAAGGCCCATGCTTGTATTTGACTCATTAGAGGTTTGATTTCTTATACCTGAAAATCCAGAAGCCTGACTTTTCACTCCCTATCAGCTTAAACGTGAACAGTTAGTTATTTCCGTGGAAAATAGAAGTAAAATACAACCAATATGAACAGAGAGCTCAGATTAGGTAGTACTGTGCTGTCCCAGTGCAGGAATAGGTTGCTATACTAGGTAACTGCTGGTGGAGAAACAAATTGTAAACCTGTAAGCATAGATTGTCACTAACATCCTTCCATTTTATCTGTGTTGGAGCCTGCTGGATTGATTCCTTTCCCAAGTAAAGGGTTTGGGGTTATTTTTTCTTTTTAAAACAAGTATTAAAAGTGTTTTCATGTTGAAGCAGACTAGCCTTAGATTAATATATAGTGAAAAAGTAGTAAAACCCTTGTATTTAATTAAATGTTAGTGGGTAAGGCTCTATGATACGTTGTGCCAGTCTAGCTACAGCCTGTATCGGTGTTCGGCAATTGTTTTTAGTGACGATGTTTCAGTATCTCATATCAATGCATGGTCGGTCTGGGGAGGTATGGATCTAGATGAAAATGGGTTGGTCCTTTAATACACCACCTTTCCAGTTTCAGGTTTTTTTCTAAAATGCACAGAATGCAGAGTTTTATTAGACTGCTACATTCTTTATCGGTTTGAAGTAGGTCTGTGGTTTTCATCCTTTCCTCTGTTTTTACCATGGAACTCGTACACACAGACCATAGCCGTAGGTGGGATGCTGTTGAGTACTTAACACTGGTCTTCACCCGCGACTGCTGTATTCTGTCCTCATGAACGGCAACGATGCTACTGGCAGCGAGTGGCAGCTTTTTGTAGTGAAACAACTCATGGCATTTGCCAAACTTCCAAGACACTGTCCTACAGTCCAGTAGCTGAAGAGATGTTTGGCTATCATGATGTGCTGCGTAGTTTGTTTGTATTGTTTAATGTTTTTACTAAGTGGTTTAAATATTCCAGTTCAGTGTTGTGCTGTGTTCAGGGACAATGCTATCAGGAATGTCTTTCGGAGGTTCTCTGTATAAGGGACCAGAGACAGGTGGGCCCCAAAGGAGAATATGTTGTTGTTTCTGTTGTGTGGTATATTCACAACATTGAAATATTTTGGTTTCCAAACTTTCAAAATATTTAGGACTCATATGGTCAATGACAGGAATTGCTAAGTCATGTCCCTCCTATATAGTGCCTCATGCTTTCTATTCACATTGAATTATTCTTTCTGTATTGCAGTCATGTTTGCTTTTCGCTCAGAAGCTGTTAAATACCGATACTTTGTTAAAATAAAGCAAAACTGTCATCCAGTTGATTTTTATATTTTAGTCAAAAGCCAAACTTTGGCATTGATTTTCTTGCTAGGTTTATAAAACAGTGCCTACAAAATACCAAAAAATTGCTCATAAATACTGTATTTCTATGTCTCTTAGCAGTTACGTAGCTCAGCCCTCTACCACCCTTCTGCTAGAAAATTCCCATGAGGAAGTAATGGAAGGAGACAGTAAGTTAAATGACTGAAGGGTCAGTTCAAGTTTTTCTGTTTTCTTTTCTGATTTGTGATCATTTTGCATAAGCAATGTTTACTTCACCATGTAGTACAGTATATGCGTGAGTTCAATGTGTTTTTATGCATTTCACCTACAGTATGTTTGAAATAGTGTATGTTGAAGATTTCTCTACTATAAGATGGAGTTTTATTTTGTATTTCTGGTCAACTTTTCTAATTTTTATTTTTGTTTCAAGTTGTGGCCAGCATATTTACACATGCTCACTTACGTGACTTATCTGTTAGATGGCTTTTGAGCTTCTTTTCCATTTTTTCTCTATAACTGCACTTGAAACCACATAGAGTACAAAAGTGAAGATGACATTTTCCCAAATTATTACTGTTAGTGCTGAGAGTACAGAGCCAGATTGTTTTATGTACATGACAACACCAGTGCAGAAATTGGTTCTGAGGTGGTATTAGCTGTGATAAGATAATTTAAGGAGTGTTTCAGTACCATTTGTGTTTAAGTGCTTTCTAAACGTGTTTTTAAAAAGAACTGAAATAGTACAAGCAACCACAGGCTGGCTGTGGTGCAGCCGCTGGCAGTTCGCACTGCTGATGGAATTTTTCCTAAAGGGTAAGAGCAATTCACACACACACACACACGTACAAAGTGCACAAGATATGCGAGCTGGCTTTCTGTGAGTTTTGGTCATTAAAAGGTTTGAAGTTACACAGTTGAATGTTAAATAAAAAGGTAAACTTGAGGAAATGCATGAGCCTCACGTGTAATCATTCCACTGCAGTTCCTAGCGGCTACAGCTGTTTTTCTTTCATGAATGCCATTTCTCAAAATTCATCGACACAAATACATCATCTTTATTTCATATGAAATTTCCTGACCCTGTTTGCACTATTAAACCCATCACCTTTCCAAGTGCCACATATGTGAAGAGGTCCAAAATGTGCATGAAATTTAGCTTAGTACATGCTTTCAGATAACTTCAACAATTTGAACAGATGGTGAAAAATATTCTTGTTTAAGAGCTACTTAATTTATTCATCTTAGTCAAGAGGAAACCTTGTGAATAAATAAGTGTAAGGTCAAGACTGTTTTTCATAGCAACTCTGAAGTATTTTGAAGCTTTTTTCTCCCTAAACTGGATAGAAAATATGCATCCATGATCTAGAAGAAATCTTAAGTTTGTACTGTTTCTTAGAACCGTAAAACTGTTCCAGAAGAATCTGTATCATCACTGAGTTCCTTAGCTTTTGTCAGCATTAAAAATGACTGCAGTGGGCACGTTCAGTAGGTATACATATTTAATTACAAAAGCTGAATAATTTCACAGTACACTGGCATGATTCTTGTAGAGGTTTCCTTTTATTTCCCATGATACAGGATTTATTCTAAGAAAATCACTGAAATCAATGCAGTATTTCCATCGTCAGGGATTTTGTCACAGGGCTGTGTTATACTCTTGCATTTGAACTGGGAAAAACAGCAGTTCAGTATAATAGCAAGGTTTGGGGATTTGTTTGCTTTTCTTTCCTGGCAGCATGCCTGTTGTGCAGATTCTGAGTTACCAGAGCAGTGATGCAGCCAGGTGCTGAGATACATAGTGTGGTTTTTTGCAGCTTATAGCTCAGTGACTATTTCTGGAGCATTTTCGTTATATGCTGAAGTAATTATTTCAGCATTTTGAGATTGAGGTGTCTTGTCTTCTGATCTATGACTTGTTCAGGAGGGCAGGAGACCTCCCCACTGGAAATGGCAGATCCCCTGGGAGCCTTGGGAGGATGATTCTCCTGGCTCTGTTCTGCTAGATCAGAACAGTTCTGATACTTTACAAAACCCCATTTCTTTGCACATGGAGGAGCCAGTTTTCCAAAAAGCACTAGACAGGCCATGTCTGCTTCCTAAATACTGTTATTAAAATAACATAATTGGCTAATGAGCTAACTATTGGCATTTTTCTTCTTTTTCAATATGAAGTTTTCTGGGTGCTGTGTTTATGCCAAGAGGTACTTAATACAAGCCATCTTTTTCATTTCTAGTCATTAAATAACAATAATAGAACAAACCTGCTGTTTCCTGTTGCTCCCTGTGTTTGTATTTTGCACTTGACTTTTGATTAAAGGAGCCACCCTCATCTATGTATCATCAGCCTCAGTGGATTTTCATGATTCATTTCACTGTGGCATTTATGCGTTCTTGCAGTTTACTTTAGGTGTTACTCTAGTCCACATCATCATAGTGTCTGGGTGCTTGTGTAGTTGCTTTGGGGTTCCATTTCTAGAGGGGAATTTTTGAATTGCCAAAAAAATTTTTTTTGAACTTTGGAAAACATTAAAACACCTCTTTTCACACACTACTTCTTCTCCTGTGCAGAAGAGCTGTACGTCATCAAAATTCCACTCACCTCCTCATGTAAGCAGTAAATTTAGAAGTAAATATTGTTCAGATCTCTTTTGTAGGACTGTCTGCATGGCTGAATTTCATTAATTATATTTTGATGAATACATTCTTTTAAATTTGGATCTAACCTTCCCTCAAATCTTAACATAATCCAAAGCAATGATATAATACAGGAACATACCTGTACGTACAAATAAAAGCATTGTAATTTCCTTCCAGGTGTTTTCTGTGTTCTCACAGAGCTCTCTTGAGCACAGGAAGAAACGCTTCTCATGATGTTCAACTGTGCAGTCACTATAATAAGCTCTCTTTCGAATGGCATTACCACCATACTGCATGACCATCACATGGTGGATGGTAGCTCATTACTGAGGACACATTCCTTTATAGGAGCAGCCTAAGGGATTTCATTTAGGTGTTTCTGCACCTTCTGCATAACAGCTGTCATTTCTGGAATAACCTCTCCAACAGACTTCAGCATATCAAACAAGTAGGAGTAGGTATCTTGCTCTCCTGAATAACCTGGGCAGGCATTACAAGTCTTTAAGCCTCAGATTGCTAGTAAGTGAACTTCAGCATACCAGCTAATTTTAGAAGAGCCAATGTTTATTGCATACAGGGAATATAGTTCTGTAAATTTATATATACACTAGGAAAATGCATTACTAATTTATTGATTCTGCAGATCCAAAATATATGCAATTCAAGCAGCAGTCCCACAAGGAAAAAAGACCCATATTGTAAACACAGGGACACCCGCTGCTGCTTTTACACTGCAGTTACCCCTGTGGGTAACCCATTACCTTAACCCATTACCTATCAGTCTTTGAAACTGCTTATCTACATCTCGCGCATTACAGCTAATCCCTGTAGAGTACAGGCCAGTAAAACTTACTAGCAGCAGTGGTTTCCTGTCTCATTCCTTTAGGGACTTTCTTTTGAAGATTTTTTTCTTAAACAGGACAAGTGGTTTCAGAGAGTGGGCAAAAAAGGCTATACCTTACCTTGTTGATCATGGAGAAATTTGTACCTTAGGAAGACTTCATGGGCATGGAACCTATATTCAGATTTGGAAAGAATATTCCCTAAGAAAGGTAAAGGTATTGTCTTTTTGTTTTGATAAAAGTAATAATTCTTAATAATTAGCTGGCTAAGTTAAGACTTAGATTGATGAATGTTTTATTTTCTTATTCCTATGAGTAAACTTGATGAGTTAAATAGGACTATATGACTACAGTTGATACACAAAAGTAATTTCAGGAATCCATCCTCGTGCTGTACTAATTTCTAACCTTTAAATACCCTTTGAATAAAGTAGTTGAAATAAACCAGTTAAATTACAGGAGTTTTTCCTGTGGCTGTGAATTAATTTGGGTATTAGCCAGCATTTGTTAAAATCACAGAGTTACATATTCCTTGTGGACTGTGTGACCGAGGTGGAAAAACCCGTCTACTGTTTAGATAATGTTATACTTTCTTAGACTACATTTTCAACCTCAGTAACATGAATATTTTTTGTTCTTTTTTTCTAGAGAGAAGAGGATCGAGCACATTTCTTCTTTTCCATTAAAAAAAAATTGCTGAAAAGCTACTAAATAAATTCTTTCTGTTTCTCAAAATAAACAGTTTGCTACCTGCTTTCTTGTGCAATCCTTTTAGTACCCAAGAAGAATGAGGCATGTATGTCTGATTACTTACATGTATGTAACACAATGGAAGGAGAGCAATCTGATAGAAGACTACCCTTGTCAAATACTGACATTTATTGCTGAATTCAGGGAGTTTCTCATTTGTCTTGGCTGTTAGAAACTTGTGTTCTGGTATCTAATGGTCAGGGAGGTTCAGAGATACTGCTTAAACACTGAATTTCTCCTTAGGGTGAAGTGGAGAGTACTAGGAGTGCTTCAGAGAACTTCACTGGAATGCCAGCTTTTCTTCATAGGCAGGTTGGGCACCGACATGAGGCTGGTTTAGCAGCCCTCTTCAAGAAGGCAGAAAGCCAATTGCTAGGAAGCACTAGGCCCAGGCTGAGTCTGTAGCATATTTAATTCAGTACTTGATACTTAACTCGGGTCTGGGCACTTGACCAGAAGCTGGGAGGTCCTGCCTGTTCTGCAGCACCCAAGCACCTCGTCTGCTGCTTATACCCTATGTAGGACCATGGTGGTCAGGCTGAATGTTTACTGCTAGATCCTTAAAGAGTTTTTTTGCACAAGAGGCATACTTACCTTTGTCCTGGTGTAGCAAGTATAAGAATTTTCATTTTTTTAGTTTTTGAATTACATTTTCTGAAAACTGGGTTCCTCTTTTTTCTGTCTGCTGTTAGAAAATTGTGATGTTCCTTCTGCGTTGTTGAATTATTGCACTAGAATGTTGAAATCGTGCAACTCAGTTGGAAGATTAATGAGGTGTGATTTCTTTTTCTAGTGTAAATTCTAAAAGCTGGAGGTCACAGGAGACATACACAATTTATTATTATGGTTTATATTTTGCGTTGGGGGAATATGCTTTTTTCACTGGGAATATGGTAGGTGTGAAACATCATTTGCCCTTCTATATAGGGGCATAGACTGTTTGTTACTAATATTTTCCTTTCTAACTTTTAATGTTTAACCAAAAGCATTGTAAATGTGTTGGCCTTACTTATTAAGTAACTTTTGCTCATAATAATATTTTAGAAGCTTGAAATTGATCCCCCCTACAGCATCAGTTTTTCAAAGAGAGATGCACTTGCCAAATTTTATGTGCTGTGAGTGGTCCCATTGGGTTCATAGGAACTGCCCAATGCGTGAAGTCACTTCAGTCTTTCTAGGAGCAGGTCTAATTTTTTACAGTGTTGTACACTAAGAGATTGGCATTGTTATCTTTATTTTGAAGGGACAAGTGAATGTTTATGTTAGGTGCAATTCACTCACTTTCCCAGGGATACTTGTAAAAACTTGTAAAAAGAAGGTAATGGAGAGTGATAAATGTCTACAGCTTCACCGTATCTTCTGGACAGTGTTGTTTCTGTGTACCCTACACTAACTCACTTTTTTTTTGCAAGTTTGTTGGTTTTTTTTTAATAGATAGGCAAATACACATACATTCATGCACGTGCATGCAAAATCACACACACACAGCCGCCTCAGTGAACCGTGTTGTTGCTATCTCTTCCTTTGATTGAGATGCAATAGTGGGGCCTGAGCTCTAGCTATTTGTACTTCAGTGGTAGCCTTCCAGCCATATTTTGCCTAATGTGTTCCTAGTGCAACTGGTCATTGTATTCATTTTTGGAAATGGCCATTTCTCAAAAGTTAAAATGTACTGCTGCATGAATCAGCCATTCTTGCTGGATGTGACCTAAAGAAAAGAAGAGTTCACCTTGAGGACAATAAAGCGTTGGAGCAGGTTGCACAGGCAGGTTGTGTAGTCTCCATCTTTAGAGGTTTTCAGACTGACAAAGCCCTAATCAAGCTGGTCTGAACTCAGCCTTGATCCTGCTTTGTGTGGGACGTGGGACTTGGTAACTTCTGAGGTTCTTTGCAGTGTTTCCATGATTCTACATTGGGGTATAGTGATCTGGAACAGCAGTTATCAGGTTTTTTTCCAGTGGTAATTCCATTTCCAGATCTGAGATTCATTTTTGCAATGGGAAGTTTCACAGGGGTTCCAACTCCAAGCTTCAGCACCCCAGCCCCTTGCTGGAGGAATTTCAGAACTTAGTGTTGTATCTCTTGGTTGAAATTAAGCAGGAGATATATGCATCTAACGTTTTCATGCCCAGTACTTGCAGGCTGACAAATGGTGTTTAATTCAGGGCCTCTTGAAGAGTGGATTTCCATGTATACTGAAAGTACATGGAGGTTGGGGAACCACTGAAAGGAGGTGGCTGATTTTGGATTGGGAACAGTAGGAGTGGGAGCCTGTGCCTGCAGGAAGCCCACAAGCATTTCTCAGAGCCTTTACTAACAGGCAGCAGACTCAGCAGGTCCTAGCTTCCATACTTTGCCTTCACTCCTTCTTTCCATACTGTCCATTTAAATTCTTTCTAAAGAGTTTTTTGAGCGCAGCCCCTTCCTTCATCCCTCTCCCTACCTTGTTTCTTTTCTCGCAACCATGCACTCTCTTTCATTCCCCTAAAGCATGCCTTTTGTACCACAGTACATCCTGCAAGTCATTTTTCTCCATTTGAGTAGTACTTAAACTGATGGGATGAGATGCCACAGAATGGAGCATGTGAAAAAACATTGCTACCAAGGGATTTTAATTTTTCAAGTGGCATAGCACAATCAACTAAGTAATTCTGTGTTGATTATTTCATCTTGTTTGCATGTCCAAAAAATTCAGTGAGATGTCTCTCACACCTTATCCATGAGAAAAGTCTTGGGGACTTCTAGAAGCTACTTGCATGCATAGTGAGCAGGATAAAATGTATTTAAGTACAACTGTTGAAAACATCTGATGTAGTGCTCCTGTGACTGTCTAACAGTATTGAAAAAAGGGAAGCTGAGCTTCTTAGTATGCATCTTTATGCTCAAGTCAGTATAAGATAAAGTATAATGTACTTTATAATACATTAACATCAAGGACTTTTTTTCCAATGAAGTAGTTATTTCTGTGCAGCATTAGCAAGGGGTTACTTAGTCTCTTTAGAATTATTTAAAAGGGACGTGTCCTCACTGAAGGCAGGATTTGTTCTTAGGTATTCCTTGCGATGTGTTCTGGAACTGTGTTGAACATCATATTCTGCATGCCAGACACAGTTAGTGACAATAGTTAACACATTTGTGTAGGTGAACCTAAGGGCAGACCTTCAGACTTTGAACTTTCTGTGATTTTGCTTTGAGCATCAGAACTAAAAATCTTGAAGTAAGCCATCACATTTAATGCAGAAAAGTTGGGTTTGGTATTCCAGCCACCAATAACGATGGCAGCTTAGTTATCTTACTTCTTTTTTGCCTTTGCTACAGATGCACACGTGTTTTTCTTTTTCATTTATTCCCAATTGACACAGATTGCAGTGGAGGAGAAACAGGTCCATACCCTACAATGATGGGATCAAACACCTTCATGGTGTTAAATGCCAGGTTAAATGCTGCCATGCCCAAGAAGTAACATTCACAAAAGCTAACTCAAACCTCCTGGTGATCTTGCTTGGCAGCCTCTTGTCAGTGAAGAGAGACAGGCTGCTCCAGGCAACAGCTGAATCAGTCTTTTGCTTTGAATCATTGTCTGGAAGAGTGTTCCTCTCTTCTGCATTGTCTGCACTGTTTTCTAGATGAATGAGCTTCCTAAGGCTGATGCTGTACTTTGTGAGTCAAGTCCTATGCTGAGAAGGTTAAGCTAAATTCCCCCATGGAATAACTACCAAAAATTGGTGGCATTCGATGACAGTGAGCATGCCTCAAACATATTAGAAAATACTGTTTGAATAAAATTGAATTGTAACCTCACTGCCCTCACTTCAGTCAGTTATAAGAAATCCCACTGACTTCATTGAGGATAGGGTTTCATCTGAAGGGTCTTGGGATTTGCATGGCTTATAATGAAAATCCTGTCAAATTAACAAATATGCAAAGAAAACACTAGACCGGCATTAACAAATAACAAAACATTGAACAAGAATGGGACATCATGCTCAACTGTCCCAATAAATTAGAGATCTCTCACAACTTACCAGGCAATGGGAGCAGCTAAAAAATGTTTAAAAGAGGAAAAGCAAACAAATCCCTGTAAAATGACATTTACTTTCTTTACTGGGCTGGGCAGCCCCATTTTTGAAGTACCCTCTAATGAAGGTGTTCGGTCCAAACCAGCGTTGTGAAGCTCTTCAGACTGCGTTCACTGAAGCAGGGGCAAATGGATAGAGTGCAGAGTTAGTCTCTAAGTGGTCTGTCCAACATGAATGTAAATGCTAAGACATTTCTGTGTTTCCTTTTTATTTATAAAATAGATATATATATTTGATTGTTGTTGTATATATATAATTTTTGACAGAAGTCACATTAGCTTTCAGGTCTTGATGAAGAGAACTGTTCACAGTTTATTTGGTAGTAGTAACTGATACATGAATACGAACATAATCCTTATGGACAGTTTGTGTGAATAATTGTTGCTGTCTTCCCAAGTATTTGTGGTGTTGAGACCTAGAAGAAATGAACCCATGTATGTCACAGTAAACTGGGTTTCATATTGATGTGTTCTACTGAGCTTAGGGACACCCGATTCAAAATATTTCTGCTTATGAGAAATGCACCATGCTTCATTGACTTTTTTCCCCCATTGGAATGTTTTCACATAAGAATCTACTTTGTCTCCCGGGAAATTGTACACTAACTCTTTGATAGTAGGAGTTGAATTTTTTTGTATGCATCCCTTCATGGGTAGGGGTGGGAGAGCATGTAATTACCGAAACCAGGAGAGTCAGTGAGTGTTTTTCGTGTAACACATGGCTGCAAATAGAGAAAAGTAGTCTAAATAGGAAGCTGTGTTAACATTAGAGTGCTTTAAGCTCTCTGAGGTTGGAGTTGGATCATTTTAAAATAGTCTTCAAAAAGGATTTAAAGAATTTGCAGGGTTTATTCACTTTACATGCCGCCTTGGGTAGCATCATTTATTCTATCAACTCTGGTTAAATTGGTTGTATATTTAGAAAAGAATCCTCACGGAATCACTTCTTTTTTAAAAAGCATTTTTTGTGCATTCCTCAGCATGTAGGTCTCTGTAGGTCACAGAAGAGGTTTACATCTCTGCATTTTACCAAAGAACTAGTAAATGCTTTTGATTTGCTCACGTGAAAAGTAGTTGGCCAAGTAAGGAGTTCTCTGTTAAAGCAAAAGGATTAGGGTTTCTTGCCTGCCTAATAATTTTTAATATTTTATTGATTGTTATCAAACGTCATATTATTTTCTTATTTCTCTTCATTATTTGTATTATTAAGAGAACAGTATCACCACTCTTTTCCAGTGAGCTGTTCTCGATCTGAATTATAGACTGCATTCAGCTGGAGCAAGCTTGGTGTTCTTCTCAGTTCAAGAGAACATGCCCTCTTCCTATGTGTCTCATTTTAGGAAGTTTTTATAAGGTATATCAGAACCCTGTGATATATATTCTCTTTGTTCTACCTGCCAAAACATGAAAATATGGTCTTCCTCTTTGAAGAAGGTGTTTTGATAATTAATGGCTGTTGTTCTTTGGGCAAGTAATACTGTTTTAGCTTTCACAAGTTTTGCTATCTTACTTTCATGTATTGATAGAAAAATGCAATTGTATAAAACCACAAGTTATCTACTGCATCAAGACAAAAGTCCTTTTAGCCCAGCATTCTGTCTCTGACAATGGCAAAAAGCAAGTGCTTAGGAAGGAGTGTTACAATAGACAAGCGTATGATGTTAGTTCCTTTGATAAACCCTCCCACCCTCCAGCAGCCCATGGTTTAAACATGTCCTGAGAGAAAAATTGCATCACCATCTTTGTATTTATAATCCTTGCTATACTTTTCCTTTCATTACTTTGTCTGATTGCTTTCTTGATCCACAGTATTTGTTTCTTCCATAATACTGTGTGACAGTGAGTTGCATCATTTATTTGCACATTGTGTAAAAAACAATGTTGCAGTTTCAAATGTAGAATTAAATTTTCATAGTGATAAATACAGTTAATACACCAGATTCTGTCCTGGTCAGGCACACTTTAACTCAAGAGTCTTAGCTGGGAGGGATGCAGTTGATTAAATGCTTTTATGTCTTTAAGTTTCAATTTTTGCTACTATATCCAAAAAGTAGACTTTGCAAAGAGGAGTAAAAACATTACCTTCAGCTGTATCTTATTTAGAAGAATACTTAGCTGGGATGAACATTAAATTTTACCTAAATGAGCCTTTCAGCATTTGCACATGACATCCTCAGCTACTGTCTAGTGGATATCAAGTGTTTTAGCTTTATGGAGCTTAGGTTACAGTTAATATAAGTTACCCAATACTTAGGGTATTGTTTTCAGAGAGGTAGTTAAGCCCAAATACATATTTCTTGCTGACATTTCTTGCTCAGGTTCATTCTAAAACTTCCAGGTAAATGGTTTTGCCTGGGGGCTTATGAAGACGTGTGCAGGCTGAGCTGTCTAATAGACGTGGAGGGTTTAACGGTCATGTAAAGACACAGTAAAATAAAAATGATGTAATTTGACATGTTTATTTTCCAGAGCTCCTTTTGTAGGTTAAATGCACAGCAGTGACTTTTCTCTCTGTTATACAGAGGAGCCAATATACTGTTACACACCACACAACTTCACCCGCGATCAAGCCTTGTATGCCAGAGGATATTGTTGGACAGAATTAAAAGATGCCTTGCCAGGAGTTGATGCCAGCCACTGGCCCTCCTTGTTTGAGCATAAGTTCCTACCTTATGCACTGCTGGCTTTTGCTGGGATAATGTACATTCCAGCTCTGGGCTGGGAATTTCTGGCCTCCACCCGACTGACTTCAGAGCTTAATTTTTTGCTTCAGGAGATTGATAACTGCTACCACCGTGCAGCTGAAGGGCGGGCACCAAAAATAGAGAAACAGATTCAGTCCAAAGGCCCAGGGATCACCGAGAGAGAGAAGAGAGAAATCATTGAGAACGCAGAGAAGGAAAAAAGCCCTGAACAGAACTTGTTTGAGAAATACCTGGAAAGAAGAGGACGAAGTAACTTTTTAGCTAAGCTTTATCTAGCGAGACATTTGTTCATCATCTTTTTAAGCATCATACCAATTACATACTTATCTACCTACTACGCTACGCAGAAGCAAAATGAATTTACATGTGCATTGGGAGAGCCTCCAGACAAAACAAGCAGCTCCAAATTGCACATCAGAGTGAACTGTAAACTGCCATCTGTCCAGCTCCAGCGGATTATTGCTGGTGTAGATATTGTTCTTCTCTGCTTTATGAACTTGATAATCCTCATCAATTTAATTCACCTCTTCATATTTCGCAAGTCTAACTTCATATTTGATAAACTGAACAAAGTTGGAATAAAGACCAAGAAACAGTGGCAGAAGTCCCAGTTTTGTGACATCAATATTTTGGCCATGTTTTGTAATGAAAATCGGGATCACATAAAATCATTGAACCGTCTGGATTTTATTACAAATGAAAGCGATCTGATGTATGACAATGTGGTACGCCAGCTGCTTGCAGCGTTGGCTCAGTCCAATCATGATGCCACTCCAACCATGCGTGATTCAGGGATCCAAACAATAGACCCAAGTGTTGATCCAGCAGACATTGATGCTAACGAGCAGCTCATCATTAAGAGACCAAGGAAGAAGATGAAATGGATCCCGACTACCAATCCCCTTCCTCAGCCATTCAAGGAACAGTTAGCCATTATGAAGGTTGAAAACCATAAACCTGACAAACCGAAGCCTGTGCGCAGAAAAACAGCAACAGACAGCCTTATAGCTCCTTTGTTAGAGTCTGCTGCAAAAACCTCACAGCAATCATCCGCTCATAAAACCGAGCAAAACACCATCCCAAGCACAAGCAGTGAAAAAAAACACACGCGGCACTTTTCCTTGGATGTTCATCCATATATACTTAGTAGCAAAAAACCCAAGCCAGAGGTTCAAGCCATCCCCTCGATGCCTACGTCTAAAAGCCAAGAGGGTGGATTTTTAAACCAGGAAGAGAATGTCGTAGTACACGTTACCTCCTCTCTCAAAGGTATGGTATGCCATAATGCCAGTACCACCGCCACAGACCATAATTTGCGTAGCAATCTTCAAGAACTCAAAGCTTATCTGAGCTGTTTGACCTACCTTGCTAGATTTTGGGGTAGCTAATGATCTTAGGGCTTGCAGGCCTCAGAAATAGGGGTTCTCTCTCTTTAGCAGTTATATGAAGGTTAAGGATTATTACAGACAGAGCTGTACAGGTCAGCCTGCAGGCTGTTGGTGCAGGTAATTCTTCAAATGTAAGCAGATTTTCACAATTAAGAATATGGTCATGCCTTGCCAAGGAAATGAGGAGGGTTTGGCCTCCATGATACCCCATCCTGCTCCACCAGCACCTGGCACATTTCAAACGTGTCTTATTTTCAAGTCATATGGAAACTATCATGGTAGAAGACCAGTACTCTGGCCAGTAATAGATACTTAGGAGTATGTGAGAAACTGTGCTAATGGCACATTAAGGTGCCTGTAGAAGAAAATCTCTTAAAGTACCAATTCTTTAGGGTTGGCATGTGTTTGTCACCTAGGGAAATCACAACTCAGATCATTTATATCATTGTTCACGCAAAAGACATTGTAAATTGCTCATGTGGATGGTCTGGAGTGCAGGTGCTGGTCAGAGGTTCAGGAATTCTGCTATTCCCTTCCTGTGTGGCCTCGCAGGAGATGCTTTTTCTGTGCCTCAGTTCCCTGTGTTTGTCTTGGAAATACTGTCCCTTTCTAACCTCAAAGGAGTGTTTCGAATATATCAATAATTGTTAGGTGCTAGAATGATGGGGAAAGCCATGTGAGCACTAAGAAAAGCAATAGATCAGTAGATAGATAGATAGATAGATAGACAGACAGACAGATATAGTCTTGTTTATTTTTGTAAGCTACTGACATAAGAAAGAAGCACTGTGCAGTTGAAGTTACAGAAAGATTTGTACGTACTTAAAGCAATGGCTCTCATCTCATTACAAGCTAAGACCTCCCCCTGGGCTTCGACAGACTGACAGCTACCGTCACCCCACTGCCCAGCAAAGAAGTGATTTGAGGTATAAAAGTTTCTGTCACTTCCAAATCCTTACGCTCCTTAGAGCCCTCCAGCTCCCCAACGTGCATGTGAGCTATTCTACAGCATCCCTTATCCAGTCACCTGCTCTGATTTCAATTCCTCAAAACTACTGGGGTTTTCTGGTCTCAATTACTTTCATCTAAATTAGTGCTTGAATATTTTAAGGGCAAAAAATAATTACTGTAGTTTTGGGGCTCTGTTACTCCCCATTCCCATTAAAAATTGTCAGCTTTGCTTTTGAGTTAGACCCACATTACAGTCCATCAGGTAAGGTAGACTTAAAATTTCTGGAAAGAGACATCAGTTAATGACAAATTGCTGAGTTCTTTCTAAAGACAAGTGGCTTACAATGTGTAACCACTATTTTTTCCCATTGAAAATATCAGTGCATTTGTATTCCATCCTGTGGGTTTCAACATTCGTAACATTTGTCAAAACATTAAATCATAACATGTATAAAACACCTGCCAGACTGTAGAGGAGAATAAAAGATACTTTTCAGTTGTTTTTTGTCCATTTTACAGAAATACCATTCACATAAGGAAGCATGAGCATGCGTAAAAAAGAGTCAGATTCACAAAACCCATTTTTTGTTTGCCCTCTTTCCCTGAACTTACAATCCTGTTGTTTTGAAACAGTCCTGTTGGATTTCTCAAAGGATCCCAAGAAAATTCACTTTTGGGTCCACTCCTACTCCCACTGAAATCAGTGGCAAAACTGCCAATGACTTCTGTTGGTTCAGGACACTCCTCTCTGATGGACTGGAAGGGTGACAGACTGCCTGTCTTTTAACTGGCTGGTTTGTTTTCTTGTAGACACCCCTCATCCTGCAAAAGAGATCCTGTACTCATCTGAGACATGCAGAACTGTGCCTGCTGCTGGGACTTTTGTGACGTGTAACCACAACCATATAGCCACAACCTCTGCTGCCACCAGTATGACTTTGAACCAAGTCAAGCCCGAGCCGACACCTGCACTGAACTGCAACCCAGCCCACCCTTTGCTGCACATCAACACGCTGTATGAGGATCACGAGGAGGAAGTTTCAAACATGATAGACAATGGTATTCACTCACCAACTGACACCGGGGAAATTCTCTCCATCCCTACCCCAAAGCAGATAAGGTTGGCGACATTTGATGAGCCAATGGCAATAGTGAGCTCGGTGGAGTACTGAAGACCCCAGGCTGCACAGCTGCACCTTGGTGGCCAGGCCCAAGACCACTGCAGTGCGGACCGTGGTCCCCTCAACGATGCAAATCACTGCATGAGCATGGAGAGTTTTCACACAGACTATATAGCTTTTGGTAATAACACCAAACGGTTTTTCAGGATCACATCATGAGCACTGTCAGTCATTTGCAAAATAGAATAAAGAAAAATCTGGTGGAAGTAGACCTTTAACACCAAGACGACCATTAGCTCTAGCTCTAAATTATAGCTTCCTTATTTAAATGGGGAATAGCACAATTTATGAACATTAAGAGCCTGATGGCATGCCACAGTAATTTTAGTGAGTGTTTAAATCCTTTGCATTCAAAATCACAGATTAAAATTAAAACAACATGGAGGTGAGGTGTACTTTTTTAATGGCAGCAGTTAAATAAGCGTTTTTTTCTAAGCAGAGAGGATTTTTTTTCAATTCAGGATTATGAAAAAGTTATATGCAAGCAACATTTTTGTTTGTTTGTTTCTTTAGCTCACTAATGTTGGGCTTGATGGAGACTTAGCTGAAAGGGCCTTACTACCACCAGCATTTAAGTGCAGAAAGATTGATACACTCAATCTCTTGCA
The DNA here is from genome assembly GCA_028565335.1 of Limnodromus scolopaceus. NCBI lineage: Eukaryota > Metazoa > Chordata > Aves > Charadriiformes > Scolopacidae > Limnodromus > Limnodromus scolopaceus. The sequence continues at coordinate 21,862,108 of JAOXNO010000001.1, forward strand.
TTTATAAATGAAAATACCTGAGGTATGCCCTGCCCTTTAACAAGCTTATATGTTTGATGGAAGATGATGAAATGAAGAGTTTATTTTTTTAAATATATTTTACCATGGGAAAAATTACTTTAATAACTTTTCAAACCAGGTGTTGCTTTTAACAAAATGTGTAGAAGAGAGTCATTGTAGCTGCTTATTTTTTCATAGTGTATTTATGAACCAGGTTAGAAACTTTCATGGGTGCTTCACTGATATGAAAAATCTTAGGAAGGTCATTACAAAATATCTTACAAAATATGAAACCAGCAAAACTGTTCTCAAATAACACACAGTTAAACAAGTCTATGAATTCAGGTCTGCAGACTTGGCTAGTCCTTGATTCAGCAAACACTTAAGACGATGGATGGCACTGAAACCACTCATATGTCTAAAGCTAAGCACACTCTGAAATGGCTTTGCTGGATCTGGGCTCTAGCGCAGGCAGACAACAATCCTGCAGTATGTGCTATCACTCTGATTCAGTGTTTGCCTTCCTTGGCTTAAAGCACATCTTCATGCCCATCTTCCTATAACTACGGTATGTGTGGTTTAATAGAAAACTCTAGTATAACTAAAACATCTATTAAAAGTGTATCATGCAATAACCATTCTCAGCAAAATTATAGTGAAACAAAAAGTGACTGTGTTAAAATAATATTCCTAGCTGCATCCAGAACTATGGACTATGTGTGTTTGCTTCAAAATTATGTATAATGGTAGAAAAAATATGCAGCACAAATATGGGACTGAAATCTTGAATTTATTTTTAATTTATTACCTCAGACATGGATATATTATACCAATATTTAATGACAATAGCACTGAAAATAAATACCTATTATTCTGAATACTTTAATATGTGTACTACTTCTTAGCTTAGTTATGTACAAGTGGGATTTTGTTATAAGCAGTAGGCGGGACATGTAAAGTCACCATTCCCCCACTACGTTACTTTAGTTATGCCCGACCTTTGTGACCTGAATACCGAAATGGCAGCGAGCCACAGGAGACATGTCACAGACAGGGCACGGGGCGCTGGGGACAGCTGAAGGGCCTGGCTGTAACACCCCAGGGTCTCAACGCAGGGTGGCATGGAGCTGATGGGGGACACAGAGCTCTGTCCAGAGAGCTGGGAGATGATGGCTGCAATGGCTCCTGCTGGCTTGTCTCCTGTCAGCCCTGGGGACATCAGTGGTCCCCTGCAGAAGAGCTGTCTGTGTGAGGTAGCCACGGGAGGAACCATAGAATCATAGGATGGTTCCTGTTGGAAAGGACCTTAAAGATCATCGAGTTCCAAGCCCCCTGCCATGGGCAGGGACACCTCCCACTCGACCAGGTTGCTCAAAGCCCCATCCAGCCTGGCCTTGAACACCTCCACGGATGGGGCATCCACAACTTCTCTGGGCAACCTGTTCCAGTGTCTCATCACCCTCACAGTAAAGAATTTCTTCCTGATATCTGATCTAAATCTCCCCTCTTTCAGTTTAAAACCGTTACCCCTTGTCTTATCGCTACACTCCCTGATAAAGAGTCCCTCCTCATCTCTCCCGTAGGCTCAAGGGATTTGAGCAGGAATTTTATTTCTACACTGCCAGTGGTTGCAGGGTCATAGGTTGGTCACCTCTCTTCTAACCCACTCGATGACAAGCTGCAGGGTGTTCAGCATCACTGCTTGTTTGACCGATAGACTGGTGTGACTCTAAGATAACAAATCCACACCTGCATGGCCAGGTCCTCCTTCTGCCCCAGGTACAGGAGGAAGCCACCTGCAGCGAGGCAGCCATGGAGAGGAGCATCACCCGTGACGGGACTGCGAGCAAGGTCTCTGCCCGGCCAGATGGGGAACTGCCATCCATTCCGAGTCACCTGAAAGCAATGGCACATAGGGACTTTGGAGGTGAGATGAATGCCCCACCACATCCTATTCACTTGGATGAATACTGTAGTTAGAATTAATTTTTCAGGTAAATTAAAACCATTATAGTTCAGTACTTGTTAAACACCAATAAGTAATTAGAAAAAATATGGAAAATTGCCTTGAGAAAATCAGGAACCTCTTATTACAAGCAGAGTGAAAGAATAGGGCCCTGAGGCCAGAGCTGAAGAGATGTAACTCCCTTATGCCACTGTACTTCCAATTGCCAGATGGCAGTGTGGTGAATTCTGCCTGGTTGCAGCAGCTCATCTGACGATGTTCCAAATGGATGGGGAAATCCTCGGGGCTGCCTGTTCGCTCTCCACTTGGGGTCACACATTGAGCAATATGTCAACCGTGCGGGTCTGTACCCAGAGTGATACACCAATATCCATATATACCAGCGTCAGGCAAAGCAGACTGCGTCTGAGAACTGAGGGTCTGAACTCTGTGTTTCAGCACACTGAAAATAGCAACACTCAATAACTAGTGAGATTTTCATTATGCAGAAAATCAAGGCTGGGTTCTCGGGCGGGTACATGCACCGACCTAGTGAGGGTGGTGTTTCCTAGGAAGGGTTGCCCATAAGGTGCACATGTCTCCTGTTCATTCGAGAGCGGGACTGAAGTCTGTGTGGTCACACTGTCATTCTCCTGACACTGCTGGTTTCTATTTATTTAGGATTTGTTCGTGCCCTTGTAGAAATCAGTATCAGACTTGACTGGACCAACTTAAAGAAAAAAAGTAAAGCATTTAGCTTTCCTCATCCCTGGGACAAACTAAATTCAAAGGACACTCACTTTACTCATCGTTACCTGTTGTGTTACAGGAGCACCATCCTCTTCCACAAGCCAGAAGTTACAGACGTCAGGCGCCCAGCTCTGAGTGTGAACACCCTGACTACTCGCTAGGGGCAGGATGGTGGCCCAGACACGGCGTTCCACTGACCAAGCCGGCAGAGCGAGTGCAGCTTAGTCCTGGCTGATGGTGAGTAGATAGATAACTGATGCAGGCAGAGAGCAAACACTGCCTTGCGGAACTGAAAGGAAAAGGTTAGTGTCCTACCCACCGAAGAGGAACTTACCAAAACTCAATGACCAAAGACAAGAAAGATGAGACACAGCCTCATTTGTAAATGTCTCTTTAGCCTGGATCACACTAGCATCTCCATCTGCCTCGTCTCTGCCTAGTGGTTTCAGCTTGGCAGACCAGATGACTCACATTCTCCAAGGCTGCTTTCCCATTTACTTCCCTGGGAAACGGAGCGCATGTTGAGAGCACAGAAACCCCTTTCTTCAGGGCACTCTTATTCAGAGGACGTTTGACAACCAAACAGGAGAAGCGTCTTTTGAGCTATATTTAGGCTGTCCAAGCCCAGCAGGAGACCAGCTGATTCTGTCTCAAAGCCAGCTAGAGAAGTGCTTCTGTTGGGATGTTTTTAGTGCAGTAATGGTGTTTAGTGTTGATGTTGCTAACATTTAGCTGTACTGAGTAAATGTACACATACACACACAGATTTCTAGATATCAGCTGTATACCTACACATTCTCTATATGCATGTGAATATGTATCTGCTGCATAGAAAGATTCATCTTCTCTACTTTGCTTTGTAAATAAGCTACACTTAGTCATTTCTTTTCTCTTAATTTCCCGTTACCATGCATTAGGCCCAACCTAGCAACGTGGAATGCATCTTTCTGTCCCTGCTGGGATTTTCTGATGCTGGGTGTGCTGGTGAGGATGCTCTGGTCACTGCAGAGCCAGGTGTGCTGGGCAGTTTATCTTTTGATATCAACAGTGAGTCAGGCTCTGAACTTTAGGCTGTGACAAAACTATCTGAACTAGAGCTGAGAACATGGCACAGGTACAGCATGTTGGTTTGGGGTGCTGCAGGAAAGCTCCCTGAATTCTTCTGCTAGCCAAAAAAATGCCTTTTTTTTTTTTTTTTAATTTATTCTACCAGAGATACTGTGGAATATTGATCAAGGAATATTTTGCTTTGAAGAAATGATGAGTTTGCTCATTAAAATCATTCTGCTAAAATACAAGCCACAGAGCACACTGGGAGTTTTAAACAGGACAATTATTTTTCAGACACCTTCCAATATTTTCTGGCTTTTAATGAGGAACATTCCACCCCATCTGTGAACAGGCTGTAACTAATGGGAAAACATTCTATGTACATTATTTACAAGCAACAAATTTTCAGCTTTCGCTATCCTCTGAACAGTTTTCAAGCATTTCTTAGCTGTTTTGCAACATTGTACAAACAGAAAAATTTATGAATGGCTCTGCCACACCAATGCGGATCTCAGGGCTCTGCAGGTCAGATGCAAGGAAATGCTGGCCCACCAATTCTGTTGTCCTCAGTGGTTATTGATGCTTCTGACTTCATGCTTTACTGACTTGCTATTTGTTCGTAAAATGAATTTGCCTGGAGTCAGAGCCAGCTTAAGCTGAAAGAAGTTGTTGTTGGGTCTCCTGCTGGGCTTGAGAGCAAAGCAGTTTACTGACTCTTTTGGTCAACTAGAAATAATTTTGTTTTATAATCTCAGGACTCACAGCATTCACCAATTTAGCTTTCCAAAAACACATCCAGGGAGTGCATAGAACACAATAAATCCCTGGAAAAGGAATGCATGATTCACAAGCAAAATCTGATGTCTTGCATGAAATGAGACGGAAAACCACCCAATATCCCTCACTGCAGATGCCTGCCTGTAAGGAAAAAATACATGCTTAAAAGATTTTACCGTGTTTTGCTCTCAGAGCTTTTATGCTATGGCACTAAAGCCATGGAAGTTTGCCGCAGCTACTGCTCTGGGATAACAAGGCTGTGCCCAGCCCCTGGGGCGCACAGCAGAGGGGACAGATGGGTACATTTTGTTGCTGAGGGAAAGAGCTTCTGAGAGCAGTTCAGGAACTTCTTTTGCAAAGTGATGGATGTGTTCATCCACACAAATGTGGAAAAAACATGTGCCAGAATGGGGGCTAAAGAAACTCTGTACTGTTTGTCCTCTGTGTACAGTCCTGCGGACTTCACATTGACGGATCTATGCTGTTATTGGAAAGGCGCAAACGATGTAAAGGAGTGACCACTTGTATAGAAGAAACTAATAGCCTGGGGAAGAGGAGGCTCTGGGGAGACCTTATAGCAGCCTTTCAATACTTAAGGGTGGCTTATAAGAAAGACGGAGACAAACTTTTTAATAGGGCCTGTAGTGATAGGACAAGGGGTAAACATTTTAAACTAAAAGAGGGTAGATATAAGGAAGAAATAGCCCAAAACAGCAGAGCTGAGAGTCTGAGGAACCAGATATTTCAGCAGAGCAAAGGGATGCTTCACATGACAAGAGCAGCGGAGGAGTAAAAGGAGTTTCTGGGGAAAGCTTTAAATGACTCCAAGGCAGAGGCAGACAATATTGTAATACCTGGGAAGAAGACATTGAGGGAAGGGCCACAAAGATGATGGAGGTATGGAGCATCTCTCCTATGAGGAAAAGCTGAGAGAGCCAGGACAATATATATAACCCTTCAGCTGGGCAGGTGGAGGCTGTCAAAGGAACAGCATTCAACACACACCTAAGGTCCCTGCCACCACACAGACCCCTGCCTCCAGGCTCCCCAGCAGCCTGGCTGCTTTCCTGGAAACTCCTCTCAGACCATGTGAAATAAAGGGACTCTTTGTTTTGGAAAGAGAGCATCAACCTGGGAAAATCCATCAATAAAATATATATGCAGATAGGTATTTTCCCCTCTGTATTTCAGGATCTTTGCAAAAGTCTGTTTAACACTCTTTCCCACAGATATATCAGAATGTCCCACAGCAGTAGTCAAAGTATTTCTCTGCAAGCCTGTCTTTACTTATAAGAGTTGCTGGCTTGGCCTCCCACTACCTAATTTGCTCTAAATCATCAGTTTCTACCCAAGTGCTGGGGAGGCCTGGTCTCCTGCCATAAGGTCTTTTGTTTAAACAAAGTCTCATATTAAAGTAACCACAGGATGGGAACTGAGGGCAGATCCAAGAGCAAAGCCTTGGAAAGAGACACTTGGACCTAAAGCAGGAGCTATCTCTTTTCCTTATTTTCCCTTTTACCATCTAAATGCAGGTTTATGTTACTCTGAATCTCTGGGAAACACTATAGGAAATGTGGGCTGGCAAATGAAATACCCTCTGCAGGCACGCTCCCCTTTTTCCCAGCAGACCAAGTATCTCCTCTGGATGTTCTGGCCCTGGGCTTTGTGCAGTTGTAATTAAAACTTTATGGTTTTATATTGTACTGACTTCCTCAGCAAATACATGTTAAAGTAGGAATGTCATTTTTACTGCAAATGGCAATTTGCTTTTTGATTTTTACCCTAAGAATTGAAACCAAAATCCATAAAAGATTATCTAATTTCTGCAAGTTTTAAGTTTTATAATTAAGTTTTGTAACTTGTGTAGTGAATTAAGATGTGTAAATCACTAGTCTTATTTAAAATGTTTCTTGTTTGGGCTAACAGTAAATTGCAAAATACTTGATGACAGGTTTCATGTGCAAAATCGAGGCAGGAGACTTCTGATGAGATAACTTGCTAATTTATTATATGTTACTACCTAGTGCTTGGGCAGCAGTGACACTTGGGAGCTGCTGTCAGGGACCATGGCAGCTGTGGCCAAGGAGCCAGCAAGTCTACAGCCATTGCTCCGCTCCTGCACAGGCGGCTCTGCCCCCTTGCCTGGGCTTGGAGCTGCCGCCAATTTGAGAGCTCCTGGGCAAATGCTGAGCAGCCTCAACTTTTTAGTCATTAAAACACACCCTCTGTTCTTTGGGGGTTGCCCACTTCTTTGTTTCTGCAGGCCAAAAAAGCCATTGCCCATGGGTTGGCCGCCTCGGTGCCACAGTGTGTTGGCGCACGGGCGAGATCAACTGACTGCTGGCTTTTGCGAGAGCAGAAAGTGGGGGAGTCGGGGCCCAGAGCTGCCAAGTCAACGGTCATCCTCCAGGAGGTCAGTTGCAGCCCAAGGCCAGCCAGCCAGCATATGTCCTTCATGGGACAGGTCACTAACTCATTCCTGCTCCCCTTCACCCACCGTCCAGTCTGTGATGTTCCTGCCTGCTCAGCCCTCCTCTGAAATTCTGCCCTCTTTCTCTACCGTATACCTCTTTGCACAGAAAAGCTATTTTTTCTAAAGCCAATTCTTAAGTCATGGTGCCTGGCGTTCACTGGCTACTCCTTCATCAGCCAGTAGTGCAGCGCCATAGGAGCAGACCAGTAGATTGAAGCGGTCAGTGCTGGTTTCCTCACTCTTCTAGTATACGGGGTCTGGGAGTTTAAATTCAGATGGTATTTCGTGTGCTGCCCTGGACCAAACACTCCTGCCAGGTCTGCACGTGAGACCTGTCGTGTCTCTGGACCCTTGTTCCTCTGTCAGGGGCTGGTTTGTACCTCAGGTGGAGCCTCCAGGGCTGTTTCCTCCTGGAGAAGCTGCAGTCACAGCAGATCCACTCTGCAAACCGAACCAGTGCACAGCTGGCAGGTCCATCAGGGAATTTTCTCCAAAACCACACTACTCAGAATCACAGAATCTTCATGGTTGGAAGGGACCTTTGAGATCATCGAGTCCAACCATTAAAAAAAAAACGAAACCAAACAACAACAAAAAAAACCCAAACCACACAACACCAAAACAAAAAAAACCAACACCCCATCACCACAACAATCACCACACCCAACAATCTCAGGCACTAGAGCATGCCCTGAAGTGCCATGTCTACACGTTTCTTAAATACCTCCAGGGATGGCAACTC
>JAOXNO010000001.1:21869944-21901305 GCA_028565335.1 Limnodromus scolopaceus
GCCCGGTTCCCTCAGCCTCTCCTCATAGGACTTGTTCTCTAGACCCCTCACCAGCTTGGTGGCTCTCCTCTGGACACGCTCAATCAGCTCGATGTCCTCCTTGTAGCAAGGGGCCCAGAACTGAACACAGTACTCAAGGTGAGGCCTCGCCAGTGAACTCCTCCCAGCCAAAGTGCCAAAGCTGGTGCCATTGTTACACTCTCTCCTCCCATACTGTCCCTCACCCAGCCGCCCTCACAACACCTCACTCCTAGAGCTCCAGGCCGTATATTGGCCGTGCGGCGCCTCACCCAGGCACCTGCCCGGTGGCAGCACCACCACAGCTGGCACAGAGGAGGCTGCAGAACCAGCTCCTCTACCAGCAACGAAGAACATGAGGAGGACCAGCAGGTGCTAATATTGCTCACCAGCTCTGGAGAGCCAAACTCAGTGGAATTTACCAGTTCCTGTGTGTTGTGGTTTAAGAAAACCCATAACAATCTATTGTCATTTAGACAATTATTCTATCACCCGATGACCCCTCCTTACTCAGAAAGGGGAATCAGGGAACACAGAGAAACACAAGGGTTGAACTATAAATAGATTTAATAGACTAAGACTAAATAATTAACAATAATAGTAAAGAACCAGTGTTAATCCCGATACTGATATAAGATATACAAGAATTATACTCAGCCAATTCTGTCAGCAGGAAGCTGTGCACTCCCAGCAGGGACAGCAAATGTCGGACACTGCAGGCGCATTGGCTTCGGGAGGAAGGGAAGGCCTCAGGGGTCCAGCACCGGGGAAAGGAGTTGTCTGGGCTACCACCATCCAGGGAGAGAGAGATACGCAGCAAACTTTTTTAATTTATATTGAATGTGACATTCATGGTGTGAAATAATCCTGTTGGCCAGCCTGGGTCAAATGCCCAGGCCTTGCTCCTCCTCATCCCTGCACCCGGCAAGGCTCGAAAACACTAAGACCTTGAATCCCACAGAGCCTGGCTGGCTGTAAATTAAATATTTCCACAAATTCAGACATTAGAGTCTTCTAAAAGTGCAATTTTCCCCAGCATTAGAAGAAAAGCTGGTCCTATGTCTCTCAACCCAGGACACTGTGCAAGGTGAATTCTGCCTGGAGGGTATGATGATGTGTATGAGCCATCGGGATGTTCAGTTTTGCCCATTGAGTGGGGTAACATTCAGCTGTCATGAAGTTAAATTGGGCTGTGGATTTACAGTGTACTACCTAGCTCTGTGTGGCAACTGCGTGCATGCTAAATGTTAAATAAATCCCCCATTCTCACTGAAAAGCAAGCTTTGCTTTACCATGGGATGGACACCTGTATGAGACTTGTTACCCCAGGGTACCTCACACCTCCTAAATGCATATCCCAGCTTTACCCACCTGCTTCTTGTATTCCATGGAGCTGACTACATTAGGAACCTCCTTAGAGACAGGAACACTAATGTCTCCATTGCCATGTTGAAATTTTAAATGTTAATTTGTTGGTTTCGCTGAGGAAGCCAAAGACCATGTGATAAGTGATACCAAATATGTCCAAATAAGCTATGATTGTTTTGAGCAATCTGTCAGGTTCAGAGTAATAAATGACTACACAAATAGCTAGTTTTAATGATGTTTCCTCTGCAGATTTATAGCAGAAATAAAATGCCAAAGCATTTGGCCCCTGAGGAGCACTGACAAGACCTGTTTAGCATGGATGGCTGATACATACAGATTTTATGGCATAGAAATTGCCATACCTGAATGGCAAACTGAGGATTTTATGGTATCATTTCCATTTTCTTCTCCCTGAATGTTAATCAAGGAGCAAATGTATGAATAAGATAACATTGATTCTGTTAGCAGGCTGGCAATCAGCTAATTGACTTTCTCTTTGCACTAGGTAATGTGTATGTGCTGCTCCAATTATCTCTTACTCCTGGAGAAATAATTCCTAATATTTAGCAGACCCATTATTCCAATGATACATTACCTCCAAATGTTTCTGTTAAAATATCTTCTTCTTGATAGCGCCCTTAATTGCCTTCTGAAATGTTAACATGCATCTGCCCTTCTGTTGACATATCAAAAGCTTTTCGTTTAATTAGAGAGTTCAAAGACAAAAGCTTTACAAATGAAACGGAGTCAAGTCTCCTCTACATTAGCCCAGACCATTTATTTTGCAACCACTTGGGCTGGACCAGGAGCTGTTCCCGCAGACACACTGATTTATTCAGTGGCTGCAACAATTCCACTCCCTTCCCACAGCTGATAACAAAGCAAGGAATTCAGCTCAGATTTCCTAGAAAAATATGCAATCAAAATGTACTTTGTGATTTTGGATCAGTGGATAAAAATATTGATGTAGAGGATTTTCTCCCTTTTTCTTAGAGCCCAGTGTTTTGAAGTGGGGTGGGGTTCTTTCTCTCAGCACCAGCTCTGCTTTACTGTTTAAAACTGGCCTGATCATTAAGCATCTTGCAATAAGAAAGATTTCTGAGCCACTAAGTCTGATGATACCTTCCTGAGCCGCAGAGCAAGTTGGGGAACTGCAGGGTGAATTGTGTTGAGCTAAAAGGGGCTGTTGAATATTCACTTGCTGCCTGACAGGAGCCCGTCTGGTCTGCTCGGCCAGAGGCTGACTGACCAATGCTGTGTGGTTAGTGTGGGCAACATCACATTTCCACATACCGCATGTAACAAGCATCTCTAATTAGTTGGTACCAGCTCCTCCCGCTCCCTCTCTACCCAAGAGGCTTTAATAGTGTCGACAGGAGCCACCTTCAGCACACGCATGGAAACGTCTCCATTAACTTCAAAATTGCCATTGATCACAACCATGGGCTGAGGTGGAAATGAAAGGTTCAGGAAGGAGCCGCTTTCTCTGACAAATTAATCCAAAAGCTGGCATTTCGTATGTGATTTAACCAGTCCTGAATAGACTCACTAGATGTCCATTTTTGCTGGCTAATATTCCCACAGAATCCATTACTAATATCATTAGAGAAGACAAAATATTACTAATCAACTATGAATTATAATTACTTAACTTGATGATTATGAGTGATACTAATGTTTAGTACAAATATTTGTAACAGTCTCAGCCATTATCCTGGTAACTAGTATCAATAACTGGCTTCCTAAATGAACTATGAGAACAATTAATCAGACAATACCTTAGTTGCATATTACATTAATTATACATTCACCCAGTGACAGCAATTAAAATTCAAGCCTTGCCAGACTTAATCAACAAATATGTTTTTTAACAGCTTAAAGCTGAAATCACCTTTTATGTAATTTCTTATTAAGAGATAATCATAGCATTGGACTTGCAAGTAACTTGCAGTCGTGGTCATTTATGGGATTTTTTTTTCATACATACCCATTTTTTGTTATTAGCCATTTGTTATCATCCAATGTACTTACACATCTTTGCATGTTGTACAGTCTTGTCTATTGAGATGATTATAATCAACTTGTCAGGAAGAAATTAAAATTTTAAAATTGCAACCTTATCTCCAAAACTATCGCAACAGCAGATGATGGAAAAAGAGAAAATATGTTTCCACAAAGCTCATGTAATAGCATCTGAATTAATCTCGGTGATGGACAGGGAGCAGAAATTCTTCTTTTACTAGGCCTTCTGCAAAGAGACACCCTCCAAGCAGTAAGCAGCAATGTTTATTCTTTTGCTGTCACAAGTCATATGTAGCTAAATACATTTATCCTTCACTTGTGGGCCGTCACTCACAGCTTTGATAAATAACATATTAATATTGCACAGAAAGAACTTGGAACAGTCTTCCATATACCAATCATGTGTGCTTTGTGTTTATGCTAATTTATTTTATGGATCTAGAGTGCTCCCAGTGGTACTGCAATGAAATCAGTGCAGTTATTGTAACTGGATTTACCTTGCCGGAGGAAAGGTCAGCTTTCAAAGAAGAAGGAATTATTTTACCTTTCCCTTGATCAGCCAGATTCCTCTCCAATGTGTATACATGAAGCTTCGATTTCCATCTCCTTTGTTGACTAACAATTTTACTGCATTCTGCCTGAAAATAAAAGCCAGAGTAACCCTCAGCTGAAAGCATTTTCAAGCTGCATTTAGAAATCACTTTACTCGCTTCTGAAGTGCAATCACCCCCAGTGAAGGGAGATGGCTTTTCTAATAGGAAGCAGCGACAGACAATTTCAAAGCAAAGTTTCAGGGGGAATGGAGAGATCTCAGGCTGTAATTACACCTGGTGAAAATTACGTGGGATTGAAAGCTAATAGAGCAGCTCTTTTTACGTCCCACGGGAATGCTTACGGGACTGAAGGCAACAGAGAACTCCCACCACGGGACAGGAGCAGATGAGGTGGGACAGACAGACAGGAGCAGACCTGCTGAAGGGCCAGAGATGATGTAAAGGATTTGGGCAGTCACAATACAGACGCTGAGTCTGGATCTGTGTGAACTGCCCCTAAAATGCCCAGTAGGGGAACTGCTGGCTGAGGCACTGATACTGCAACTGCGGGTTGTGCTGCTCTGGGGCCCGAGCCCATCTCCGTGTGGCCCCACGGTCGCTGCTTGCCCACACCAGCCTCAGCCAGCGTTTACTTGGGAGTTTCAGCATCTCCGTGCAGTCTGTCACTTTCTTGTGCTCTAAAGTATCTGAATACTTTTATTTGAATCCTTTTATGAGTGAGTGTAGTGATAGGATGAAGGGTAACAGTATTAAACTGAAAGAGGGGAGATTTAGATTAGATATCAGGAAGAAGTTCTTTACTGTGGTTACTGTGGATGCGGTGAGACACTGAAAGAGGTTGCCCAGAGAAGTTGTGGGTGCCCCATCCCTGGAAGTGTTCAAAGCCAGGCTGGATGGGACTTTGAGCAACCTGCTTTAGTGGAGGTGTCCCTGCCCATGGCAGGGGGACTGGAATTCGATGATCTTTAAGGTCCCTTCCAACCCAAACCACTCTATGATTCTACTATAAGTTCATTTATAGATACCCAAGGACCCCAACAGTTCCCAGAGAAATTAAACAGATTTTTCTAGGAAGGCTTTGTTGAATCAGTCCAAAGTTAAACTCCTTTTTGGAAAATACTGACTTCTTTGTATAAACCAAATCTATACTAAGGTGCTAGAAGAGCAGTTTCACAAACGGTTGCAGGTAAGGTCACTGAGTCCAGCTCAGCCCACACACAGGATGCATCCACTGCATCCAGAAAACGCATTACAGCTGCAGCCAGTCCTTCCCTCGGGTCTCTGCGTCTCTGGCTACATTTTTCACTTGTATATTTTCTGATAGGCAAGGTCAGTTTCTGAAACGATGGGTATTGGATCATGTCACACCTGAACACAAGCGTAAGTGACCCATAAAATTAAAGGACATTTTCTGGCATTCAATCAGGACAGCTTAAGTTTCCTGAAGGTAGATCAGCCTAGAAAGTCCTAGCAACAAAGAAAAGATATTCATCTCGAGGTGGAATAAATGCCTGAAGTAAAAATACACAAACAGGAAGAATCTAACTTGAGTCCAATGAAACAGAAAAGTGGTGGTGGTTTGGCTGGGGTTTTTTTCACATCAGAGAACAAAATACAAAACAACAAAAGAAAAAATAATTCTATAGATGTGCTATATCTTAAAACCTTTAAGGAACTGGTACCATATAACATCAGTGATTAGGGCAGCTTATACGGAGCATGAGACAATGGCACCATGGGATCTGCAAGGATCTGGCTGTGGTCACGGGGGAGTTCCTCTGATACTGCCCCTCACTGTAGGGTCCAAGGCTGTTTACTGTGAGGTCTTGGAGACAAGCAGGCCTGCAGCTCTCTGAACCTGAAATCATCTAGTCATGGTGATGCACTGAGTGAGGGTCTACAGAAGCCAGCTAGGGTCTGCCTCTGTTCTACAGGGCTTTGGTTGGGCTTCCCACAACTCCCAAAGGATGCGACATGGTACCCAGCCGCCTGATTTGCCCCTTGAAAACCAACTTGCTACCTTGATATCCATTACCTTCTGGATTTCACTTTGTCCATTGTGTTGTTAAAAACTTGCTGGAGTGCCTACAGACATATAGGCATTTTTGTCTTTTCAATAACTTTAATAAATACCTTTTCAGAAAATCAATATAACAGCATCAAGCTGTCTCAGTCCAATCTTGCCCATTAAATAAATATCAGAACTTATCCAGTTACTGGGTGACTAAAAATTGCTCAGCCTGATGGTCTCTAAAAAGGGAGACAAGAATTACTTTTCAAATACAAAATCTGCAGGAGATAACCGATGTTTGCACCAAGCAAAATATTCATGTCAGCTTTCTAATATCTAATACTATTATGTCAAGCACTGATTTTTTTTATAATGTGTGAAAAGGGCCCTCTATGAAAATGTGCCTATGCAGCATTTTAATCTGAATGACAAGCAGCGTTGCCAGGCATTGCAGCGATTTCTCCAAATTACCACACCTGCTTGGCACCTACAGCCTTCAGTTATATTCATGGTATCACCACAGGGTACAAGGTGGAGATTTGCAGGAGAAAGAAAAAACAGCTTAGCATGAAACTGTATAGTACAGTTCTTGCTGCCAGAAATGTCATTAACAGTAGTGACACACCTGCCCTGTCAAAGTGCAAAGATTTTCTTATGGTCAACTTTATAAAACGCATAAAATAATCTGCCAGAAATGAAATGCCTGGGAGTAAGGTATCAACTGACTTCTTGTCTGTTCTTTACATAAGGGGCTTTATATGCCCTACTTATTATTAAAAAAATAATATGGATTTTGAAGCTGGTAATTGCATGTTTTAAATGCAGAGGTTTGTTTAAAATACAAGTAATAATCCAGGAAATCATTACATAAGGGCATTATGAAAAGGTTTCTGGCACTAATAAGATAAACTTAAGTTATGCAATATTGATGTTTTCTCTAGTGTTCTATAACTGTGTTTTCAGAGAGATGTTCCACTAACCTATTGAATTACTCTATTTGTTCCAAACGTTAAATAGTGAATTAACTTCTTATTTCTTACCAAAAAAAAAAAAAGTGCTAACTGGATTTTGTGATTTAGCTTTACTCACATGCAGCGAATCCAACAGGGCACTGTCAGACAGTCATTAGGAATATTATTAATATTTAATATTATATATATTAAATTAGGAATATGGTGCCTTGTATTTTGAGTTGGCTTCATTTTTGAGCATCCCAGATTTCCCAGCGCTGTGTCAGAGGATATGTCATCAGTGTCTGTCAGAACAGCTCTGATTTTCAGTAACCTCTTCATCACCCCCAGGGAGAAGGTCTGTGGTCCAGAACAGCCAAACCATTCCCTCCTGCATTCTCAGCATCTTTTTGCAGTCCACAACGGCTGAAGTCTGCGTGAGACATGGACATGTGCTGGCACTTCTGCTATTTCTGACACAGAAGATGTCTCTTACTGCTCTTTCTGTGTCTTTTATGCCTCTGGCATAGACCTATGAGTGAGGTGGAAATTCTCCATATTACCAACTGGTTTTCCTAACAGGGACTTGAGACATTCCTAGCCAACAATGTTCTTAATACTTCCTGTCTTTCCAAATATTTGTCAATTCACAAAGCCCTCTAGGTTCTAATCTCATTTTATTTGTGTTAGAGATACAGCTCTGCCACTTGCATCACTAGACAAACAGCAAGCTTAGGAGTGTGCAGGCTGCCATTCTCACATTGCACATTCTTTTGCCAGATGAAAACTGGTCTAGAAATGACTGATCAGCTCCGGACAGCAGTGATTTTTTTTATTTTTTTTTAATTTACTGCCACTGTAAAGTTGGTAATCTTCACTGAGCATTTGACAGCCACCCAAAGTGCTGAATATCCACACTGAACATGTGAGAAAAGGTGACTGTGTCACTGTTTCCTATTTTTGCACATGTACATTTGAACAAATGTATAAATGAGAGGTATGAATCTCTTCAGAGCACCGCTTGCCCTCACAGGGCTGTGCTTAATGTCAGTGTTCAACAATAACGTTACTCCCCGAATATGCTTGCAGCCGACTGCTGCACAAAGGTCTTAACTGGAAGGAAATCTTTCCACTGTGTCTGTAAAAGTCCTATTTCCAAAAAAGCGTTTTCCCAGCAGGCCATGTACTTCAGCAGAGTGCCTAAGGGTACCTCCTGAGATGATACCTTTGGTCTCCTGCTTTCTAAAATGTGCCCACGTGAATAAAAGTACCCAAGTATAACCCCAAGGCATACTATTCAGTAAGTGCAGTACCATGGTGCGAGCATCCAACCATTCTGCTGAAGATAAACAAAATGTAGCTGAAATGTGCCAAAAAGCATTGTAGCATATTTTCAAAATCAAGTGTCTCTTATCAGGTTAGAATTTATAACACATTTATAATTGTCATTTATCCTGTTCTCCTTATTGTGTGTAACACATTCCCATGATACAAAAAATAAAAATGCAGGGCTGTGTTTAGCCATATTGTAGTCCAAAAGCTGCTGCATGCCAAGGAAAGGCCTCAAGAACACTTGACTGGTCTGGTCACATCTGCTACTACTCAGTGACTATTGTTCAACATTTGGTTACTTTTTTCAAGAGGTTTCACCCAATCCTTCAATGAACGAGCGGTTTGACTGGTGTACACAATGAGTACAGACTCATCCAAGCTGGTAACCACAGTGAGTAAACCCCGGAGGTGGCCTGCAGAGATGCTTCAGTTAGCTCTGCGGGAGCCATCACTGCAACCAGAAGCAGGGTTAGCTACGCCAGAGTGTGCTCTGCCCCAGCTGGGCAGACCTGCCAGGAAGCTTCACAATTCAAGCTGGCAGATTTACAGGGTGCTCCACTGAGCCATAGGGACTCTCATCAGCTGGGACGCCTGTCCTGGGTTCCTCTGGGTTTCTGCTCCTGGCAATGCCATAGTTCTTTAATCCCTTCTGAGTGGAAAACCTCCTCAAGAGCGGGTGAGGGAAGGACAACTGCACAATAGGAACTCATGGCACTTCATTCCAAGTGTCTCCACTCAGCACAGTTTCAAATGAGCCCAGCTTGAGAATAGGAATAGGAGATGATGAATGATGTATAAAATCTCTGGTCATAAGTATTAACTGAGTTGTCCTGAAATGGCTGGATAAGGTAGTGAAAAATGTCACTGCTTCTCGTCTCTGACATATAGTGGGACTGAAATTAAGCATTCATCTTCCTTGCAAGTAAAGTTAGATGGCCAGAATCTATCTGGAGGAGCAACACAGTGACTGCCCAGTGGCAATGTCCTACACACTGCATTTACTCATGTAACAGTTGTTCTTTTCTACTCAGTTTTGCCTCAAACCTAAAGTGTGACTATCGTCTCAGTTCCTATGAGTGACCACTGTGTGACTAAACACAGGAGTGCAGAATCTGCAAATGTAGACAGCTCTGATATCCGGAGAACTGCATATTGGGCATCCTAAAATCATGCCATGAGACAGGTTAAGACAGCACTTTGATGCTCCATCAAGCCTTTTCTTCTCCAGGCTGAACAAACCTAGTTCCCTCAGCCTCTCCTCATATATCATGCTCTCCAGCTCCCAAACAGGCTTGGTGGCCCTTGGTTGGAGGAGTTCCAGCTGGCCAACTCTTTCTTGTCCAAAACTGGACACAGTACTCCAGACACAACCTCATGAGTGCCAGAGACAGAGAATTAATATTTTCTTTCATCCTACTGGCCATGGTTTTGTTAATACAGCCCAGAATGTGGTTGACCTCCTTTGCCACAAGAGCATCCTGCTGACTCTTGTTCAACTCATCCTCCACAGCTGCCTGGTCCTTTTCTGCAAAGCTGAAAACAGAAAAAGCTTCTAGAGCACTGGACTTCAAAAGTAATCCCATGGAGAATGATTTAACGTTTTCTTCTTGTCTCTGCTGTCTATGCTTGATGAATTGATATCCTCAGTTAACGTTCCCATTTCACATTAGCTCCTCGTTTCTGAACATGTCCTCACCCGTGTCAGCAAACAGCCCCTACAGCAGCTGTGATCACTTGCAGTGCCACCATGGCGCAGCTAGCATTGCATTGACCCATTCCACAGGGAATTATCTGTTTATATGGACTATAAAAATACAGCACAAAAGCTGTAAAATCACCGGGACGATACTGTTCCCACAAGCCCTGCATAAATCAGCATAGATTTGGGTGAATGTGGTGGGGTGGACAGTGAGGTCTGCTTTCTCCTCGCTGTCCAGCAGATGGGGATGCATTCTTCACAGAACGTGTCTGTCCAAGGCAATTGTTCCATAGCAAGGCAAATGCAAACACTTCATTTTTGTTGGTGACATGCAAAGTAGGATTGAGTGAACCCTCAGCAAATTTGCCAATGGCACCAAGTGGAGTGCATCAAAAGAAGTGTGGCCAGAAGGTCAAGCTCTCATGAGACTCCACCTGGAGTACTGTGTCCAGCTCTGGGGCCCCAGCATAAGAAGGACATGGACCTGTTGCAGCGGGTCCAGAGGAGGGCCAGGAAGACGATCGGTGGGGTGGAGCACCTGACAGCCTGGACAGACTGACAGAGTTGTGTTTGTTCAGCCCAGAAAAGAGAAGGCTCCGGGAAGACCTTATAGCAGCCTTCCAGTACCTGAATAGGACCTACAGGAGAGATGGGGAGGGACTCTTTATGAGGGAGTGGAGCAATAGGACAAGGGGTGAAAGAAGACAGGTTTAGATTAGATATTAGGAAGAAATTCTTTACTGTGAGGGTGGTGAGACACTGGAACAGGTTGCCCAGAGAAGTTGTGGAAATGTTCAAGACCAGGTTGGATGGGGCTTTGAGCAACTCGGTCTAGTGGGAGGTGACCCTGACTATGGCAAGTGATCTTTAAGGTCCCTTCCAACCCAAACCATTCTATGATTCGATGATTTTCCCTGTTGCCACCTACGTATAGCTCAGTAGCACTGCACTGCGCTGATTGAATTAGGAAGAATGACTGAAGAAGAGCGCTTTGCTTTCACCAGCACTGGCAGTGATAGAATAAGGAGAGGGTGTTTCTCCCTTTCCTTCCTTTTCTTCTTCTCCTGCTATATGTCACAAAGAGAGAGTCCTATAGCTTGCCTTTCTACATCCTAAACTCAGCCACCTCCCTTAATGAAATATTTGAAATTCTGTATTAAACATTAAAGGTTTTTTTTCCCTTTTAGGTCAGAACACACCAAGAATTTGTTTCCGCTGCTTACGGTGTACATGGATTTGTGCTAAGCTATGTTGATTGTCGGGAACTCATCACTGAATGAAACCACCCTCTGATAAACACCTTGGCTGTAATCATAGAATCATAGACTCATAGAATCATTTAGGTTAGAAACGACCTTTAAGATCATCAACCATTAACCTAAAACTGCAGTATTAAACTATACTACTGTATAGGTTGCACAATCATACGTTCTATGCTCATATATATATCGGTGTCCATCAATAGTGCTCTAAAACTAAAGAACCTGACTCTACTTTTGCTGAATGAAGTTTTATTTTAAGTTCCCGATGGTTTGTAGCTTTGTGCCAACAAAAGTCCCAGGACTCAATATTGCAATAATTTGGATCAAGTTAAATAGGAAATAAATTATCTGACATTTAGGGTGTCAAATGTTTTTTAAGTCTATTTGAAGCACAACTGTACATCCTGGAAACATGAAAATACCGGATAGAAATAATCAATATGATAAAAACCAGGCTGAAGAACAAAGGAAACGCAGTTCCCAAAAACGTAACAACTAAGGAGCTGACCAGCAGTCTGCTAATTGTATTACAATATCATAATTAAAAGCTGGAGAGGAAGCAGCATCAGGGGAATTACTTTAATAAAGCTTAGATAGTACCATTGAGCAAACAGAAAAATAAATGGCTTAAACGCAAGCAATGCTTTTTATGTGACAGAGGGCTCTCTGGGCAAGAAGATTAATCTGCGTTTCATATTATAAATTAGAAGCAAAGAAGATATTGCACAGTGTAAACTCAGTGAAAAATAGTAGTCTTTTTTTTTTTTTTTCTAAATGGGTGAAATATGTAGGAAGCACTGGAGAAATCTTACTGGATCCACTTGCAGGGACAGAATGGCGTTTCAACACTGCCCCTAAGCCTCCTGCAAAAGGATAAGAACATCATGAAGTGTCTTGAGCCAAAAATTGAGTAATAAGTAAATGCGAATGTCATAAGCACACAAGGAACATCATACAGAATGGAAATAAAAGATGACATCCCTGACACGCTGGAAGCATTACATATACAAGATATGCTAGAAAGCTGGCTTCAAAACAGCGCCCACATCTCCATTTCTACTTGTTACTTGTATTAACCAGGTATATGTCTCAACGCCCTCTATCACAAGACTTAAAATTAATCTCTATTCTGCTTTCAAATGATGAAGCTCATTTTCTGGGAGTCTGGCTGGAAGAGAGACCTGAATTCTACCTCTGCTTTCATCCAGGAAAAGCTTTCGTGGAAAAAGATGTATTTATTACCCTTTCAGTAAAAACCAACAAATTCCAAAAACAATGTAAAAGACATCCAGTACCTAGAGAGGTTTCCTTTATATCATGGCAGGGATGTTGAAGGCTCAGAATGCAGAGCACTGTATTGCACAGGTCATTTTCGCAACACTACCACTTCAGTTATTTTGCCTGTAAATTACTAAAAGGTAGCAGGCACTCTACATAGTGTTGTCTGCAAGGTCAGGAAACTGAACAGCAGAGAACAGCCCTGGAAGAGTACTCTCAGAACAGTAATAAACTGTAGGACTACTCTAACTGATGCTGACAATTTAACGGAGATATCCTAACTCTCCCGTCAGTTCTAGAATTGACATGGGGTACTCCCAGCACCCCATCTTTGTGACCTGGAAGAAGTGGAGCTATCAGAAATGGTTAACACTAAGCATGAAAGATCCCTTTTCTTAGTTTTTATTATGAGACCATATCAATGCTTTCAAGTGCTGATAACTTAAGATGCACGCATCTCATATAGACAGATTAGAGCTGTAGAACTGTTATTTTGGTCAATCTAATAACATGAACCACCAAGCAGTATTTGACCTATTTGTTGCAATGGTAAGATGTATTGTGATACACTTCCAAGAATCTCCAGTTCCAAGGAATTGCCTATCTAGGTCCATACGAGCATTGCACCTTCATTTATTTTGCTGTGGTCTTGCCTAAGACTCAAGATATTGTTCAAAAACAACAAACACAAATGATATATTCACAATGTATCAGTCTGAGTACCCAAATATGATAAAACAGCAGTAATACTTGCAAAATGGAATAGTCTAAGATTCGAACTTCAAACACCGCTTAACTCAAAATCTTGCTGCTGTGAAGCCAGCCTAAGAGTGACTCCTGACATCAGCAGGATGGGAGAACAGGAGAAGCAAGGCTTCACAGAAATCACTTGAAGCAGATTAGAGAAATCTTTGTAGAATTAGAGCATTTGAAATAATGTTTAATTTGATAATTTTAATCTTGTAGCCCAGATAAGATTCCTTACTAAATTCTGTTACATGGATTAAAATCATTAATGAAAGATTTCCTCTCTACAACAGACAGTACTGAGTGTTCATTGCAAATGAAAGCTAATGTCAAGGATGGAATGATATGTTCCTTAGATAGCTCCATTTTTCCTTCACTGTCTCATCCACAAGCAAATCCATGTATCTGACCAATAAATGCAGAGCTTCTGAAAAATGTGTCTGTGTGTGTCTGTGTGTGTCTGTGTTCTCTTTGATAAGAGATAATGGGAACACTATATCCATTGATATTTAAATTTTACTGGCCCAGAAAGTACATCAGGACAATAGAGCACACAAGGAAACAAGATTAAATTGTGAAACTTTAATCAATTTCACAGCAAACTACAACAGCATATTGAACAGATTGAAATTTATGTTTTTCAATCAAATCCACTTGACTAGCAGCATGTATTTTTACTACTATGAAGCACAATGGGTGCATGACCAATGAAATACAAACTGATGTAAAATTACACAGACAGATATGTTTAGCCAATTAACATACTGATGTAAAAAATCTTACCTTACAAAGATCCCCAGCTTTGGAAACAGAAGGAAACAGAGAAGAACCACAGAAGATCCTACCACTAGGTGGTTTTGCACTCTAGATTGCTCTGCGTGTCCTTCCACAATATCACTCTGAAAAGCCTAAAATTCAAAGTTATGATGTGACTCCCATTAACTTTTCAAGATGCACAAAGCAAACAGTGGCATTAAAAAGTAAACACTCCACATATGAGAAGGCTGATGGCAAAAGGAATTCACTCACAGTTAAATCCTTTTTGCAGTTCATGCTTGTATTCTGCTCAGAAAACAGTTTCTTTATGGCAGTGCAGAACTTACCACTGTTTTCTCCTCCTTTGCAGTCCCACTGTCACCACATCTGCCTTCACCTTTGGGCATTTTAGTTTTTCTTTTTTTTCCTCCTTCAGGTCTCCAGCCAGATCTAAACTCTTTCCATTGTACTTCTGATTTCTATTCCTTTCCTTCATGCCCGGGCACTGGACAAAAAGCCCAAGAAACACTACGGGTGCAAAATAAACCAATATGAACTGCCTGCTTTCCTAGTGAATACAAATCTTTTCCCACAAATAAATACTTTCCTTAACCGTTTGAGACTTTGGGATGTTATGGGGAAGTGACTGTGGCTTTGATAAACTCCCTGAGGTGGCTGGAGGTGGGGATGGGATGTGGAGATGCGTAGCTGGATGAAGGGGATAGATGGGACATCTAACATCAGAAACTATAGAGCTCTTTTTCAGTTAGGAGTACTTTCTGACTTGCTTTGTTCAATGGTGATGACAGCACAGATCAAATGATTATAATATCAAAAACTGTGCTACTTTCCCGATGGTATATGCTATCCTTCCAGGCTGAAGAGATTTCAGATGAAAAGAAAATCTCAGACTCTGTTAGTTGTGTGACTTACGTTTAAGTTTCTGACCAATATTTTGTGGTGCTTCAGAATAAAACTGTGGTAAGACTTCTTAACTTTACCACCCAAACTTTCCACGGGTGTGTCTTTTTTATTGCAACCCGAAATATTTGATTGGGAAAACACTGCATTTCCAGCTCTTTTCCCATGCTTGTCTTTACCACCCAAACTTTCCATGGGTGTGTCTTTTTTATTGCAACCCAAAATATTTGATTGGGAAAACACTGAATTTCCAGCT
This sequence comes from Limnodromus scolopaceus, assembly GCA_028565335.1. Classification (NCBI taxonomy): domain Eukaryota; kingdom Metazoa; phylum Chordata; class Aves; order Charadriiformes; family Scolopacidae; genus Limnodromus; species Limnodromus scolopaceus. The sequence goes on from JAOXNO010000001.1 coordinate 21,885,119, forward strand.
CTTTTCCGATGCTATCTGACTTATCAAAATTTCCTGTAGGTTGCTGACGTATGAAGAAGGGCATCTTTACTGTAATTTATCTGTGGAAATAGAAGGATGAGTGCTCTTCTTGTCAAGGGCTTTATACAGTATCAGCTGCTACAAGTGGAAGTCACAGAGGTAATAAGTGATTAAGTAATAAGTAATAATTGTATTTTCTCCAGAAGAAAGAAGGTAATGTTATAATAAGATAAATACATAAACATGAAAATTACTTTTTAACAGAAGAAATCTTTTTTCTTTTCTGATTTACCCAATCTTGCTGCTTACTTATTGTTTAAGTTTTCTGGTGCCAGAGAAGCCATCTCCTTTCTAAAAATTCATGATCCACTATAAAGACCATTTTCAGTTCTGGTTATCTGTAATGTCAAGTTCAGCTACAGCTACACACAAGTCCAGTGAATAAATGATGTTGGACAAAATATCAAAACACTTTTGAAGTCTGAAAGAGTCATATCCTTGGTATTCTAGATCAATGTTATAAAATAGTCCTTGTTTCGTAACAAGGGTCTAATCTTACCACCCTGTTAATCCTAAATCTCACTTTGTCCAAACAACAGAGTTATTGTTTCTACAACTGAAACACAGCTTGCTCCTATACTTAATTTAGTATGGTTTTTAATTGATTAAATAACCAGTGATGTTAAAATTAAGATTAGCTTTTTGTAAAAGATGGGATCAAATTTTATTAAAGTATACCATTTTGATGAGTGACTTTATGCTGAAGGGGATGACAGAAAATAAATACATATTCCAGCAAGGGGCAGGTGGTGCTGTCCGGTGTAACATTTTCCAGTTATGGCCATTCTGACCATCCAGAACAAAATTAACATTGAATCTAGTTAATTTTAAAAATTAGGTTTAAAATTTGGTCACTGAGCACAAAGATTTCAAGATGACTGAAACAGCTACTGGGAATCTGCTCACTTGGGAATAAATTAGAGAAGAATGACATTTCTTCCATACATCTAGAGAAGTTAATGTTGTTACTTATAATTCTAGGAACTAACAATAAACATTCAGCTAAAACTAACAGCCAGTCCATGAAATCTTCAGTGATACAAGTATACTTAACATTTACGGGGTCGTTTACAAGGTCTATCCTGTTTCAGTGAGTGTAAGCCAAGAGTGTGGAGTGATGGTTTACATTTTGAATTATTCATTACATTAATTTGATGTCCTGAGATTCAGGCCTGGCCACCATACAAACCTGCACGGGTACACTAGTCAAATCATCCTTATTTTGATATTCCTATCAATTTAAAAACACGACAAATCAATTGAAGTGAGGTTAATTATGAGGTTAACCTACAATGAGGTTTTTGGCTGTGTTTTAATAGCATCCTTCATCCTGACTGACTGCTGTGTGTCATATAACATAAGCAGGGTCAGGATCAGAAATAATTTAATAATCAGTGGAGCAAAAAAAGAGCAGTGCCATATTCTTGTAAATTTTTGGAGCTTATTGGTTCAGATGAAGAAGACTGTTGTGATAAGCCCAGTGCAACTCCATGTCCCTTTCCCACACTCTTCACATTGCCTGTTTTATTGCTTCTTTAATGGATCTTTTGATAAAACCCCCAGAATATGCTTCTGTCTTTACATTTCAGTGTACATTTCATTTCACTTGCAGTTAGTTGAGCCATGTGGAGACATAAAGAAATAAAAATATGGAATCGTATTGGAAACAGTCACCTGTTTTGCTCGTAGCAGTTGCTAAACTTTATTTGTGAAGTACCGTTTCCCGTACAGACTATACTTTTTGCCCTTTGTTAAAACTGTACAACATGACATTAATTTCCAGAAAATAACAGGAGTTCCAAAAAAAAGTTGTGTTGATACAGGGACATTTACAAACAAAAATAAAAAATTATGCTACATAAAACAATAAACACCAGCGCTAAAAAATGAAGCATTGTTTTCTCTATAAAGACAGGTTCCCGAGACATTTTCAAAGTTCTTCTATTCAGATGAATAGTCAAAGGACTGAGAAGCCTGCTTACACTGCAGTCTTCATCTGGAACGTGATTTTCATAGTTACATACCACCTAATACCTGAACAAAGGGACAGTTAAGATAAAGGACTGACCCCAGGGGACTTATTTCCATGAGCAAAGAACATTTTTATAAATTTAGTAAAATCCATTCGTGTGCCTGGACTCCAGTGAGTGCTGGATACCACCCGCTGGTCCTTGTAAATTTGTCCTTGTAAATACCATTTGGGATTCAGCAGTCCTCAGCTGAAACTTCATTTAAACTATTTTTTGTATTTGAAGGGTAAAATGTTACTTTTCCATGGAAACACCTATTTACGTTGTTTTGGTTCGGTTTGTGCGTTGTTTTTTTTTTTTACATTCTCAACTACCATCAAGCTTGTGCAATTGTTAATATAAATTGGGGGAATTCCCTTCATGTTCCCTGGACAAGCCTGCTTCTCCCTGCCGGAATACCGCACCTCTACAAGGACAGTCCAACAAGTCAGAGGCTGGTACGGGCAGGCTAAATTGCAGCACTGTCCTCAGGTCAGACGTAGTTACAGTCCTGCAGGTGGAACAAATTCACCACAGAATTGAGCAATCCTTCTCCCAATAAAAGAAGGCTGGTGGGAGAAAGGGGAAAGAAAAATGGTTTCACTGTCACAAAAAGACAGGGAAGTGGTAGCATTTCCCGGTATTTTTAAATGCATTTAAAGCAGTGAAGATACCTGAAATCAGAATCTTTCCAAGTGCATACACGTTTTGCTCCAGTTTCACCCCCAGAGCATCGTCAAACAAAACCCTAGAAGCTTTTTTTGAGCAGGGGGAAAGCATAGAAACACCAAGGCAGGGTTCTTTTCTGTATAGAAAACGTGCAGATCTAAACCCGGGCACCAGAGCTTCACTGCAAGACCCCTTTCCCCCAGGGGTACTCCAGTCCTCCCATGAAGCAATCAGTCATCTTCTTCATTCAACATTTCTTCTCCTGCTATTTGTTGGCATTTGAGCATTCTCCACAGCTTTGCTAGTCACCTTCCAAAAAGACGCCACATTCTGGAGTCCCTCTGTGGTTCTTGGTTCTTTTCTGAAATCTTCCTTCCCAGTTTGCTGGGACTAGGCGGGGGAAGGGGGGGGGCACATTCAGTATGTCTTTGTGCTGTGAGGCAGAGAAACCTGTAAAAGTCCAGTTCAAAGGTTTTAAGGAAGTGGCAAGAAGCCGGGGTGAAGCTGTGAAAATTCAGGGCTCTCTGAAGTGTAGGGTTTGCTTTTCCTCAAGCTCCAAATGCAAGCCCAGAACTGTCGGGAAAAACAAAATCCTGTAGATTTACACTGCTGCCCGCACCCAGGACCACAGGCCGAGTCTTGGGGTCCTCTATTTATTCTCACATTGTATAGACCTGGCTTCAAAAACGTAGGTGGGGGCACATCTCAGAGACAGATCCCTTGAAAAAGGAAAAATGTCAGAGTCTAAGGGCTGGTTTTTAGAAACCCTTCTATAAAACAGAGAGTCTGTTCCACTCACCCTGAAGTTAACAGCAAAAGTCCAAAAGAAACTTCCAAAGGTCAACGTGCCCTTCCCTCCTCTTGCCACCCCTAGTCAGGTCTGATCCTACAGCTTTTACCATCCTCTTACGGGACCCAAGTTCAAGGTCTTCTCAGCCCTGCAAAGACACAACCAGCAAGGCCCTGGCTGAGAGGACTGGCACACCCTGAAGGAGCCAGCGGCACTTGGAGCTGCAGCTCCACCTTCAGATGGAGATCAGCATGGGAAACGCCACAGCAGGGAATGCACCCGTGGCAGCCAGACAGCTTGGATCTGCACAGCGTGAAGGCAGGAAATCTTTGCGGCGGCGGGGTGCCTGCTGCTGGGCAGTCCCTCAGGCAGACCCCGATAGCAGCTGCTGGCACGGCTAACTGGGTGTCCCCAGACCAGACCTGCCCCTTCTGCCCTCCAGCAGTTTTCCAGTAACATCATCATTTTCCAGTCTCAGAAAAGCACTCAGCCGGTGTAATGCTGAGAGACACCTCTCCTGCTCTCCCAGACCCTCTCCTCTTTCCTGGCTCTCATTTCAGTGCCTCGGGATGTTTATATCTCCCAGAAAACCTGTCAGCCTTGACCCAGCTGTCCCTGCTGCCCCAGAGAGTGATGTTTGTCCACACTGCCACCACTCTCTGCGGTCCAGAGGCTGCAGGGGGCTGTGGGGACCTGCTGCCCTGCAGAGGGGACACAGCCAGACCAGGAGGCATCTTTCCAGCTCCGAGGGGCTGTGGAGATGCCTGTGGCATTGACGCACCTGACGCAGGCTCCAGAGGAGGAACAGAGTCTGGAGGAGGAAGCTCAGGTGGAAGCGGGGAATATGAAGGGAGGAGCTTCCCAGTGGGGTGCACCCAGTTCTGGGGGAAAGAAGGGAGCCGGAGGGGCTGAGGGGCAGGACCGGGGGGCTGTCAGGGAGGGGTGGCGATGCCCAGCCGGCGGGCAGGGACGCGGGCAGCCAGCAGGCAGGCCAGCACGATGCCGATGAGCTGCAGCAGAGCCAACCCCAGGGCAGCCGTGGCAACGTAAAACATGTTGCCACTGACAAAGGCCGACACTTTGCTGAAGCAACCGTCGCGGTGCAGCCCGTGTAGGTTGGGCAGGCTGGGCTGGCAGCCCCGGCGGGCCCGGCAGCAGCTGAGGGGCACCGAGCCATTTTGCTCCGGCCCCCAGGGCAAGGCGAGCCAGTCCCGGTAGCCCTCCACACCGCAGCAGGACAGAGCATGCTGCAAAGCATCCAAGGCGTCCGCCATCCCCTCGTCCTCCCTGTAGGCGAGCAGGGCTTGGTGTAGCCCTTCCTGGAAACCCTGGGCGACGTTCTGGCGGTAGAGGAGGGCTGAGAACCCCGCCGTCAGCCCAGCCACCAGCACGGCAGTCAGGAAGGTGCCATAGGCACGCAGGAGGCCCCGGTGCTCCGTGGCAGCGCCGAAGCAGCCCAGGAAGCCCCAGATGATGACGGCAGCGCCGGTGGCCAAGAGGATGGCAGGGGCGCTGGGGTAGTCGTTGGCCGACAGCGCCAGGTAGGTCCCCAGAGACACCTTGGCCCAGAGCCCGATGATGAGCATGGTCAGCCCTGCTGCCCAGAAGATGAAGCTGAAGGCCATGAGGGACAGCTTGAGCATGGTCATGGTGCCCACGGTGGCCCGTGGGCTGTGGTGGTTGCGGTGAGGAGGATCCCGGAGCCCTCGGTGCCGCCGGGTGGTGCAGAGGGTCCCGCGGCCGTCGGTGCCGCCGCTCCCTGGGGGTGCCGGTCCGCGGGGCTCGGCGGGGAGGAGAGGGCTCCTTGGAGGTGCCGGGGCTGCCGTCGGGTCCCGCCGGGTGCTGGGACCGGGGGCAGCCGGTGCGAGTCGCACCGCCCCGTCCCCTTTTCAGTGCCCGGCGCGGGGGCGCGGCCGGCGGAGGCGCTCGTGGGCGCTGCGGGGCTCGGCGGGACGGGGCGGGACGGGACGGGACGGGACGGGACTGGACTGGAGGGGGGTCCCCTCCCCGCTCCCCGTGCCCTCCTCCTTTGGGGTGTAGTGGGTGGGTGCGCAGAGCGGCCGTTCCCGCTGCCCGCGGCGCTGCCGGCCCTCGGATGGAAAAGTTCTGCAAGCTGACAGCTCGAGGTTAATTAACTTTTACTGGAATATGCTGCAGCCAGGGTTCATCCCGGGTCAGGGACCAAACTTCTTCTTGCAAGCATGAGGAGTAGCAAATAAAAACCCCACAAATAATCCACTGAAAACGTAAGAAATCTCTTAAACCAGAGGTTTTATTTTCATTTCTTATACTTTCATATAGTTGTGCTATTAGGACACTTTGTAAAAACAAGCATAAATCATACCTGAATATTAACTAACTATGCAGTCAGTCATTCAGTCAATCGTCTTGATTTTCCCAGCTGGAAACTATTTTCCAAGGGGCCTGACTCTGTTAAATATTCACTTGATTTAGCCCATGATAACACTGAGCCACAGAGAAGGCATTAAATCACAGCGCAGGAATGTCCTCCGATAGATACTGTGATATAACAAGTGGCCCAGGAAGGTCTGATGTGAGATTCCACCATCCCTACAGTCTCATTGCAAAAGATAAGCTACTCCTACAAGCCAGATAAGAAAAAGATAAAAAGGAAGCCATAAATGAGGCAGGATGTCAGGCAGAGGTAGAATTAGCATCCCCAGTGCCAATTCATTGCTTAGGGAGCCTTTGACAGTACTAAGCAACCAATTTCTCTTTAGCATTTCTTGACAACAGCACAAGAGGTACATAGTACTCTTCAGTTTAAGGTTTTGTACCATCATTACTATGGGTCTTTGCACTGAGCACAGAAACTACTCAAAGGCCTTGCAAGCCATAGTGTTGACTTTCATATGCCTTCAGGTGTTCAAGAAATGAAATTTGTTATATAAAAACATACTATTAGACCTCCATAAAAGGTTTGTGTTGCTTTTTAAAGATGTGTTAGTAAAATGTTTGTTATTACAGTCTCACTAGTTGTTGAAAGATCTTTAACCTGTGCAGTTTACTGGATCACTGTGCAGTTCAAACTGTCAGCCTTTTTTTGTATTATTTTTTTTAATTCCTTATCCTGGGACAATACTACTCTTGCCACTGGTATAACTTTGAGCAAAACTGGGGTTTTTGGTATGTGCAATAGTCACCCCAAAAAATCAGGTCACAATACCCTGTTGTTCACATCTTTATTAAACTTCTTTGGGGTGGAATTTTGAGGTTTAATTGTGTTTCAATGGGAATTTTTGTGTGGAAGTTTGAGAAAAAACATTTTGCTGGTTTCTTTCTGTTACAGAATCGTGGAAAGAAAGGCAGTACTTTATGTACCACATTTTAATACATCTACTTAATATATAACCAGAAAGTCATAGTTGTCAAAGCATTAATACAGCATAATCATCATTGAAACATTGTCTGGTCTTTATTAGAGGCCTTAAGAATTTCATTAGGAGAAGACTGTTATCATTTTACATTTTACATTCTTCTGCATTTTACAGATTCTCTTCTTTTGCCTTTTTACAAGATTAAGCTCTTCATCAGTTTCTTGGCAGATCAAGTCTGAGCTAGTTCCTTTGATTCTCAGATCTTCTTAGAAGATTCCCAGATCTTCATGTCAAGATGATTTAGGAATGATGATTTCCATGCTCTAGAAGTAGTCCCTGGTACATTGCATTACATTATCCATTTTAGCACTAAATTGTACTAATATCCACAGTGAAGATTAAAAGCTCAGGGCAAAGACAAACTAGAGGTCTGCAGTATGGAATTTCATAGCCAAGGGCTAAAAAGTGATGGTTTTCATGGTTTCACACCTGAATGAACACACGGTGTTGGGAGGCTCTGAAGGTGACATTCATGAAGCTGTTTCTTCTGAAGCAGCGAGTCTCTGCTGGCCAGGCAGTTGCCAGCCATGCGGGGAAAAGTCCTTGCTGTCCTTGGAATGGGCTGATCACTGCTGCGTTGCCATCTTCCAACCGCCTGCTTTTTCTCTTAGGATTTTACACCTTTTCATAACAGTGTTTTTTCCTTTTGAATCCTTGACCTGCAAACTATCCACATCTCAAAACTCCCCACTACTGTTTTGCCTTTCTTATCTCTTATCTTCTGTGTACTTTCTCATGACGGAGAGATTTTTTAAGAAGTTTCTCAGAGCTGGTGCTATCACAACTAGGTCCTGGATCACAGACAGCTGAAACTGTGGGAGAAGGGGTAGACTACCCACATTAGGCTACGGCCCCTTTTCTCAGGACAAACCTGCCAATGCTCTCTCTGGATACCATCTCAGATTTGAAGCTACATTTAACTTCAACACCAATAAAGGACCCCTTAACCAACACCAGTAAGTGGTGTTTTCTGTTATCCTTGCCTTTCCTTAAGCAAAAGCAGCGAAAAAAAATAGCTTTAGAGCAGGCTCATACAAGTATCTTGGGATGCATTACGCCAGGTCAGACCTGTCAAAACACAGGGCATATGGGCAGATCTGTTGTCACCCAGGTTCCTCTACTATGCGTCAGAGATGAAGGATGGTGCTAATATCTAAAAATACCTCCATAAGGATGTTTTATGATCTTTTGGTGCTGTTGTGAAGTATTTGGTGGATAATAGCTATTGGTTTCACTGGCAGTTCAGTGCTGAACTTCCTCCAAGAATCATGTTAAGCTTTCAGTGTTAGAAGATGCTAAATGATATCAACATTTGAGCTTTTTCTAACCAGGGTGAAATGGGTATACAGGGCCAAATTCTGCCCGTTCTCATAAGCTGTGCCACTGGAACTGTTTGGGTAAGTGAGGAGAAAAGATTGGGCTCCTTGAGTGTACAAGAAGGCATAAATGACGAAGTGGCTTCAGTGTCTGAAAAATAATCTTACTAGAATAGCTTGATTTTTCAGACATTGGCAGAATCATAAAATATGTTTACATCTTAGTAAGAAAACTGCTAGAGAATCTCATGAAATCATACCAGTGAATAAATGTTCGTGATACCGCATGTGATATGTGGACTGACAATTCGATGAAAGAGAAATGATATTCCTTTACACCTCATTCTGGAAATCAAAATGTCATGGACATACTGTAAGAAGTGAGGATTCAGCAGTGCCTCAGCCGCTAGTGAGAGCAGCAATACCGATTATCGAAGAGTGGTTACAAACAGAGACAACAAATACGGTGAGATTGACCTTGGAAAATGCAAACTAATATATCTTAGAGAAAGTGGTACTCAGGGGCAGGAAGAATCCTGCCAAACTGTGTATCTGAAGGATATGTGGGTGACAGCTGATAGCTAATTAGGCAGCACTTTGCAATACTAATTGGCAAGGAAGGGCAGTCTGCTTGAAGCATGAATTTTCCTCTTTCTTTACTGTTTTGGTTTGGGCATGCCTTAAGCGTTACATCTGTTCCCTGGCAGAGGCATGATGGTTTTAATACAGTTTCTGTGATTTTTTTTTGTCTGAGTTTATACTTGAGATTCTGAAGTGACTATTTCCGATCAGTCCCTACCAGAGAGAAAAACAAACCAGGGATTTTTCATGGCTTCTCAAGGAAACCGAGTCCTTTTGTGGTCCCCAGTCCATGGCTACAGGAACAAGTGGCAGCACTGGCACAGAGAGCAAGATGTCTAGAGGTCCCTTCCAACTCTGTCAAATCCATGAATCCGTGAATCCATGAATCAGGTTGTTAGGAGCTTTACCATAAAAATATGGGTAACAAGAGTAGCTTGAAAAAAAGCAATATTAGTTCGGTGTTCACAGGTGTGCTTTCCTTAGACACCTGAATAAGATTTTCATCTCAGGACTCAGGGAGAGGTACTATAGCTCCCAAAGTACCTGCGTTTCTTTACCTTGGGGAAGACGAGAACTTCTGTGATGCCACCATAGTGTCCTGCTGTTGTTATACCAGTGTGCTTTTGATGTTGCAACTGTTTATTATTGGTATTTTCTTGTCTAGTGACATGCTTAAGAGCTTCTCCCATGGACAAGATGCCTGCTGGATGGTATCCTTGTAAATACAAGACAGAAAGATTTATGTTAAAGTCTGATTTTGTGATGCTTTGTCGTGTTGAGTGATCTCTTACACCATAAATTCAATTCCACTGAATTCAATAGAACTGTTAATACGAAAAACATCTACTCGGCTATTGAGGAAAGTTATCAAAATCCAGTGTCTCATAACACAACTCACTTCCAGCTGCAAGTCACTTCAGGGAAAATCAACAGATTATGAAATATCACCTACCCCTGCCCCCTTTGCAAACCCCGGATCCAAGAGGAAATAGTGGATATCCACTTGTGCTCTGTTGGCGAGACTGAGGGACGCAGCCTGAGCAGACTGGAGCGGCATTCCGGCAGGATTCACGCCAGCTTGCACAGCTGAGCAGGAGACATCTTCGCCTGCAGCAAGTATGATCCTAAGGCAGAACTCAGCCTGCTGTTTCTTGGAATGTGCTTCATCAACAGTAGTACCACGAGTGCTATTTTTTTTCACACTGAGTCTATTTTAGGAACTCAGGTATACAATCTCTATGATAGATCAGCTACTTTACTATTAATAGTAACAATCAGAGATCCTTTGGATTAATGATTTACTTCTAATGTGTTTTTTAACCTTAAAATAAAGCACAAAATTTAATTTTAGCTGTAGCTTCCCCAGAGCTACAGAGGATAATATGATCCACGCCTTGAGCAAGTCTCTCAAGGAAAATTCAATGCACTTTCCAGTTACTCCACAGAAAATTATTATACACTGAAGATCAGGTATGTTTCAACACTAGTATATCCAAATAGCAGGCTCTATAGCTGGGAAAGACAGCCAAAGTACCATGTCAGAGGAATTAAAAAAGAAGTAGATGTTTAGGCTTTTCATTTTGGGGAGCAATGGGAAAACAACAGGAGATTAAATATTGCCAAATTTTATGCTTGATCTTAAAAAGACTTGAATATGTTACCACTAATTCTCAGTTTCCACTGGTTGTATTAGGAGCTGAGGGTATTAAGTATTTCACGTGCTGGGATCTATGTAATGTGCATATTGATAGCGGTTAAGTGTATTTAGCACGTCATCATTCATGTAATACTTACCTACACGTATCAACATGGATTTCCATATATGAGGGAGATTTCCACGATCTGCAGTAGCAAGAATCTATTTCACTTTTCACTTGGTTGGTATAATTTTGTAACACCTTTGCTGGTTTTGTAAATTAAATTCCTTGCTTCTTTAAAACCCCTTTTCTTGTCCTATCTTATCTTAAACAAATGCCATTATACTAATTGTCGAGTAGCCAATCAAAAAAAAAAATAAATCAAGGGTAAATTAAGGAGCCATGTAGCATAGCACAACCACCTCTCTGTCTAATTTTATCACAACATTCATGAGCTTCCAGTTCACGAATGCTGATGCAGGATGGTGGTGTAAGAGAGAAGACAATTCCTCTGTGGGTGTATACGATAGACCACAATACACTGTGTAATATTATTTTGATACGTAAATCAATGGACTGTAGACTTTTTAGCAATACTGTAGGTGTAGACTTATAGAATGAACGTCTGACATTACTGATTATATTAACATTATTATGTACACAGCCTGATATATAGACGTGATCAATTTGTTGCCTGTAACGTATATACATCAACAAACACCTACCAGTAGTCCCTTCCTTCCTACCAGTGCTTGGCACAAGGTTAGTGGGGACAAGGAATGTTTGTTTATAAGGGAGCTTTGTGCTTTCTGAGTCCCTGGGTCAGGAACTGGGAAATCCCACAGATAATTGCCACAGCTGAAGCATTGAGCAGAAAAGTGAGGTCCAATAAAAAGGGCAGTATTCCACGTGCACCAGTTAGTTCACACCTGCACTTGTATCTTCTTTATTTCTGCCATGTTTCCAGGCTTTGACAGATAATGCCATCAGGGGTAGGGGACAAGGTGACCACGCACTCTCTGTGGGGTGGTTAAAGAATGCCACAGGGCACAGACTGTTATCCTGGGGTCACTGAGACCTGTGTCCTTGCTGAGGTGAATGGTTAGGGCATTTCTATAACACAACAACATTAGAGCACCAGAAGATTTTTCCAAGCCTTGGGGTCTGGATCCATGGACTTTTACAGCTTCCTTGAATTGCTCACACGGAGCGTGCTGTCCTCGAGCAAGCATCACTCTTACCTGCTGCAAAGGTCAGGAAAGACTTATTTAAAGGAAACGGCCTGCATGCAAACAACATTCCACACTGGCATCATTGCCTTAATCAGGGCAATAATTTGTCAGCCTACCTGTCTTCTCTGATACTCTCAGATATGAAGAGTCTTGTTTAGCTTTCCTGTGATTGTAAAATCTTAAACCTTCTTACTATGATTTCCTTTGAAAAACGCCTGTTGCACTATTCATTAAATTATATAGCTTGCCTGTATGCACGCCTGTTTGTAAAACAAACCAAACTAATATAAGGAGTAGGAAAATTATAACATCCAACACTGGAGTAAAAGAGAGTTGATGTTATTTTTCATGAGTAATGAATTAAAAATTTGCAATGAATCCTAACTATACACAATTCTTCATTTACCCTTGATGAGGAACAAGGACTGTTGCAGTCAACTCAGGGATGCCTAATTCTTCCCTAAAACGAAAAAAAAATTACAGTAATCCATCCTTGCAGAACCTTACAGATTCAAAGGAGACCTTTTATCTTTGAGCTAAGGGAAGATTTCTGCTAGAGAACAACGTTTGACTTCTTCCCAAGCAACTAGGTACAGCAGAATGTCCTCCTAATATGTAACACTTAATTCTTCACTGCATGGAAAAGCAAGCCCAAATTTGAGTACAGCAGTGTTGGGCTGATGCAAAGCCAGAGTAAACACTGGAATCAAGACCCGTAAACTTTGGTGGGAAGTTTATCTTCCCTTTCATCCTCCTTCAAAATACCTAGTTGTGATTTTCACCTGCCACACTGCTGATTTGAACCTCTTCACCTGTTCTCTGACAGCTTGTAGACAACTGTCTCATTAAAAGAAAGAGACAGCTGGGGAACCCAGGCTCTTTGTCTTCTTGTTGAGTTATTTAAAGGACTTAGGAAAAACATCCAGATTTAACTGGCAGATCACAGGTCTCTAACAGAATTCTGGTCATTATTACCATCCCAAAGATAAGTTTGCTTGTGAAGAACTTCACTTTTGATATGGGATCTCTACGTGTGTGAAAATAATTTCCCTATAGAAGTTGGATTAAGTCACATGTACAATTGTTTGCAAATATTTTGTACCACAAATGATTCTGCTTTGTAATGGAAGCTCTGAGATATGTCAACAGGACATTTATCATGCCAAGTAAAGCTCTTGGCACTGATATTTACCATCTGTGGGCTTGCAAAGTCCTCTGCCTTGTGGTGTCATGTTTACTTCTTTCACAGCTAAGTAGTATTATTTCACAGTCTTCTGCTGATAACAAGGTTAACTACACAGGAAAAGGAGCCCAAGGTCAGTATGTTTATCAGAACACTTAGAAGATAGGGTTGTTTGCTCTGGTGTGCCATCTGTGAACACTGCTTTGAAAGAATTTATTTTCTATGATGCCCAAGTCATAGGTGTCACCATACACTTTTATACTGTTGTAGTTTGGGTTTTTTTTTTTCCCCAAGAGGAGCAGCAAATTTAGGCAGTGACCTGCCTGGGGACTATTCAGTTTTTCAGATAGAGGAATTTTGTTGCAGGGCACAGGTAGCCCTTAAGCAAGTGGTTTAGGAAGTTATTGCTGTTAATTCCTAGATTCTCATTGGAGGTGGAGGGACAGATTACAAGAGTGCTTCTAGGCCACTGTCATGCCAAGTAGGATGGATTTGCATAAACCCTCACAAGTTCATTAGGGGCACTAGACTTTTATTGAAGGATGGTAGCTCTTTAAACCACTCTACCAGGACCTCAAGCCCTACTGCAGGTGGAAGGAAGCTGTCTGTTGTTGTCATGTAGCAGTTTTCACCTCCTTTTTCCTGTAACAGGGTCCTTTTCAAACTTGTTGCCCTTGTTTCCACAGTAAGTTCTCCACCTTCTCAGAAAACACTTAGCTTAAGGTGAAATTGCTGTGTCCAGCTCATAAGCATGTTCAAGACCCCCGTGTCCCACACCTTCAGCTTAAGCTCAGCAAAGCAAGTAAGGAACATTTCTCCTTGGTGATATCTCCTTCCTTCTCTTCACTCTTATCCTTAGGTGTATGCCTCAGGATTTTCTGCAGAAAATTTGAACAAGCTTTATTTTTTAGAGCTTGAATGTCCTCATTTCAAGGTCTTTTAGTGGACACAGGCAAAGGAACTGACATTTTGACTCAAATCTATGGGAGGTAACCTATTATTCTGATATGCAACAGGTAAACTTTGGATTTTAGGTTTTGATTCTGCATTGTACAGCTATTCCCTGCTACTGAAACGTGCACAAACACAAGGTAACATTAAGGCAGCCAAATGATTTTATGAGCAACTTAATTTTTTTTCAGGAGAAAGGCATTATGAAAGGACCTTTCAGGAGTAAAGCACTTTTCCCATCTAATCTATTAAAGAAAAAGCCGCAGGGATTTGTGAACCAGAGTATTTCTAGATAGTAGTAATAAAGGGATTGTAATCATGCATCAGGCTTGATATTTTTTTATCAAATGCCACAACTGAAGGAAATATGATGCTAACAGTGTTGGTGCTCTCCAGCCTTAGCCTGCTCACAGCAAGCTCCTGGAGCCAGGACCCGGAGCCACTGAAGTGTGACAGAACTTTGCCAGGGACTTCAATTGTGCTAGCCTTGTCCTTAAATGAACGTATGTATAAATAAGGAGTCTTAGAGCTCACGCAAATAGGGGAGATGATGAGCAGGCAAGTTGATTACAGCACTTTGACTAATTCCCCATATGGACATTGTATGTGGGGAAGCCACTGCACCACCTACTTCCAATTAACTTATTGTTTGCTTTGAACGTTCCCCCGGGGAGTCAGTGGAGAGCAGGCAGGACCCAGCTCTTTCAATCCCCAGCTCAATTTGTTGTAGGACAAGCTGTTAGTCTTTATGTATGCCCCAAAGCTAGTGAGAAGGAAGGAATTTAACTGAAAAGTCCCATTGCTAAACCAGGGTTTTCAGTACAACTTTAAACCAAGTTTCTGGATGCATCCTTTTATTCCTTGTGTCCCCATTTTGCATTGACATGGGCAGTGATTTCTAGTGCTTCATAATCCAGCCTTTATCTTCAACTCGTTTGTTTATGTATTCACAGGGATTACACCCAAATTCTCCAATAATGCCATACAGCTTTCAAACCTGAGGCAGACTAGTGCGTGTTAAGGATTGCAAACTGGCTCTAGCCCAGACTTTTCTGCTCCATAGCTCTAATCCTGCCTGTTATTAGTTGAAGGCAGCACTGTGTGACTTAATTGTTCCTCTGTAGGAAGAAGACCGTATATAATAGCTCCATTGACTGTCCTTGTCTTCCGAAGCCTGCAGGTGTTAGGCTCTGCTGTGGGACTTCTGTTTTCCTCCGGCAAACAGAAGGATTAACTTGTGCAACCCTAGGCTCCCTCACAGGGGCACGTCTCTGTTTTACCTTCTTTTCCAGCCTTTCCTGTAGAGAAGCCCAAGCTCTGATTTGGCTCCCGGGTGATCCTTCTCCCTGGAGGAGGAGGAAAGCCTAGACCATGTCTCAGTGTCAGAGCAATGCCCCGATGCTCGCCCCACGTGCCTCCCACACCAAAGCAGTGCTCACAGCGATCGGCTTTCCTTCACAGCAGCCACTCGTGATGGGCTGACCCCAAGCACCCTGCAAATTTTAAGGGTAGATTGTAAAGTTAGGAGGCAGCCCGGTCAGTCAGTCCAGTGTGTGGCCTGGTTCTTCTGACTTACCAAATCAGCTTTGTTGGAGCCAGTTCTCACCAGGTACAGCAGCTCGCAGCCACCACAGCAGTGCTGAGGGAATAACTCTGAGATCTTCCCAGCTCTGCTGGCGGTCATAGCCTTTAAAAGCAGATACACCGACAATCTTTTGAGCTGGCAGCCTGTAATCTATGCCCTGCCCCAGCCATCTCTGCATGAATAACAGACAGGCCGTGACACTTCTGGTCGCAGCAGAACCAGAGTTTTTAATTTCCCTCTCAGCACATTGCAGGCAGTTTAGATGAGGCCATTTTACAACATAAATATACTCCATACTCTCCACCTTAGGAAATGAAGTCTATCAGAGGTGGCCCGCAGATGCTTTTTCTGAATGATAACAAAAATGTAGCGAGACTGAAATGACATAAATCTGTGTCTCTTCCAGGGACATTGGTTAAATAAATCTGCCGGCGCTACGAGTCATTCTACCCGCCTCTCTTCTTCTCATCCTCAGTCTGAAAAGGGAGGTCTCTCCGAAAATCGCGTTAGAAAAGAAAAATGAAGGATTGCAGGGGAGAGCGGGGTGACTCCCGCTGCTGCGCGCCGGACCTCGAGGGGCGCTGACGGCGGGAGGCCGCCAGAGGGCGCCACAGCTCCGCGGCAGCGCCCCTGCCCGTCCGCCCCGCTTTCCTGCCTGTGCCCCCTGCCTGCTGCGCGCGCCCGCCCGCCCGCCCCGCTTTCCTGCCTGTGCCCCCTGCGCCCGCCCGCACCGCTCTCCTGCCTCTACCCCGTGCCTGCTGCGCCCGCCCGCACC
>JAOXNO010000001.1:21917915-21931480 GCA_028565335.1 Limnodromus scolopaceus
GGTGGGAGGGTGGGGGCTGAGTGCTATATTTTTGCCACTTTAGGTTCTTCTTTTCAGGGTCCTTTTCCCTCTAATTGCAAAAGTTAAAAAGGGTCTTTTGTATTAATTTGCTTGCACGTGAAGAATTGTAGAAAATAGCCCAACCTATGAACTTAACCCTTTAGAAGGAAAAAATGTTTTGGGAGTAAATTATGCAATTTGATTGTATACAAATTATCTCACTGCACATAGGTTAAGTACCTTGCCAAATTAAACTGAAGTGCTTTGTTCTACCCTTTCTGTTCCTTTTATTCTCCTTTCATATCCATGTGTATCAAAACCTTTCTCTGGCGTAATAGGTGAAGCTCAGGAAATGTTTTTCTTATGAGATATAAGAACGTCAGTTCCTGTGTCCTGTTGGTTAATTTAAAAAAAAAAAAAAAAGGCAATGTCAGACTCTTAATGTAGTGCTTAGTTCTTTTTCCCACTGTAATGTTATGATGACAAAGCCAGCATAAGTGACAGGATTAATTCCATATGTTAGATGGATACATTTTTCCAAAATATTTTTGTGACTAGAGTTACATATGCAAGCAGTAGAGTCAAGCCATATGTTGTGATCAAAAGCTGAGCTGGTGTTAAATTAAATTTGTGAACGTAATTGCAATTTGTGGTGTAATTGCAGTTTGCAGTTGTCAATGAACAGACTTTTGCTTTGTAGTGAAAGGATGATATGTTGCTGTGAATGTTTTAAACTTTGCCCCGTAAAGCTGTTGTACTTTTTGGTCTTACTCCATGAAATGTGCAATAAATTTTGCCTTGCCTTCAGTGGGGCCAAGGTAAGACACCCAGGATTTATTATGTGAAAACTATTGTTTAGCATACGGGAATGCAAGAGGAAATTATGAAAACTCTGAACAACTGGATGTGCTTTGTACAGTCCTGTTTTAAATCTTACCAGGTTAAGTACAAAGTGACTAAACCAGTCATTCTAGCTAAAAAACTGACATCTTTCAGGAGGGCTTGGCTACCTGCTTGCTGATTCATTAGTACTGCCTCTCAGTTGGAAGGTAGTTGAATGATGATGGATTCATGTGCCGTCTCTAACTTTTTGACTTACCTTATTCAAGAATTCCAAATTATCCCAGTAATCATCTTGATTCAACTTCGAATTAGTGTAGTTGCCTAAAGATAGTTCATAGCTGAACTTTCCCTGATTCCTAAGTCTCTTTTCTGCACTAACTCTGCCTCTCCGGTTTGGATGACATAGGCTGAATGACTGGGATTGTTTGAATTCTATGCATGGGTTTTAAAACTTGCCTGTTAGTTAAAAATAAGAAAGGTTTTGTTAGCCAAAGACCTGCCTCATACACTTTTAGTGATAATATTTAAAAGTCAGTCTTTGGGAATCTTTTCGATTACCTTCTGATCCTTTAGAGAATGAAACTATGCAGATGCTTTGCATCCTTTTGGCTTTGATTTCTGATACATGTAAAGTCAACATATGCATAAACTGTGAAGGATTGGATGTGCATATTGTGTAATTACCTTACACTTACTCTGACAGAATAAAATGCTTGAGCAGATTCTTCTTGAATGGGTGTGTGTTTTCCTGTGAGTGCTGATTAATGTTGCCAGGCTCCTGACAAACTAATGCTGGCCAATAGTTGAGTCAAATATGCCATCTGATAAGTGAGAAAGGTGTTATAATAATAATGCACATTTTAATTTCCAACACAGAAAACACTATAAATTTGTTTTTTTACTCTAGAATCAGATTTTTTTTTTAAACTCCATGTCAGGTATAAATATTATCCTTTAAAATAGGCATGAAATTGTTTTTACTATGTTCTGTCTCATATTTATCCAGCTAGGAGAAATACAGTTGTAAAACCACAGATGTTTTGAACTGTTGACACTGCTTAAATTATTTACTTGCTTGAATATTATATGTAGTTTCAAATCAAGCACACTCACAAGGGGAAAGATGTATTAAAACATTTCATTATAATTCCCAGCCTCCTTTTGAATTTGTTTCATACAGGCTGCTGCAGATCCAATGTCCTCCTCTGACGCACCAGAAGATGGCCCAAAGGAAACCTCAAGTGTATCACAGAATATCTGTATGTTTCTGGTTTGACCAGTTTTGGGAGGGTGTATCACGTTGGAAGTGTATTAAACTAAATGTCCATGCCTTTTCCTTACCTAATAAGGATGTGGCTGTTAGCACAAGCGGGAGATGGGAATGAGGTCTCAGCTGACTTAACCTGTTCATGATTTCTATAAATCTATATTTCTAGTTGCATAAACCAAATTTGGAAAGAGCAATGACATCAATTGTCAGTTTGCTGCTCCCGTCCTTTCAAAAGGAAGTAAATGGGTTTTGATTTAATAGGTGTACTGAACTCTTGTATTAAACTCGGTTGGTGCTAAGCCAGAGATGGATAAATAAGTATGTTTGCTTTGTTGTTCTGGCATCTAGTGTTATGATGTTGAATCAATTGTCCCACATGGAATACTGTGCCCATGCCAGCATGGTAATCTTTTGATATGAAGGCCAAGCCTTCAGGATGTGGGAATGGAAGTATTGCAGACAAAACTGTCCTGTGAAGCCCAGGAAGAGTATCAGTCCTTATCTTTTAGTGGTAAGGATCAGATAATGTCAGACTTTTTTTTCTCAGGAGGAGAAAACAATGGTTTCTTAAGATTTGCTTTGTGTTTATTGATACACCATTGTGATGTTAATGTATATAATGCTTATTTTGAGCAATAGAAATATTCAAATTATGGTTTTTTGGCAAATAAAGGGCAAATTAGCGGGTCACAGCAACATGACTGTAATGCTGAAGTTGCTGAATAATCCCTAGGGATGGCAGCTTTCAGAAATAACAATTACGGGAGCAAACAGAGCCTTGACTAAAATGATGGCAGAAGCATTCAGACCTAAAGCAGCAGATTAATTTTTTTATGTTGCTTTTTTCTCCAGATATAGGAGTTGGTTTAATAAAAACCATAGCTGTTTCTGAGAATGTTTTCCTTGATTATGTCCTTAAATGATAACATCTGGTACTGCGCTGTTACAGTAGTTTTTCTTCACATGAAATGTTATTTTGAATATATGTAAGAGGTGAAGACTTGAAAAATTAATAGGAATTAAATCCTTTAAGGGTCACTGAATATGTAGAAACCATTTTCAACTGGGAGAATCTGAGCCATAAATGGCTTTAGGCTAGGAGGGTATTTGGGAAAGGTATTGTGCACGCTTCCCCGTTTGTTATTCTTCCTTAGATATCTACTATTTACCATTGTGGGAGGCAGGGTATCTGCTTATGTAGATTTTGGTTGATCTATAGCTGCTTTTATGATTATGTGACTGAGAGTGCTACAAATGCAACAGCCCTACCTCTTTTCCTTCCTTTTACAGTCGTGTTTTCCTCACCCCCTCCTTAGCATCACCATCTGTTCTGGCAGCAACATGGTCTTAGATCAGACCGTACTGGTTGCAACACACCGTGTTCCTGGGTATTGACCATGAAGTAGCAGGCTGCTAAAATGCTAATTAAGAAGGATGTTGAGGAGTGGCTTTTGTTTCGGGTTTTTTGACATAAAATCTTGCGAGATAAATATTTGTGGGACAGGTCTGGGGCCAGAGCCACATAGTTAAACCAGATTCATAAAGTGAATGAATGTATGGTAGGAGGCTGTAATTTATCTGCATTTTTGACATCCTGCCTGCAGACTGTTCACTAACCCTTTTTTTTGTGGGATTATGATCCTGTTCCAGGCTTCTGGACCACTTGAGACCTCTGCTAACTTGTGCAGCAGCTTGCCAGAGAAAGAGAGTTGGTTGAAAACAAAACTGCTTTCCTACTTAAAGCTTTTTGTTTGGTTGGGTTTTCTTAAGATGCATTGCAGCTTAAAGATGACTCATTCAAAGTTACTATATTTCCCATTGATGTAAAACTGAAACTCTCTATCTCAGTTAATGAGGTTTTCTGGCATTTAACAAGCAACTGTGGTGGAACTGGTAGATCTTCCTATTTTCGATGGCAAGCTTGACATAGATGGGCTGAACTCATGTTGTACCATCTTGGTCTTAAATAGTTTGTTGTTGAAGCTATGGAAGAATAGTTTCTTGACCTGAATACTTAAGGTTTAATTTTCAATTGTATGCTGATCCCTGGTGTGTTAATCCCAGAAAAGGCTAATATTGGTACTATAGGTATCCTGTATGTGCCAATATGTGCAGGTGACGTTAGTACATACTCATACCAGTGTACATGGGTTGCTATCGTTTATACAGATAAAATCCCAAAAGGCAAAGCTTTTGTTCTAGAAGTTAAAAAAATGCTCTTTTTTTTTTTTTTTCAATTTAGTGTATACTTTCTCTAAGTATTCTTTGCTTCTCTATTCACCTCACCTGCCACACAGCTTCTGTCTTTCCCTTACTGAACTGCGTGGGCAACCTGTCCCAGTGTCCACAGGGTAGGAAACCTGGACTGAGACTCATGCTTGGAGGCAGCCTCTCCAGTGGTGGCACTCTCAATGATGTAGCCTCAGAATTGAATGTAAGATTACAGTGGTAAATCAATGGCCTTTTAGCTCTGCTCTGCTGTTTAGTGGTGACATTTTTATTTTCTATTTTTACTTGCCTGCACTTTATAGTCATGTGTGCTTTTCTGGTTTTCTTTACCTTTATAGCTGATGCAGATGCATTTAAAATTCTCCTGGAGATGAAGATGAAGAAGAGGCAGAAAAAGCCTACTTTACCAAGCACTGTGACTGAGCTTGGCACTGAGGATGGTTCTAAAGTGTATGTGGTTGGAACAGCCCATTTCAGTGACAGCAGCAAAAATGATGTAGTGAAGGTAAATACTAAGTGGGAGCCCACTCAGCAGCATGTAATGTTGTCAACTTAGCATTAAGTAGAATGAAGTCCAGCTCTGATTTGGTTCTGTGCTGTAGCCTCCAGACTCTGTTTTTTCTCGTTGGCTGTTGGAGGGCTAACAGCGCTATGGGATGAACTAGGAGGCAGCCATATTACCTTAACAATTTTTGATGCAATACATTGCTCTGCCATTTCAAATATTTTAATTTGCCCACCCTTAAATAACAAACGCAGATACAGTGCCAGTGTTAAAAGTAGAAGTCTCACTAGGGAAGCTTACGGTGTCTGTCACGATACAGCATTACGTCGCACCGACAGTGCTGCATACTCACTGTGATGGGGACGTGCTGAGAAGATGCAAAGCCTAGAACGGAAACTGCAGTTTACAACTTCTGTGTGCTGGGGGTGTATAATACTGAGCTGAGCTGTAAAACCATGTCAGCCCAAACTTGGATTCCATTCTCAAGATGCAAATGGGTCTGAAGCTCTAGAAAGCTCTATTTCATACCTCATGCAAAGTTTGCAGTTTAGAGTGGCTTTATTCTCCAGGAGCGGAGGGAAAGCGGAGGGAAAGGAATCTCCTGCCAGAATCATCAACCCTGGTTCTTACAAAGCTTATTCTAACTCACTTTGCAAATGATGGCAGAGTATGGTCAAAGGAACTTTGTGAATGTGAAAAATTTAACATCAAATTTGTCTTCTCTCCCTCCCCAGAAAAATGTGTTCTCCATCTTCCTGTCCCAAAGCATCCAGTAACTAAGGCATTTCACTGTCCTCTTCCTTAATGATTTTCTCAATACATAGCTACTTAGAGGTCTTATTTACTCTTTCACTGTTATTCTAATTGGAAATGATAATAAGCACATTGCTGGAATGTGCTTTTATTAGGTCCCTTTTCTCATGAGAGCATTGATATTGGCTGCATTTCTGTTTAATCCTTCCAAAACTGGTGTAAATAAATTCATCTTTTTCAGACAATACAAGAAGTGCAGCCTGATGTAGTCGTGGTGGAACTATGCCAGTACAGAGTTTCTATGTTAAAGATGGATGAAAAGACGTTACTAAAAGAAGCCAAAGAAATAAATCTGGAAAAACTTCAACAAGCTATAAAGCAGGTATGATTCCCACAGTGAGAATGAAGGTTTGTGCTAAGGGCAATTTGTCAAGTTACAACCGAACCCAGTGTTCCCACCAGCTGGGACCCTAGTACTGCTCATCTTGTGAGAATACCAGTACCGTGGCAAAGTTGGGTTTGGTGGGGTATTTTTTCATCTGCGGTATTGAGGGCTTCT
Source organism: Limnodromus scolopaceus (assembly GCA_028565335.1). Lineage (NCBI taxonomy): Eukaryota > Metazoa > Chordata > Aves > Charadriiformes > Scolopacidae > Limnodromus > Limnodromus scolopaceus. The sequence goes on from JAOXNO010000001.1 coordinate 21,924,075, forward strand.
GATGCACAACAGGATTGTTTGGGCGGTTGTTAACCTCAGCAGGAATCCTCCTGTGTTTAACAGTTGCTCCGTTTGCAGGACACAAGTCTAACTTTGTAACTGTAATACTCTGCTAATATATTTAAATGTAACTATTATTCCTGTAATCTGTATCACAGCTATTTAGGGAGCACGTAATTTTGGTATTGTTGTGATCTGTCAAGTTGCATTCCTTCATCCTAGTGTGTTGCTCTTTCTTTTTAATTCTCATCACTTGTCTTTTGAGTAGTTTCTAATTGACAGTAGGCCTTGAGGGAGGTTTTTGAAAAGTCTGGACTGAAAAATGTGGGATTCCATTCAACTTATAAGTACTCTGCCAGTTTGATGCTGTCTGGGATGTGTGCGCAAAGCAAACGTTGTCCTGTATTTTTTCAGTTTCACCCGGTTAGCTTGTATTTAAGTAATTTTAAGCTAGGCACAGTGAAACAGCAAAAGTTGACTTAAAAACAACAGGATGTTTGAATAGAATGGCAGTATGTGATCAATAGTAAGAAGGGTTTCTAGTGTCCAGTTGAATGGACAAATTCATAGATTGTTATTTTGATTGGGCGGTAATTACATCTTGGAGTGGTTTTATTGATGTAATTGGGGAATTTCCAGGATTGCACCCCTTGTCAGAATATAATCTGCATCCATGTAGAAGCACGAGCAGTGGCTGAGGGCTGCTCTACCTCCCTGTGTGTGTGGTGTCTCAGTGCTGGCTTTCTGACTCACAGAGTTAGGCAATAACACGCCTTCCCTGTTTTCTTTATTTATGTCCTGTCAAAGGAAAGAACATTGCAAAACACTTGCATATTGCATGAATTACTGCATCCATCTGTTTATTTTAGGTAAGGCGGATTGTTCTGAAGCATGTAGCCAAAAGAATGCATGTTCACAACAACCGGAGCAGCTGAGCTGGGGTGGGGGTCTTCTGAGCTAGTAAACAGGCCCAGAAGCATTTATAATTTTTTTAAAATATCAAAGCTCAATGCAACAGTTTTTGCTGTGCTTCCCTGTTAAGAGGAAAAGGACAATGAAAATAAAAGACCAGACTTTTTTTCCCTGTGATGTAAATTCGTGTTGGCAGCTTTGTAATTGGCACTTCCTACCAGGGCTTGAAGTGATTTTGTGTGCAAACACTAGGAAACACAGACTCAGTTGGCTCCCAAGCCAGAGAATAATACAAAGATCATTCCTATTGTTACAACTCAATCTTATCCCTGGTGACAAAGGACACTAATGCAAATAATAAAATTTGGACATTGTGCCTTTTAAATAATGTATTTCTCCATCTATATTCTCAACCAAAAAAGAAAACTCCAACCTTCCCCCCGCTTTGATTCAGTAGCAGCATGGGTTTTAGAGGGAAAACCAGAAAAAACAGTCCAACTGTCTCATGCTAAATTATAGTGTCTTTGTTTTTCTCTAGTAAAAAGCAAACCAGCTGCCAAGTTGCTCAGTTATGCTTCAGTTGTCCTCTCTCATTGAAACGTGCATTCAGGCCCAAAAGTTACACCAAAAGTGAAAACAGCTTGTAACTTTCATCCTTGAGTATCAAATTAGGAAAAGAAAACCCGTGTCATCTTATAATCATTTGTATAAATCTGGAGCAGTAAAATTGTCTTCCATTCTTCTCAATTGGAGTTGGAAACTGAGCAGAGCGTTAACGTGAAACCATTACACACTTGCAGTGGGTCACTGGTATTCACAGCTTATCAAGCAATGGTTGCAGGTTAAAAACACCCTTCCTCCAGCCCCTCCTTGAATTTCAAAACCCTTACAGATGATGCAGGGAACTGCCTGTTCGCTTGCCATTAAGCAAAGCAGCACAGTGCAGCCTGGTATCTGGCTCAGGTGCAGATTACCTGAGGATGCACAGTAGCAGTTGGCTTAAGCCAAACTGGTAAGACGGGTTTTGTCTTATCTTCTCCCCCCAGCTTCCTGTTTCCACTCTCCCTTCTGGGGAGAGAGTGCCAGTCTGAACAGGGCTTTGTAACTGGAATGGTGTGGTTGTAGTACGGGTGGCTGGCCTTGACCAGAGGAGTTGAGAAACCTCGTTCTGGGGCAGAAGAGAAAGTGGGCTGGTGGCAGCAAAATCTTAGCTCAACCTCACTTTTTTAACCTACTCCTTCAGGCTGAAGTTACCTGTGCAGAAATATATTGTAATGTTGGATTTTTTTAATGCTTCTTGCCAGTGAAAAAGCTCTTTTTTTGCACCACGTGCTACCTAAACATGGAGGGCTGTAACCTACAGGATTGCCTGTTAAATAAAATGGATATAATGTGAATTGGTGGATGGTGGGTACATCCATATGGAGAGGAGCAGGCTGCCTTCACTTGCGCTTTAAAGTCTAACCTCCAGTGTGCATGCAGCAGTAGGACAACCAGTTCCAGGCTCCAGGTGGCACGGCGGTGTTTGCATAGGGCTGCCTCCATGGGAACTACGGTTTCTAAAAGAAGAAATCCAGAAGACGAAAATACAGCTTGTTTCTGCCTGTGGTTCTGCAGATGATGCTGGATCTGTAGCTTGTTACACAGTCGGAGAGTAGCGGCAAGGTCCCCTCCTTATGTCGTGTTCTTATATGTAGTATAAGCGTGGCTGTGCTGTGTCTGGTAGAAGATTTATCTGCTCCAGAAGCCCTCTGACAGCTGCCAGTATCAGATGCCTGGGGAAAGGCATTAGAACCTGCAGTCGTATACCTGAGTGTTCATTCCTCTCATCTCCTGTCCTTTTCACTGTCTCCATGCTAGTCACAGTGTCTGGTAGAGTATATCTTCCTCAGTCATCCCAGGTCTCATGAGTATTTAAGATGTTTAATCTCTTCTCATCTGTTTGGTATTTCTTTGCACGTTTTCTAGTTCAAGTGTCTTGTTTTCAAGACAAGTCTACCAAAGATTGTACAGCAGCACGTTGATGGTTCTGTTTTGTTCCTTTCCTGGTAATCCCGCTCACTCTTCTTGCTCTCTGACTGCTGTTGAGCATTGGGGTGATAAAATGAGTATTTTGCTTTCTCTCTCCTGTGTGCTAATTGCTCTGCATCTCTCTGCCTGTGCCGTTAAGTGTCTTTCTACGTGTGCATTGCTTTGTGTTTATAGCTGTTGCACCTAACCTGGGAAACTACTGCCAGCCACTCAGAATTTAATGTTCTTTTGTTGTCAGCTTTCCTTTATCTGACATTGAGTAATCTGTAATTGATGATAACCTCTTTCACTGCTTTGCTCCCATCATTTTTCGTACATTTTGCTCTTTATCCCCCAACACTTTGTGGCTGGCCAGTTGGTGCTGGTGGCTGCTACATATGGCTGGCTGCTCGTCACCTTTTATCTTCCTGTTGCAGAGCAAATATTGCAGGCACTGAGTTTCATGCAGGTGAAGAGCACAAATGACTCGGACACACTTCAACGATGCATCCGTCTGTTAGCCAGCAGGATGAATCTTTCTGTCACTGTGTAAAACAAGTGCATCAATGCTGAAGGAGAGATCAGCCAGCAAATGACCTCAGGCTGCATCATCCTGTTGTTTTTTTTTTCCTTCATGGGCATTTTTTCTGAACTTCTGGAAACCCTTGTCCCCCAGGCTTTTGAACTGGATCTTAAGGATGCTGAAAGCCCTTTTTCTCGCTGCACTCCTTCTTCTTCGTCTCTCCCCAGGAGGCCAGTGTTCTGTCTTTCTGCCATGCTTGCTAGTTTGTAGCATGATAAAGCAGATAATCAATTGGCTTTGAAAATAGCCCCTCTTTTTTGCCAGTTCTGGTCCTCAGTGACACCTGAGTCAACTTACCTGCAGAAACTGCCTACAGCCTCTGGAGAGGTCACACAAGCATCAGATCTGGCACAGGGTGGGGCGTTTGAGCATGGCCCTTGGAGCAAGGAATGGAGACCAGGTGGTTCTTCTGGTAACTTCAGGCAGTTATATTAACTTAAGCTGTCCCACATAACCTCATCTTCGTTTGCGTGAAGCTAGTGATAGAGCAGGAAATCCCTTTGGTAAGGGAAGAGGGAGTGTCCCTTTTGGTAGCGGTATGGACTGATGCCAAACTGGAGGAGATGCGTAACCAAGGTACAGGTTACGCTTGGGTACAGGTAACACTCAGCCACTGATAAAAAAGAATAGACTTTGTGTGAGGAGAAGCCTTTAGTCTACTCGTGAGAGTGAGTCATGCTCAGGGTTGTGAGGTCTGTTCTAAGGTGCTGTTCTTCTGTGCTGAGGTCATGCACAGCAATTTCTTGCACAGTGCTGGATTCTCTGTGTTTCTGCAGCTGTTAACGTAACCAGTGCTCAGCCTGGTGTTTCCCAGGATTGTAGGAGTGTTCATGATTAGACCGCTAGCTATTTCCCTTTCAATATCTCTGTAACATGGCATTCACTGTACATTCAATGGAATGTACTCTTGTGGTCCCCTTTTTTTAACCAGACAGATCAAGAAAAATTGAACACATAGTGTGAGCTGTTTTACCATTCAGTTATTCAAGTAATTCCTTTGAGCAGGTGTAGTAAATATATTCTCTTCTTAACTCTGCCATACATTTTTGTTGAAAGGGAGAATATTTAAGATGCGCACTGAAGTGAAGAGCTACTTGACAACAGATAGAAACTGAATCAAAAGAGCTGTATTGATCAGTGAATTGGCTCCAAAAGGTAGCTTCAGTGCTGCTTCTTCGCTAAGATAATTAATGTCATTTTCATGACTGAACAATGCATTGTTCTTCAGAGGAATCCACACAGTTTATTGATTTTTTTTTTTCTGGTTTTTTTTTTTTTCAATGTTTTTCTCCCTTTTCTGCCAGAATGGAGTCATGTCTGGATTGATGCAAATGCTGCTTCTGAAGGTTTCTGCTCACATCACAGAACAGCTGGGAATGGCCCCAGGAGGAGAATTCAGGGAGGCTTTCAAAGAGGTGAGAACTTGAAATGCTTTTTCTGAAGTCAAATTACTGGCCTTTTGCTCCCCAAGCTGAACTAAATAAAACCATTTGTAATGACTAGGAAAGAGCACTTTGGCCACACTTGTGCTGAAGTCTATGAAGCAGTAAGAATCGTCTTTGGCTTCGAAGCGTATTCGAAAGTACAGAGGTTTGTAGCCCTCAGTGACATGAAAGCAATTCCAAAAAGCCTTCACATGATAAGGGTTTTTCCTGGTGATATTTCTGATGTTTTCATTTCATTAATAATTAATTTTGTTCCTGTTAAATAGCTGTTTTTGAATTCTGGATATGGATCTTAGTCCCACCGTTGGTGGTGTCAAGGTTTCAGGCTGTGAACGTTAATGAGGTCTTAACACGTTCATCTAGAAAGAATGTTTGGGGAAGTAAAATATCTGTCTCATCTGTTATTCCTATCTGGTATTTTAACATTCCCTTTTGTACCACTGTCAGCTGTGATACTGGGAAGGAAGTAAATAGTAGCTGGACTTCTACTGTATATCACAGCTACTCTTTTAGTCTGGGAATTCTGAGACACTATTTTCACTGTATGTACCTTGCTATTTTTATGTAAATTCAGTACTAATGAGGAGATCTGAGAACTTAGCTGTTAAAGAATCTGGAATATTTGGTGTATTTATCATTAAGAAAAGTGTTTCATGGCTTATTTTCCTGAGCATTCCAGACCAGAGTGAAACATTTCAAGTGCTTCCCATTTTAAGTAGGAAAGAAGAAAATACATACATATTAGCTCTGTCCTGTTCTAAAGTGGTTGTTAGAAATTTTTGAACAGGTATGCGTAGGAAAGATTTTTCTAGAAATTCTGTACTGTGCTAAAATCTGTCAGTCTAAGCTTCAGCAAAGTCTCATGTCACAATGTCATACCGCATTGTTGTGTGGTATCTGACATCAGTTCCTGTTTCATAAGCTCCTTGAATATATTTTACCATGGCAAACTGATAGGTTTGTCATCCTGACAAATTCTAGGTACAAGCGAAATGAGCACAGTCGTTTCACTTTAGACTTTATTCAGACCCAGGTAGATATTGAGCTCCATTTATTCACCTTTCTTTTTAGGTTAAAGAAAAAAAAAAGGTGCCATTACAACTTAATGTTTTTACTGTAATACCTACTGCATCTTATAGCTGAGGTATTCTTTTATAAAGTGGTATTTTTTTAAATTTTATTTACTGCAAAGCCAAAATATTTTTTTTATGTTGAATTATGACACTACTTGCTCTTTTTTAAGATACCTTGTATAACACAACAAACATTATTTTAATGGGGCTGTACTGTGCAGTATGAAATGTTGACTATCTTCTCTTTCAGGCCAGTAAAGTACCGTTCTGTAAATTCCATCTTGGAGACAGACCCATCCCTGTTACATTTAAGAGAGCAATTGCTGCACTTTCTTTCTGGCAAAAAGTGAAGCTTGCCTGGGGCCTTTGCTTCTTATCTGACCCAATCAGGTATGAATAAACATTTTTTTTTCCTTTTATTTTAATGCAGAAAGTAAAATCTTTCCCACTACTGTGTGTTGATATTGTAAATTGAAGAGAGTAGGGTTTCAGTTTGCTAATTTCCTTAAGTTTTCTAAAGGACATGGGCCTGCTGTGTTATCTTGCATCTAGATCACGGCAGCTTGAGAACTGATTTTGCTGTCTGAACAGATTTTTGGAACAAAGAAAAATGTTTAAAATCTGTGAACAACATGTGGACTGTTAATGAGAGATGTTGTTAGGAACTTTTTTGCCTTACAGTAATACTTATCAGACAACTATTCTCTTGCTTAGTTTGTTTCCCCTGCCCTTCAGGGACATCCTTGTGCCAAATTTGCTTTCTCTTTCCTTCTAGCCACAAGTAGGTGTGTGATAACTTGCTTGATCTGCGCGAGAACACATGCACAGCTGTCTCCTAAATTCAATCTGCTCCTCCCAGAGTTGCAGTGGTGGGAGGCTTGCTGGAAACGGGTTCCCTGTGCATGTAGTCCCTGAATCTTAGTGCCTTTCTCATATCCTGTGGCTGGAGCTCTGCACAGCTCATGAAATGAGCCATAGCCCAGAGGTACGGCAGTTTTTTCAGGCTTTTAGAATTGAACCTGGGCTCAAGCTCTAGTCAGGTCAATCAAACCTTCTGTTGTCAAGTTTTAGCATTTACTTAATTGTTGTTTCCTGTAAATACTTGCTGTTATATTCATCTGTAAAATGAGTTTGACCCTCTTTCAATCCATTAACTCTAGCTCATGCACAAAATAAATTTTCTTACTGGTCTCATACCAGCATGAAACTATTTGCAGGCTTTTGAGGGGCATTGGAGGATGCATTTCTCTGCAACTTCTCCCATTCTTCTATTTGTCCTAAGAACATACCCAAGTTGCCATACCCGAGTCCCAAAAAACAAGCAGGAAGGGACGAAGACCAGCCTGGCTAAATAGAGAGCTTTGGCTGGAGCTCAGGAACAAA
>JAOXNO010000001.1:21931580-21949576 GCA_028565335.1 Limnodromus scolopaceus
GGAGTTGGACTAGATGATCTCTATGGTCCCTTCCAACTCTAAAAATTCAGTGAAATTCAGTGAAACATTTTGGTTTTCAACTGCAATATTAAGATAATTACAGTATATGCACAGTAGCTTCCTCAAGTTTGGACATAACATCTCAGTTGTTGTACAGTTGATTAATTTTTAAAAATAACGTGGGTAGAGGTTGAAAAGGAAAAGAAGCTATTAGGGGGATATTTTGCACTCGGTCATCAACATGAGATTCTACAGAAAATAGAGTAATAATTAAACATTAAATTTGTGTCAGTCTGGCACTTCTATGATCTGTTGAAAGCCAGCGATGCATTTCTTGTTTTGGTTTTCCTGGTTGACATTTGTGGTGTCCTTTTGGTCTTGGAAAGTAAAGAGAGCGCTTTTGGCATCATTCTTCAGTAGACAGTGATGCAAAACCAGATGATTCTGTTGCCACCACAGCTGTGGGTGCAAACAGAAGGTTTAACAGCACCTCTAAAAAGTATGAAAGCTCATTACATTTCCTCCTGCAGTTTTTATTTATTGCCCATTTCCTGTTCCGCTCTTCAGGGAATTGATTTATAACTTTGACTTCTCTGCTGAAGGTATGTGATTGACCCTAAGAACCTGCAGCACTCTTTCCATCCCCTCAGACTGTGCCTTACAGTGTACTTTTTTTTTTTCTTTAAATATAGCCTCTGTGTGCTCAGTGATCAGATCTGCTTCCTCAGGTGCGCTCTGCGTTGCCTCTTTTAAGCTTAGTACACACACTGGAAGTGGGGCACCGTGATAACTATTTCCTTTGAAGCCCTGGTGCTTTTGCTCAGTTGAGTTGGCAGCTTTCAAACTGGGCAGGGTGAAAATCCAGTTGCGCTGCCTCCAGGCAAGTGACCTCTCTCCTTTCCCTTTCTCTCACTGTAGAGGCATTGTTAGGTATCCAGTTCTACAGGTTGAGGGAGATTCTTTTGCTTTTGGAGAGGACAACTGGGGGAGGAAAAGTGAAGAGCGTGGGTTTAGGTGAATAATGTGTATAATACCCAATTGTTTTTATTCATCGGTTTGTCTGTATTGGGCTTTAAAAGCAACTCACCTTTCTTTCAGTAAAGATGACGTGGAGAAATGCAAACAGAAGGATTTACTGGAGCAGATGATGGCAGAAATGATTGGAGAATTCCCTGATCTTCATCGAACGATTGTCTCCGAACGAGATATTTACTTGACCTACATGCTGAAGCAAGCAGCAAAGCAGATAGAACTACCTCGAGCCTCCGAAAGTAATTGTTTTAAAGTATATATCGTAACCAGGAAAGCGTTCTTTGTGTCCTAGTCCAAAGTTCAGTTCTTGTCAGGAAATCTGGAATATTCTGTTTGTGTGTTCTGCATGTTGCATAAGATTATAATGCTTAAAAAGTTAAAAAGGGATATTACTCTTCTGTTGCAACCACCTAGAGCAGTGGACTCCAAATTGTGATTCCTTTCTTATTGTGCTGTTTTAAACTGGAAAATACTAATTAGCCTGACAACTTTTGAAAAAGGCAGGCATCTGGTGTTACAGCACAGCGTGGGACAGTCTAGGCTCATGTCATCTGTCTCGCTTCTACCCTGTTACCTCACCAAATTCATTGTCATCACTAGCCACTCAGGAGCACATTTCTTCCTAAATTAGTTACCTCTAATTTCAGTGCTCTTCATACTTTACTTACTATGAATTGGGCTGCTAGCAATCCTGATGATGTGGCAATGATGATGAAATGTGTGACTCTGCATGTTGCAACAACATACAGGCATACAAATTATTGCATTTCTCTAGCCTTTGGAAGGATTTTGCTACCATATGTGATCTGCGTGCCCTTAGTATGTGTAAGCCTCCTGAGGTATGGGTGACCTCTGATTTGCTTTCTTAGGATGATACTGTTTGTTAATTGCTTCAGCGCAGACCCCTGGCACTGTCACGTGACTGAAAAAATAGCAAAGTGATTGAGCTTGTGTTCTTGCATCTCCCTTCCTTAATATTGCCTCAGTGCTGCCTTCACAAAGTTTTTCCAAACACAGTATTTCCTGTTGGCTCAGTCGATACAGCTGAAAGGGGCACAGATGTATTCAGTTACTTGGTCCAAAGAGCAGGCTGAAAATGTAGTTTTATTGTTGGTCCTTGGCTGGGTCATGAGCCTCAAGAGGAAATGCTTAGCGATTCCCCTGCTCTTCTTTTTTCCCCTTTAAATCTACCTTCTTAAAAGCTCAAGTCTCTGGATCATGGATTTAGTGAATGTCTGTGAAACTGGAAGGGATTTATATGCATTATGAAGGACTTAAAATAGAAGACATGGTGCTCACAAGAGGCAAAAAGGGAAAAAAAAAAAAAGGCAAATGATATAGTTGAGGTACTTGTAAAATACAAACCCCCACAATTCAAATGAGCAGAAATAGAGCATTATCACCATTGTCCAAATCATTTGCTATTGTAGGGCCAAAGCGAGGTGAAATTCCTGGATCATATTTGCAGAACTCAAATATACTTTTGGTCTGATCTATTCTTAAACTAGGTCTGCTTTGTTCCTAGCCTTCGTCTGACTGTTTGCCCGGGTGAACTCTTCCAAAGAGCTTGCAAATGAAACTTTCACATTCAGTTTTTCAGTCTATCTTTATTCCACACAGAATATTCTGAGAGGGATAAAAGTTTCTTTCAGGACTAAGTTTTAAGCAGGGCTTTAAATGTTACTGGTGTCATCTTTGAATCCTGCCCAGCAGCAGACAGGAACAGAGGTGGAGGCTGGAGCTGCCTCTGTTGTAGTTGCAGCTCTGATTTAGAGCAACACTAGAGCAAGCTGAGAAAAGGCAAGTCCAGAGAAACAATTCTGAAAATGTGTATAATAGTTCTAATGTTTTTAATGCAGTTTTGGGTTTGGGCTTTTTTTTTGGGGGGGAGGTTGCGGGGAAGCTGCTTTTGAATTTTTTTTAATTCATTCCTGGGAGGGAAAAAAAAATATCAGAGCTGGATATCTAAAGCAAGACAGTAGGACTTGTTTTTGTGTATGTATTTACATATAATTTTCCTCGTAGAAAAGCAGCCTGATTATTATTACTTAGAAAGTTTTCTGTGAATTATTTTTATTCTGGTGCAGTGCTATTTTTTTTTTACTGGGGAAGAGGCAATCCCAAAACTTTTAGAAAAAACATTTTAGCTTCCACTGGGTGTTGTGGAGTATGAGTGGTAGATGGGAGGTGAGGGTGAGAGCTGACAGGTGTTGCAGTGGACTAGTGGTGGCCATCTGGGCAGCAGCTGCACACAAATGGCACATGTTTTACTGTTAATTGCTGAGGCCAGGTCTGTAACAGGAAGCTCTTACCAGGGGCAGGTGTGGTCTCCAGTGCTGTTCTCTGGCTGTTCATTCTGCTTGTTAGCCCAGGGCTTGACATAGCTTGGATGTGTGCTAGCTGCCACTCTGCAAAGTGCTGGAGGAGGTTCTCTGTTCAGGAGGTGGCAAAGATCAGGGCTGTTCCTGATGAGCAGCACAGAAACATGACCCGCACAGGAAAGGAAAGAAAATTAATTTAGCTTGCATCTGCAGAGCCTCTCACCCCAAGACTGGAGTATGAGCCTTGGCCAGGTCTGTTTAGTGAAACAGACACTTCCTGAAAATCCAGAAACTGACTTACTTTTTTCCCAGACTTTCAACATAAGAAGCAGTAGGTGAGATGATTATTAACTTTTAGTATGTAACAGAGTTTTAGTATCTAGTAATGAGTCCCTACCTCTTAGAAAATTCGCTTTTGTAATCTCACTCATTACCTATATTTATAGCTTGAAATTAGTTATTTTACTGATGTGTTCCTTTTTTTCCATCTTCCTTTCTCAGCTGAACCTAGAAGATATATCCCAGCTGTTGTAGTTGGAGTTGTTGGGATGGGTCACGTACCTGGAATTGAAAAGAACTGGAACTCTGACTTAAACATCCAGGAAATAATGAGGTAACAATCATCCTTTCTTACGTGTTCACATGACAGCTTCTCTTGCTAAAAGTCAGCAGTAATTGGCTCTTTTGGATTTTTTTGGTTGGTTGCCACCGTTTGAAGAAACATCACTACTGTCATCTCCGCCCTGTCAGTTTACTGACCTGCTGTGCAGTGCATGGAGATGTGCTTACAGCAAAGGAAAAGGAAATATCAAAGGAAAAAAGTAAATAGTTGGATATCAAAGGAAATAGAGATAAGAAAGATGCCCTTGCTTAGAAAGAAAATGTATTGATCCACATTTAAGGCTTTAAAACAAGAATTTAAATGAGGTCTGTAGAAGATGCTGAAAACAAACAGGCTTCCAGTCTATCTTAGGTAAATACAAACTTTTGGATTAAAGTCTTTTGTTGTGTCAGGGCTCTGCTGGCTCTGCCACATTTACTATCACAGTTGCTCAGAACCTATTTTTAACTGTATATAAAAGTAATAATATGTTTTAATGTATATACCTAAATATGGGTGCTGATTTTAGCCATGTATCTGGAGAACTCTTGCTTCAAAGGTCCTGTTAAAATAGATGTATGGGCTTTGTAAAAGAAGGAAGAACCAAAGTGTTTGTACTATGCATATCCTATAAGGTCACAAAGGTTGGGACTCCAGAAATGTGAAGGGATTATAGTGTGACCTGGTAATACAGGTCTGCAGTGGTTTAGGACAATAGAGCCTTTCAAATACTGGTACATTATCTTATCACATCACATCCATTTACTGTGTTTATATAAGCACCTCACTGGCTGTTCCTGTCTCATCAGAGGCTCTGAAAAAGAGAGAAGACTGTTCCCTACCCAAATGGGTGTATTTAGGCATCTAAAACATGATTTAGAGTCTACATCCAAGAATGCAATGTACAGAAGCCTTGCCTAACCATTTATTAGTCTATCTCAAGGCTAAGCCTTTCCTGGAGTCACAAACTAGATGTTCATATTCCTCTGCACCCTCACAAATAACCTGGAAAATGAGGTTGTCCGGTTCCGTGTAATTGTGTGGCTGATGGTTGACGTTACAGAACTGAATAGCCCAAAGCCTGACTACGTGTCTTCAAGTTTACATAGAGGGTCTTTTTCATCAAGGTTTAGGCTCTTTGACTTGATTTTCTTTACTGTGCCAGTGCCATAACTAAATGGAAAGAATACCAGTATCTTTCATCAGACATTAATATTCCATTAACTTGACATTCTAAAATAATATGAAGCAAACGATGTTCTTAAGGTTCCTGTATTTGAGTCTCGTTTCTTGTTAAACTTTTTTCTGCCGTGTGCTGTTACATCATCTGGAAAGAAACACATACATTTCTCAGACTTCCAATTTTTAAGTTCACGCGTTGAACCTGACTCTGAGCAGACCTTACTATTTGCTTCAGATTCTTATGAGTTCATTTTTTTTAAAAATTGTGCTAAGGGACTGGAATCGAGAAATAATAGATAGAGAAGCATGTAGGAAGGTGTCAAGGGCCAGCTTTACCCCAGCCTTTGTTGAATGCATATGCTTTTATAAAACTCTTCCCAAATATTCCTTTAACATGTAAACTCTTACCAGTAATAACTTTGCCCTAGTTTGAGCACGTGGATCTAAGCTCAGTTGTTTCTTAACGTCAGCACATCTAACCTGGTTTCAACGTGCCCGTAACGTTTTTGCAGTACTGTTACTGATTGCTTCTGAATACATGAGAAACGTTTGCTAGTTATAAATAAATGAGAACTTGTTGCTTCTCTGAAAGAACTTGTGGAGTGTGGGAGAGGCTTATCTGGGTTGCAGGGCCAGCCGAGCTCCTGCACAGCCAGGTAGTGCAGGTCCTAGCCGCACAAGCCTGACCAGGTCCTGACACACATTATCCAGGGTATCCAAGCTCTGTTTTCCTTCATTACCCTGAATGACAGGGACTGGACTGTACAGGGGTTGGACTTTGGCTGTGTCCTGTGTTTCTTCTGACTTTTGTCTCTGCACAGAGATATGCGCAGTAATATTATAAACAGTTCAACAAACTACTGACTTCTAGTATTCTTCAAAAAGTGTTGGTGTTGTCTTGGCTATTTTAGTAGGGTGATGGCCAAGTCAAGGTCCATCACCGTTAAGAGCAGCATCTTACATAGGTGGAAAAAGCTTCATTATTATTTATTATTGTTGTTACTATTTAATGTCAATGTAGCCCTTGAACATGAAAGAATACGTTGCTCATTTGTGACACATCTGTTGCCTGAAAGTCTCCTGCACTTGAGGGGGAAGGGGAGAAAAGCTCCTTGTTTTGATTGGAAAATGCCTGTCCTTTCCAGCTCTGCAGGTGTTAACGTTGTTTTCTGTCTTTTGCCTTAGTGTGCCTCCTCCATCAGCTTCAAGTAGGATTTTCAAATTTGTCATAAAAGCCACAGTATTTGGACTGATGGGATATGGCTGCTACCGAATAGGTCAAAGGACGGTTCAGTTTATCCTCTCGATGCCAGCAGCACAGAGCTACCTTCAGAAGCTGACAGAAATAAAGTCTCAGCATTGAACATGGAGTGGAGGCACTATGTGGAGAAGGTGGGACAAAGGATGACAGGGACAACAGCTGTGAACTGGACTGAAGGAAGAGGGAGATGAGGATTCCAGTCAGAGGTGATGGATGCTGAACAACGTTGAATCGCTGTATACTAAGAGATCTGATACTAAAGTTACACCAGCTATGATCCAATGAATAGGTTTGGTTCCTGGTAAGCGTGTTGCATGAAACCACATGATTCCAGATTGAGGTAAAAGAAATATGTACGCAAATATATATATTATATATACGCATACTGTATATATAATATATATTACTGATGATGTAGTAGAGACAGCTTAAAGAGTGTATGTTCACTTCTTTTCCGGAGGAACAGAACAACACAAAGTAACCGAATTGGCTGGATCTGCTCCGAAGTTCAGGGACACTTGTCTTGAGTGGTTCTTCGCTTTTTTTCCTTAGGTATGATAATACCTAGTGGTCGTTTCTGGTGCCAGACACTTTTACATATAATTTAGAAGGACATCTTCTCAATGTGTGTTTTATACTTCAAACATCTAGGCTTTTTTTTAACTTAAGAGCTTTCCAGAAATTTCAGAATTGTACAGGCTGTCATACGTACACTGCTCAATTTTTTTATGAGCCTTACTGAAGAACAGGAACGTTGCCTTTAGATTGCATCCCTTGTTACCACCACCAGGTGAATTGTCTTTCTCCTGCATAGAGAAGGCCATGCCATCAGAATGCAATGTGGTTTGTGTCAGATGTTTACAGGACACTGTGTTCCTTTAGATTAGCTTATTTAAACTGTCTTATTTAGCCAAATCCTGCTGGATTCGGTATTGTAAGTTTATGTGACTAGAACTACTGTACAATTTACTTTTGTTTCTCAGACCTTTCATTATTGGGACAAGAAGTCTGGAATTGGTAGTACCTGCCCCTCACTTTTGATACATGAAAATATGTTATTTATCACTGTAATTTCTCAGTGAAATAATATTTTAATCTATTTAATAGAAAAGCAGTGTTCAATGTAGTTTTTCAAACTAGCTGTAGCATTTTATTTGGACTATCTGTTATTTATACAAAGAATTATGGGTACTTCAGACTGCTGTGATCTTCTTTCTTAATTATCCAGGACAGCCATCCATCATCGATCTATTTATATTTTTTTTTTTTTTTTTTTTAATCCTAGGTTCTATTTCATAGGAATTTTTTCTGGTACCCTTTATACAGGGTTGTCAGTGATTGTAAAGCGCCCTCTGCAATCAGCTAGTCGCAGTCCAACAGTACAAATAACTGTAATTGTCATATCAAAGTTTTAACCTGATGTATCTGAATGGAAGAGTCCCGTTTGCTCCTCAGGCTCATCTAAAGTTGCTCATGGCTTAAAGTGAAGTTTTTATCTGTATTAACTTCTTTTGGGAATGAAAGGTAGGAACCAGTGTGTGAGGCAGGAGGAGGAAAGAAGATGGTGATGTGTTCTGTGTTTCTTTGTTGTTTTCAGTTGGTTCAACAAAACCAGCAAAGCGCTTTTAGTAGGGTGTATTTCCAAGGCCTTGGGTTGGAAATGGTCCTGTATGGTCTGTTGTTTGCTGAAAGTACGTACACGGATCTTCTGTACTGTGTTGTCGTCTTCAAGCTTTTTAAATGAAATTAAGGGTCTGATGCTCCTCTCTGTGATGGCACTGACTTTGCTGGGAGCTGGTCTGTCCATGCAGCCCGATGCTTTTTCTGCCTTGCACTTCCAAAATTTTATGAGTTTCAGCGCAGCAAATCATTTAAGTGCATGTTTATCTTTAAACCTATTAAATCTAACCGGATCCTGCAGAGCTTTTGAGACGGTGCTGGGTGCTTTTCTGGATCTGGGCCTTACAGTTGTGCAGGGAATAAACCTTAGCAAATGAGAATGGCAGCAATTCACACTTCAGACACAAAGTGCAGAATACAGAATACGGTGGAGGCGGGTCCTTTTGTTTTCCATCTGTCAGTGCTTAAGAAACCACCAGCCATCTCTAGCAGCATTTGTAAACCATTTATAGAAGATTAGAGTGACTGCTTGAATTTTGACTCCTGATTTTTTTTTTTTTAAAAATATTTTATGTATTGTTTACATTTAAGCAGTCCTATTTGAATAATTCTATTACATTTTAAGTAGATTTTTAAAGGATGAAAGCAAAAGCTTAAGCTCATTCTTCTCCTGGCTTTGCTGACATACCAAAATCTTGTTTTGTTAGTTGTCTTTTTGAGAATTTTTAGCTGGTAGAATCCGAGATATTGATGTTTTGCTTTAAGTTATCTACGGATTTTTAAGGTATCTGCAGATATTTTAAAAGTTCTGTAGATCTTTGATATCTGTCCTCAGGTAATTTTACACAAAGGAAAACAAATCTAAGGTAAATTTTAGATATGAGCCTTAAACTTGGGTGGGACTAATGCTAAATGATTGTCATGGAGCATTCTTGCAGACTTAATGTTGTGTGCTTTTTAGCCTGAAGTGATTACCGTGTAAATTGTCCGTTCATTATTCACTTATTCCATCCAGTTAATACCTTAAGTCTGTTGTTTCACTCTGTTTTTACAAAGCATATCAGCAGATTCTTCAAGGAGCCTGTTTGTGGATGGAGAATTTGCAATTTATCTTCCCACTATTGCAAACTGGCAGATCAGCCCCATGCACTGTCCACACAGCGGCCCTGGAAAGCCTGATGGATTTGCAGGACTCACAATCCTGTGAATCCATACCCGAATGCTCAGTGTTGCGTATTCCATGTGCTGTACTATTTATGTAACATAATCAGTGTTTTAGGTCCATTCTTTTCTGTTCTAGTCAGTCCTCTCAGTGTTAACAGCATCCTGTAAAATTTGAATACATGTTGAATTGTCCCAGCCCCGCCTCAACCTTATGAAGCCATATTGTATTTTTTTGGTGACATGTACATCTGTTTTATGCATTTGTACATGTGATGTAAATTTGAAGTATTTTTAACAATGTGTGCCTTTACTCTAAAGTGATTTAAAGTAAACAGCAGTATGTTCTATGATATAAAAAATAAAATATTTTAACCACCATTTCTGTTGAAGGCATTTATTTTCCGTATTAATGAGTATTTTTATTGAGAAACGAGCACTGGCTAGCTAGATGTAGTACGTGATCATTTCAGCATCTAACGCATTTTTCCGAACAAGAATGTCAGTTGGAGTAAGCACCTCCCACTGCGGGGCAGCCCAGTGTAACCCTGAACCAGGGAAACCAGTTTCTCTGCCTCCAGATGTTGAGAGAGGAGAGGATGAGCTTCCCTGCCCTGCTCAAGGAGAGTACCTAAATCCAGCGGGCAGAGTCAGGCCTGCTGAGGGGACTCTTTTGTTGCTGTTGCTTTTCTTTTAACGTCTCTGCAGTGCTCAGTCGTGCGAGGGGCCGATGGCCTTAGTCCCAGTCCAGCAAAGTGCTCATGCACTGGCCTGGCATCATCAGGGACAGTCGGTTGTGCTTACAGTGCTGCCCTCTGCGGGGGAATCAAAGGGCCCTGACGTGGAAGAGGTGTTGAATTAGTGGCAAAAAGAGTTGAATCTTTCAAATTGAGCCAGGTAAATCAATTGTCTTTGTACCAAAAGAATTACATACGATAAGCTGTATTCCATACAGATAATGTACCAGCTGAAGAGCCTGGTACATTAGAGCCTGGTATAAAGAGACTGTATGCTTTGTCAATCGCTACTCTGTACTGCGTGATTGTACCTGTGTGAAGCAAAGTGCATTCAGGCGAAGTTCCCCTTCGGTTGTGCTTGGAGCAGCGTCTGCAAAGTGCTGGGTAAGCTGTTCAGGTGGAAGGAAAAAAAATTTAAATACTGTAGTGAAATAGTGCAATCCTGTCCCTGGGCCTGGCAGGTGACACGCTGTGCAGCACAGCAGCTGCCCGCTTTGGGAGCGTGGTGTTCACCAGCGTTGGGTGGATGCTGCTAGCCCCGGTCATGATTATCATGTGTCTTTTCTCTACCCAATACTGAACCAAATTTTAAAAATTGGATTTTTTTGAGGTGGATTCGTATTTCCCGGATTTCCACTGGAAGCTGGTTTTCTGTGCGTGTACTGTAGAACATCTAAAAGGCAGTGAGAAATACATCCTTATCTCAAAGTGCCAGGCAGTAGTGGGAACTACGTATGATAAAGAAACAACACACTGTCACTTCTGTAACTAAGATACTCGTGTACCTCCTTTCCTGTTCATTTCTAAAACTGAAATAAACTTTTAATTTTAGACTTCGGTGTTTTGAGACTGGTTTTATTGCAGGATTTGGGGTTTTTAAGTAAGTATTTGCAGGAGAAGAGTCACTGTTCTGGCTGTGACTGATGGCCACACCTCAGTGTGGTGCTCAGTTCCTTGGGGTGGCTGTGGAAACGTGCCTGTAAGACAGCAACCACAGGACGTGAGCAGCTCCAAAGATGCAAAGCTGAAACGGGTCTGCTGACTGACTGTTCAGGTGAAAAAATACACCTGCTGTACGTATCCCCACAGCAGCGGGGAATAGCTGAAGCAGCTGTCCTGTTCAGCAGCTCCTACTGGGAGAGGCTGGGAGGGGAGTTGTCTAATTATCCCCTCCCTTGTTACTTGCCATTTTATCAACCAGGAGCAAACAAAGCTTTCTATATGGCAGGGAAGATGGGGGTAGCCTTGTCCTCGCTCCCAGTAGGGAAAAGGGTGGCAACTGAGGGTGCGGGTGTTCTCTTCCATTGTGAGACCTTGCCCTTGGTCCTGGCACCTGGCTGTGGGGGCAGCTCGGGTAGCTCCCTGCTGGGGCGAGGTGGGGAAACACTGGCTTTTGCTGGTTTGATGTTTTGGTTCATTTAGTACTGTACAGGGAGGCTTGTAGTGGGGTTAGTCCGAGGGGGGAAAAGATACATGCTACTGCTTTTCCACTTGCCTCATCCAAGGTAGTTGGTGTCCATGCATCAGGGAAAGGGGCAAGAATCAGACTAAATCAGACTTTAAAAAAAAAAGGAGAAAAAAAAAAAAAACCACAAAAAAACCCCAACCAAAACTCCAAAACAAACCACAAACCTCTGTTATACACTCGTTTCAGCAGGTTGTGTCTCCTCCCAGCTCAGTGACATTCTTTCCATGGTAAAATATCCCTGCTTTTGGCCAGAGATGACTCACAAACTGGGCAAAATAATTAAGAGTGACACTTTGATTAGAGCATAGTGATTATTAACGCACAGTCTCTGCAGCAACTGAAGCGCACACCTGCCACCTTCAGGGCCAGCGGGAGTAGTTGTGGAGTCCCTGGAGCTGTGTGTGGGTGAAGTGGGCAGGACTGCTCCCTGCTTCACCTTCCAGCGAGCTCGGCAGGTTTCCAGGTGTGCACCACCTGCCGGGGAGCATCTCTCCACCTCCCTGCATTCCCCCCCCTGCTTCCAGCCCTGTGCTGTCTCTCACCTCTTGATCACAGCCCCAGCTCTTGGGAGACGAGACCCAGTGTTGTGGTTCTGCATTCTCATTTAGCTGGAAAATACCAGTAATAGTAATAACTTAGTGCCACCTACTGACTGCAGACGGTTTACCTGGTGTGTCTGGTTTTAAGTGGGGTGTCTCCCAGACCCTGAAGCTGTTCTTCAGAGATAGTGCATATACCTGGTAAGTGCACATACCTCAGAGAGTTTGGGTTTGACTCACTGATGTGGTACCTGCTATTAACTGAAACGGCACAACAGGAGCATCCCAGATAACCACAGACGTGTAGTGTCTGCCCCTTTCTCTTGCTGCGATTCTGTTGATGCTTGAAAGGCAGATTCTTGATGAATCAGCAATAATCTATTCACCTTCACTTAAAAAAGTTAAATATCTACCAAAAAGCATGATTATATTGCTTCTAGGGTACTTTATGGAAAACACAGAATTACATTGCTAGAGAACATCCTTCTTATACCTTAATTTTACTCCCTTGTAAGACTCATGGTTTTAAAACAATTGCAATCAGTGTTGATTGCTTCATTTGTAATGTTTCAAGAATAGACTTAATTTGCCCATCATGTAAGACCCCACCTCAACGGACTTTTACTCTCATTCTTCTAAAACATTTAATGTATTTTTGTTTGTTGCCTTGAAGGACTGCTGCTCTTCTAAGGCAGCTGGAGACTGAGGGCTTCTCACCCAAAACCACATCTACTGTGACCACCCTGGCAGGCTCTTGGTGCCACTCTTTAACATGGGGCAGAGTGGAAAAGTTGGGGAACCCACACTGAGCTTGATGGTCCATCACAGTTATCAGCAATTTCTGCCTGGTCACTGCATACAAAGATCTCTACCTCTGACTGTGCACAGACAGGTCAGTAACAAGTGTTCCTGGCATGTGGTGGTCAGACCCTGTCCCACATGTGCCCTGTGGCATGCCCAGGCCTCTCAGAGGAGGGCTAGTGGCAGGCAGGACTCCCACAGCATGGACCACAGCTCTGTGACTGTGCCAAGGTGTGGCTCCCCTCTTCAGGCCAGTTACCGAGACATAACTGAGGCACACTGTTTATTGACTGGTGAACACACTCCGAGGAAACGAGCAGAATAGAAAGATAATCAATAACCTAAGTCCCATCCCAGTCATCAAGTTACATATTTATGCAAACCATAAGGCACAGCTATGAAGTTATGAGTGCTCAATCTCAGATCTAATGAGTCTCATGCACTGCCAACCCTCAGTGACAGTTTTGTAAGTCCCAAGGTACAGGTTCATCCTCCCACACCATGATGTACAGCCAGAGACCTGATGGAGCAAGTCCAGTGGGTTATCCCAGACGATGCCTTCCAGCCTCCCAGGGCTTGAGTCTGCAGGTCAGTTTTGCTACCGGCCATAGGTGTCCAACTGTCAGCAGGAGTCCTCTGGTCTTCTTCCTTGGATTTCATACCTCATTCTTCAGCACCAGGGCACACCTTTTCGCCACCTTCTCTCCTCCACCCAAATCCTTCCCAAATAAACAATCTGCCCCCGATTACTTCCTCCCAATTATTCCTGGTTTTGCTACAGCCATACCAAACTGCCACATTTCCGATGCCATTACCCTGGCAGTCACAGCCTTACATGGTGTTACTGGCAGGGATACCCACTGCAGGCAGCCTGGCTCCCTTGTAGCTGTCCCCTTGGGTGTAGGTTACCTCCTGTGAATACTAGACACAGCTATTCCACGTTAGCCTTGATCCCCATGCAAGCTGGCTAAGCCCTACCAGGGCCTTATCTGGCAGTTTACATACCGGAGAGCAGCAGCAGAGGCACTTGTTCATCACCCTTCTGCCAGCACTGCTGGGGCTGCATGCTCCAGCAGGACCTTTCGCTCGCAAGCCACCCCCTGGTCTGCCTGACCTCCTCCGAGGACATTCAGACCACGCTGGGTGCTCATAAACTCAATCCCTTCTGGCTGGAAGCCACCACAACTGTTAGGCCAGCAATGCACATAAGATGTTCAACTGGGCATGTGAGCACACTCTTCCCTTCTGAAACAAGCAAATCATACATAGAAGAATAAAGAACAACATAACTTCTATCATAACTAATAACAAGTACAGAATTAAGTGCATTAAGTGCTGCAAAGCAGTGGCTTTTGGAAACCAGCCCATGGCAATGTCATACCAACAACATACAGTTCACAATTTCAGGCTCTTCTTCTGACAGTTCCTTACTCGCCAAGGTGGTCCTCAGGCTTGCAACTTCTTGTCTGCTCTCTGGTTTCTCAGGTCCCTTCTGTATGCTGTCACCTCATCCCAAAGAGGCCTCTCAGCTCCCAGATAGATGTCATGAGTTCCTCTGTCTGGAACAAAACCCTGCTTTTGAAAACAAGCAAATGAATGTACACCACCAACAGCTGTAATGCCACATCTTTGGTCTTCTCCTGGAGCCACAGAGGCCATGTTATCCTCCCACTCTCCCATTACAGGTGAGGCGACGCATACACAGCCTGCACTGTTACAAAACACCACTGGCATTCCCACACTGACTTCCCCCACTGAAGTGTGACAATATCCTCCTGCGGTTCACAACCGAATGTACAGAACTAGTAAATACATTTCATTTAGTTGTCCATTTGCAACAGCAGTTGGTGAAACTTCCCTTGTAGTTGGGGTCTCTTTGTTGTACTACCCATGAGAACAGAGCTGATGCTATTGAAAAAGCTGTTTTAAGAGCCAGCAATTGAGCCTGAATACAAGAGGAAAAGATATTATGGAATTTAATCCCTTGTAGTTTGTTGTTTTGTTAACTCAGCAGTTGCTTTTACCATGTGCCTGGTTATCCCAGGTAGTTACCACTGCTGTTGCATCAAACAACAGTCTGAAATTTATTACCCATTTACCTTGTATATGATTCAAAAGTGCAGCCATTTTCACAGAATGAATCACAGAATGGTCGAGGTTGGAAGGGACCTCTTGAGATCATCCGGCCCAACCGCCTGCTCAAGCAGGGTCACCTAGAGCCGGTTACCCAGGACCGTCTCCAAGGTTGGAGACTTTGCAATCCTAAAAGAGGTGCAACCCATGTACATATGGGTCACACCCTGGATGTATCTAGAATAGCTCATGCCTCACATATCAATTCCCCACCTCTTTCCCCCATCTTATAGCATTAATATGGATACTGTTCTACAGTGGTTTTGGATACTTGTGGATGGTGTAATTTTAGTTTTGGACATGCCCAGTGGCCAAAACTAAATCTGCACCATCTGAACCACTCAGAGCACATCAGGCAATACAGCTGCATCCCCCATTATTACACTAGTTGCAAAGGTACCGTTTGTATCCCATGCAACTTCTGTGGCTGACACATACTGGGATCCATGCTGAGCATCCATTTTATTAGTTCCACCTTTGTTCAGTCCATGCTTTTTTACAGGTGAAATTAGTTAATACAAACTGATACAAACCCCCTCCAACCTCTCGAAGAGGCCCACGTAATCAATTTGCCACCGCTCTCTCAAGTGGTGCCCACTCCCAGGGGTCCAAAGCACAACAAAACATGCATTTACAGTTCACAGAATGGTTTGGGTTGGAAGGGACCTTTAAAGATCATCTAGTCAAACCCCCACAGTTGCAAGAAGTCTCCACCATCCACATACTCCACACCCCTGGACTTCAACAGAAATTGTGAAAATAGGTATTTAAAATCCCAATCTATTCAGCCTTCATTGTCCATTACCTATGGGTACTAGGACAGGAAGAGGGAGTCACTGGCTGGAACCACCTCATACTCTTCATTTACTGCCCCCACTTCTGTTTTATTCTGGCACTTCACTGACTTGGGGACTCCTGTGATCGCTTCACTTTCTGAGGCAGCAGCACAATACAGTTTTCCCTTGGACAGATCTACATTGAACTGAGACAGGAAATTAATTCCTAAAATGTTTGCCTTCTGCTTTCAGCAGAATTCTCCACCCATCCAGTTTATCTTCCCCTACCCACAACTGGGCTTCTACCTCTTTTCCCCACATTTTTTCCTTCCCACTCCCAATATCCAGACGGATTTAGCCAGGAGTAAAGGACCATGATAATCTAATAATGTTGTCTCTGATGCCACAGTACTTAAAGTAACCCCGCCCTTCACAGACATCAGACCTCCACACAGCCCCTTCTCCCTGCACACCAGGTCAGTGTGGTGGAGGTTAATCCCACTGACACCAGGGTTTGAGACTACTAATCTTTAACATCTGCTAAGGGTGGGTACAGCTTTCTCTTTGGGATAGGGGGAGGCGCTGATTGATTCATCTGCTTCAGTTTGTCCCAAATCTCCTCTTGCTTCATACCCTTTTCCTGAAGGATTTTCTTCATTTTGGCAAGTAGAACTCCTGTGGGCTGACTATCTAGCTCTCCTTCATTCACGCCCTGGTTTATTAAATATCTCCAAATCGTCCCTCTAGGAATGTATTTCCTCCCCTTTGCCCCCATGCCAAGCTTCTTCGCCATCCCTTTCCCCTCAGCTCCCATCAGGGTCCCCATGTTCTCCAAGGTAGCCATGCATTCACTGAGAGGGCGGCCGATTAAAGTAGATCCCAGGCTGATGAAAAACCCCTTGTGCATCTCAGGAGCACGGCAGGCCAGCACCCCCACATCCCCCTGCTCCACGTTCATCCCAAAGATGTCAAAGTCAGGGGTCACCGGTTTCTCCCTTTGCTTTAACGTCCGGAGTAAGACATTCCCACACACATAGGCTGACGCCTCCTGGACATCTCTCCAGGGTGGCCCCTCCATATTGTCTTTGAGAGGCTCATACTCTCCCAAATTTCTGATCACCAGCCTCAAGATCTCCCCCCCCAAGGTCTCATCGGTGGGCAGGGCCCTGATAATTGCCCCTACTTTGGGCCACGGCAGCCCAATGGCTGTCACCACCTGCTTCGCCTCCTCGCATGTGAAGGGCGTGCACTGCTCCAAGATCCAAATTCGGTTTACCCACACGGGCCATCCCTCCTTCTGCTTCCTCCAAACCTTCTCTTTCCTGGGCGCATCCCCCGCTCCCTGGCCTCTCTCTCCCTCCATCGGCTTCGCTTTCCTACCCTCCGCAGCACCCACCCCTGCCACCGACGGCTCCTCCAAACTCCAGCCCTCCCCGTCCCACGCCTCCGGGTCCCAGTCCGCCTTACTGAGCGCCGCCACCTTCCTCTGGTCCAAGCCCTTCCCCAGCGAGAGCAGGGTGCCCAAGCACTGCACCTTCCTCCTCAGGCGGGCGTTCTCGGCCGCCTCGGCCCTCAGCTCTTCCCTCAGCTTGCCCAGCTGCTCGGCCTGCTCGCTCAGCTGCGAGCTGTCGCACCGCAGGGCCAGGACCTCGTTGCGAGCCACCTGCAGGCTGTTCTGCAGGTTCTGGATGCACTGCTCCTTCTCCTCCACCGCCGCCTGCAAGGCCCGGGCCAGGTCGAACAAGAGCCACTGCAGCGCCGAGCACTTCTTCTCCCCCTTGGGGTGGTAGGACGACACGTAGTTCAGCCAGTGCCTCTCCGCCGCCTTCAGGGAGGGCTCCTGCCCGACCACCTTACAGTCCCACGGGTCCCCGCCGTGCTCCAGCATGGCCTGCACCAGCACACCCCGCTCCTCCTGGCTCGGGGGGCTTTCCGCCTCCTCCTTCTCCTTCGACTTCCCTCCCCTCGTCAGCCAGGACATCTTAAGGCCAGCCACCTTGGCCGAGCGCCTGGGACGAGCCTGCGCCTGCCGCCCCGCGGGGGCTCTCCCTCCTCGGAGGCGCAGCTGAGGCGAACGGACGCGCTCACCCGGTAACGCCCGCTAACGGACGCGACACCGGACCGCCGGCAAAGCGGCCCCCCCGCGCCTCGCTGGCGGCTCCAGTCGGCTGCCCCTCACGATGCCTCCAACCTCCGGACGGGCTACGGCCAGCGCCCCACGGGGGCGGCTTTTATACCCACCCCGGCTCCCGGTGCCGGACTCCATCTGTCCGCCACCCCCCCGCAGCCCCGCGCGACCCCGCCCCGCGGCGGGCGGTGCTCTCCGCCGCCCTCGTCCCGCTCCGCCCCGCAGGCAGGCGGATG
>JAOXNO010000001.1:21950625-21968550 GCA_028565335.1 Limnodromus scolopaceus
CAGGGAGGTCGTGGAGTCCCCTTCTCTGGAGATTTTCAAGACCCGCCTGGATGCAGTCCTGAGTAATGTGCTCTAGGTGTTCCTGGTTTGGCAGGGGAGTTGGACTAGATAATCTCCAGAAGTCCCTTCCAGCTCCAACAATTCCGTGATTCTGTGATTACTTCAGTCCCTGGTTATCCTCCTCTGAGGTTCCCCCCACCTTGGGAGGACGCACACAGCAATGGATGTGGGGACAGCAGTGTGCAATAGGCACCTGCCTGCTTGCTGCCATATTGCTGTCCTGATGGCCCGCACAAATGGTATTTAAAATGCGGGTGTTTGGTTGGCTTGTGCTGCCAGTCCTGCTGCCAGCGGTGCCTGCCCTCCATCCTTCCTGGCTGTGGGAAGGAAAGGTGGAAAAGCCCCCAAAAATGGCATACTGACCAAATCCCTGCGAGGGGTGGATATCTTCGTTAGTCAGTTTAGCCTGCGCTGCTTTAAATCTTTCAGGTCATTTTTCCCACTTGCATTTCCTATATTTTTTTTGTTCCAGCAGCGCACAGGCTCTATAACACCATAGTTTCCTACACGAGGTGCTCTGAAGGCCACTTTCAGGTCTGTGAAGGTTAAAAGTGAAAGTCCCAGATACAGTGGTGGTGTTGTGGGTCTGCCCTGGGCAGTTCTCCTGCTTGCCCGTGGCTCTGGAGTCCTGGGAGCGTGGGCTGAGAACCACCCGCTCCTGTTCCATTTACTTGATTAAATAAGTTTGCTGTCTGTTCAGTTGGTTTTGGTTTTTTTAATGCAACTGCCATGCGTGCTGGTATTTAACACCCTATTTCCCGATTAGTTGCCCAGAAAGATCCAAAATAGTATTTTTCAAGAGGCATAACAGTAGCCATTTTAGTGAGAGGAAAACAGTGACTTATAATAAAATAGCTGTACTTGTCCACAAATTTTTTTTTTTTGAAAGACTCTGCTGTGTCAATAAAAACAAGGTTAATGATTAGAAGGGATATTTGTAACTGGAAGGTTTATTTTCTTCCGTTACATGTGGTCTTCATTGCAAGTGTGTTGTGTCCGTCTAGTTGAGCTTTAACAGAAGTTTGAAGGCCTGGCTTTTGTTCTCGGATCTGCCACTACTCTTGTTGTGTGACTGGGGACAGAGCATGTCACTTCTAAGCTTTTGTTTCTGCACTGCTAAGGGGGAGACCCAAGTTCCTGCCTTTACAGCCTGAAAGCTGTCTGTGTCTTCTTGTTGCAGACAAGCTGACGGTCGGAAAGTCCTGCGGTCGAGCATACGGGAGTTCCTGTGCAGCGAGGCTATGTTTCACCTGGGAATTCCAACAACGAGGGCTGGAACGTGTGTGACATCCGACTCAAAAGTCATCCGTGACATATTTTATGATGGGAATCCAAAAAGTGAAAGGTGTACAGTTGTCCTGAGAATAGCTTCTACGTTTATAAGGTAGATGCGTATTTTGTTGGGGTTTTTTTTTCATTCTTTTAAAATCAAGCACACCACAGTCTTTTAAAATATCATTTTAAGTGTATTTCCATAACAGCACCATTTGCCTGTTTCTTGTTCTGGAGTCTTGGAGTTCTTTTGCTGGGCTGCAGGAGGCTGCTCTTCTTGCCCAGTGGATGGCATGAGCTGGTGTCTTTGCACTAGGATGCTAAGGATGCTAGCCTGGGAGAAAGAAGAACTTAAGTTGTGCAGACCTCAGAAGAGATTTTTCATGTTTATGCCTGCACAGAATACATGGGGTTTTTTTGATGTTGGTAGTTAGTAGTGGCGGCTTATAGTTCTACCCTTAATTCCAAAGCTGTTCTAATGCAGTACTGTCAAAGTTTGGGCGTACTTTCCCTGCCTGAGTTTTCTGCTCTGACACAAAACATTAGGAGTTTTAGGAAGTTGTACTGCTTCTTGTAAGGTAACAGAGTATTAGAGGAAGGTGAGGCATAAGGAATATGGGCATGTATATGCATGTGTATATATATCTGTGTGTGCCTGTGTGCATGTATGTATATGTGGAGAATCTATTTTACACGCTTGCTGTACATTATAGTATTTTAAGTAAGCCCTGTTCCTGTATATTTACTCAGGCTAAGAATTTTTCTGTAGAAATAGTTGTAAGAAACTTTAATGAGCTGATGATCAGTTACTGGCTTGGATCTTGATCTATTGATCTATTTACCCATGGATATATGTGCTTCCTTGCATTGAGTCACTGAGCCTTGCCAGTGTAGGAACTTCCTACAGTGTAGGTGTAGGAATCTTGTGGGTCTTTTCCCTCAGTCAGTTGAAGGACTGGTATTAAACTTAAGAGATGATGTGGTGTTAATTGCAAAAACAGTAAATGTTTTTACACTATGTAATGTCAAATGAAGTTAATAGTATCAGATAAGACTAAACCATGTTTTTTATTATTTTAAAACAGATTTGGTTCTTTTGAAATTTTTAAACCTCCTGATGAATACACAGGACGCAAGGGTCCCAGTGTTAACCGAAATGATATTCGAATACAGATGCTTGATTATGTGATCGGCACTTTCTATCCAGAAATCCAGGCAGCTTATTCAGACAACAGTATTCAGAGGAACGCTGCTTTCTTCAAAGAGGTAAGAAATATCAGATTCTCTTCATAAATCCATAGCTGTCATCTTTAGCATCTTCACCGTCAAGCACAGATGACTGGAGTCAGTTAATACCTTGTATCATCTGATTGCTTGAACCGTTGATTGCTTGTTCCCATTTTCTTTGGAGAAAACGCTCTCAATAGAACTGCTTATCGATGAAAGCAGTGTTGATATTGATCAAACCAGTGAAAGCATTTTAACCTTTTTAATAACAAATCATGATTTCTCTGCTCTGGGAGAGCTTCTCAAGACTTGTCTTTGTTTTCTGAGAGTGGCTTAGACTGTGAGGAGGAATTCTGGCCCCAACTGTCAGATGATGAGTTGATGGTACTGCGACATTGCTTGCAAGGCATCATCTTGTAAATTACTGAGAACATGGAGTCACTTCCTGTCTCTCACTTTTCAAATTACCAACAGGAATGTTGACTGCAAATGACTTTAACTTCAGGCTTTAGAATTGAAATGTTTAAAGGCAGTCAGGCACTGCAAGGGCTTGCCTGAGAAAGTTGCAAAACCTTCTTTTGGGAAGGTTTGGGAATGATAAGATCAGGTGAGATAAGTATGTCTTAGATGCAGTGTGGTATCAGGTCATTCTGCAGTGGCCCAGAGGAGAGGCTGGGTTCTATTTTGAACCCTTTTTTAGCTACTATATACATTTGGACTTTAATAATTACTGCAGATCCATAATAAATAATCAGAACTGTAACATTAGTAAATGTAGAATTGCGGTATTTCTCTTTGAAGTAAAGCACAGTTAAATTAATTGGTATCTGCACTTTATCTCCTGGATATACATTTTGCTGCACTGTTGATGTTGTATTGCTGTTTCTGACATTGAATTTCTATTCCTTTATATCCAACTATATTCCTTTGTCTCAGTGAGTAAAGAAAGAATTTGGGGTCAGGGAATAAGATACTTCTCTTCCTGTTTTAGTGATTAGTATGTAGTAATGCTGCCCTTGCAGAAGGGATCCAGTTGGAAATTCCTGGAGAACTGTCATAAAGGCTCAGGTTTGGATCACCTGAAGTTCAAATAATGTTAATACCCAAATAAGAATGTTGTAACTACCCAATAAACAGAATAAGAAAAAAATACCACAGTTGAATACATTTAATTAGACTACATAAAAGAAGTTGTGGTACTTTAAATCCTGAGAGAATGGCTGCAACAAGATAATGCAAGGTGTGGTGTGTGTGGTCCACCAGTGGCTGCCAAAGAGTTTAACTTCACTGGACAGGCCTTTTGCGTAGAATGATGGAGCTGATGGCGAGGACTGTGTCTTGTCCCCCGTGCTCTGTGCCTGCCCAGCTCTGCAGTTGATGGCATGTTTACTTTCTGATGGCAGAAAAGTCATGGGTCTCAGGGATCTTTGCAGATGCCTGTGTGTGTGTGCCCAGCCCTGGCTCTTTTTGTGGTTGCCTGCTTTTTCCTGGTCCAGTTACTACTGTTTTCCTCCCCCCATCCTAGCACCCTTTCCTTATTGCCCCCATTTCCATTCTTTTGTTTGCTGTGCTCCTCCAGCCTGTGCCTGTCCCTGTGCCCGTGCCAGCATTGCCCCTTCATGTTTTCTCTTCTCCTCAGTGGAAATTTTCCATACCTGTATCCATCTGAAAAGCACCCCAGTCCCTTACCTAATTTTCCAAACACATCCATCTTTTTCAATAGCAGGGAAGTGCTGTCAGCTCAACTCTAACATGTTTTATCTTTCTTTTTGCACTGTGGAAGAAATGGAGGTAAAAAGTACAAGTGATTGCATCGAACAGCACTGTCTAGAAAGCCAACAACATTATCTGGACTCCTCAAATAATTGTAGATGTTGTTTAAATTTTCATGAGCATGTCCTTGAGACAGTGCCCTTATTTATATATACACCATACTTGTTTTTCAGTATGGCTAGCAGAAGGAAAATGTGATCAAAAAGAATAAAGGTCAAAGTGAGTGCAAAACTGTCCCTTTCTAATCAATATACCCATCTTTGAGTGGTGCCCATGCTTTAATTGCTTTCAGGTGTTCTCAATAGCAGGATTTATTTTTTACCAGGACACTGGCAGTGTGTGATGCATTCATACAGAGACTCCAGCAGTCACAAATTGCCTTACCCCGGCGTGCTTTCATCCCACCCCTGCTGGCCTGAATTTTTTTTTTTTTTTTTTAAAGTTTTGCCATCTTCTGGGCACAGAGCCACCGTGCAGGGTGTGTCTCCCTTACTGGTTTATGGCCGGTAATCAGTTTTGGACATGCGTTGCTACTTGGAGTAACTTCCTCTCTGTTAACTAGCTTGGGTTTTAAACATTAATAAAGTGCACTTCCATTGCATCTATAGAGAATATTTGCTTTAAATTTTTGTACACTGGTAGCTATTTGGAAAGATGAGTGATTTTAGCTATGAAAGTAGTTTGATTTTGAAGTTTTAGCTGATAAGTACATAAAATTTTTATTTACAGCAATTCAGTAAAATATTTAGAAATACCCAGGTTTATTTAAAAGCCAGGTTAGCTACCTGAATTTTAGATTTCATAGGGCATATCTAGTTGCAGTTGACAGGTGGGCTAGTTTAATTAAATAACTAGAACTATTTTAAAATATTACACAACTTATTTGAGGAACGAGGCACATGCAGAGATTACAGTCATGGATTCTACAACGATAACTCTCAGTTAAGTGACTGAAAAACACTGGTGAAGCATGGAGTCAGTGAAGAACTGCATTTAAATTAAATTGTCATTCTTGGAATATTTTACTTGACCTTGTAGCTTTTTTCCACTCTCAGCAAATTGAGGGAAGTGCTTATCAGTGTTAAAACTTCTTGGCAGGGTATAATTTTTTTGTGTGAACCACTTACCTTCCTGTAAATCACTCCTACATACCAGGTAAACCAATAGACTAACTTTACGTTGGGCTTCATTGCAAATAGTTAATTCTGCTTCTTAGACTTTACTTATGTTTCCTCCTGCCTGTAGTTAAAGGGTTTTTAGATTTAGTAGTAAGCAAAAGAATATATTTGTATAATGTCCAGAATAGTGGGCAAGTCTGGTGTCAAACAGTTTCCTTATTTCAGCGTTCTGTCTCCCATACATTTTGAAGTTGTCCGGTTGACTTGCGAGTCAATCACAGAAGGAAAGAAGAGAAAGTCAACAGAAATGGGAGAGTGAGAAACAGGGCAGTTACTAACAGGAGGGGAGAGGTGAGCTGTCCTTAAGATACGTGTGTGTGGCACACTGCTGGAGCCTGCTTCCACTGGAGCCGTAGAAAGATTGGTTCAGGCTAGGAAACGCTTGGAAATACGTGAATGTATTGGAAATACATTTTATTGAAAAATGGGAAACAATTTCTCTTCTAGATAACAAAACGGACAGCGAGACTGGTTGCTGAGTGGCAGTGTGTTGGGTTTTGCCATGGCGTGCTGAATACAGATAATATGAGCATAGTTGGACTAACCATTGACTACGGCCCGTTCGGATTTATGGACAGGTCAGTGTGGCATAATTATTTGAGATGTGCATATGTATTTTCTATGTGGAACAATCTTCATGTTCACAATTGCTTTAGTATTTTAACTCTAAAGCAGATTTATGAAGACTCTTTAAGGCAAAGTAGACTAACTTAGTTCTAGTTGTCTTGTAATTCTTCTTTTCAACTTCTTTTTAACTGTATTCACATAATCTCTAACTGTTAGACTGTCCTTGTAGCCTGTGGGGTCTCCCGGTGTTTGAGAGGGCAGGAAAATATCTAATGAGGTAACTTTGGGAAAAAAATCAAGGAGGAGTACTCCCTTTCAAATCTTTTACTTTCCTAGAGAAGACTAAATTAATACTTCTCACAGTATTGTTGGGCAGATAACTAGAAGAATGCTAACCATTTCTTCATTTGTAGATACGACCCTGAGCACATTTGCAATGGTTCTGATAATACAGGGCGCTATGCTTACAACAAGCAGCCGGAGATCTGCAAGTGGAACCTGGGGAAACTTGCTGAAGCTTTAGTTCCAGAGCTGCCCTTGGAAATAAGTGAGCTCATCCTGGAAGAAGAATATGATGCAGAATTTGAGAAATATTATTTGCAGAAGATGAGGAAAAAACTAGGCCTAATCCAACTGGAATTAGAAGAAGATAGTAAGCTGGTGTCTGAACTCCTTGAAACCATGCATCTCACAGGTTGGTGAGGAACACAGAGGGTTATTATTTAATAGCCCATCAGTATTTTATAGTCAAACTCAAATGTGGTTTTTGTCTTGACCTTACAAGAAAGCAGCCTCGTACAAATACGTTACCATCTGAGAGAAGAACAAAAGACTGAACACCAGTTACCTTCTTGTGAACTGTGGGGCAGTTGTTGCCTTATATAGGGCTCCCCTGTCTCTCATTTGCACCTTCCCTGAGGGAGCAGTTCTTCTGCCTGTTCAGAGAAGCCACCTGTGCTGCTGCAGGGCTAGGAAGAAAATACGGGACCTGTTTTTCTGCTGATTTATTAGTTGCATTACTCATAGGGTTTCCTTTTTCAGGTGGAGACTTCACAAATATTTTCTACTTGCTGAGTTCATTCTCCGTAGACTCTGATCCTTCACAATTGGAAGATTTCTTAGAAAAGCTTTCAAGTCAGTGTGCTTCTGTGGAGGAACTGAAAGTTGCTTTCAAACCACAGATGGATCCAAGGTAATACTCTTCTTTACTTAAACGCTTTTGGCCCGTGCTTTTAATTTCATCATAACCATAATGAACTCTGCATGCTGGGTAATATTTCACTAAATTTGGAAATTTCACTGTCAAGTAGGCACATCATGACAGCAGTGAAAATTCTTGTGTGTTTGTGACTGGAGAGTACTCAGCAGTGACTTGCAGCAGTTGGCTCTTGGGGTAAAGATGTGTGAGCTTTTGTTTGGTCCTTTTTTCCTCCACTGTCTTTGCTGACTAAGGCAATGAGAGCGCCAGACAGTGAAGCGATACAGAAATATTTTACAGAAGAAATGGATTAACTGTGGTCTGCCAACAAATAGTCACCATGTTCTGCACTAAGTATAACCTAACTGCACACTTCAGGCTCCAAGAACTGCATGGTGCTGTCCATGTCCCATTTGATGGGTTATGTTCTGCAGCCCAGCTGCTCTGAGCATGGAAAAATAGTAAGTTTTGTTCAGCTGCTGTTTACAACAGTGATTGCAGCAGTTTTTCACTTTTTGGAGCAGTGGAAAACAGGAAATTAATGTGACCCATGAATTTGTCAATTTTTTTTTCTATCATCTTCCCAGATGGGGGAAAAAAAATCAAAGTGGGGGTGGTTTGGGTAGGATCTCCTCCCCTGTTAAATATGTATTCCATGAAGGTAACAAACCTACCAGATTCTTCAGTGTTTTCTATGTGTTGATATCACAGTTAATCTGTAGAAAGCAGGGAGTTCAGAAGATGTACTGGTGTAAAACTCATTCATGCAAGTTTGGTGTTACGCCAGCGTGGTTGGCTGTAGTCATTCGTCATTTTGGAGAGATTACTGGTTATTTAAGTTCTAGTGATGATACACTAGAATGAAAGGGAACTAAATCAAGGTGATGGTTGCTGCTTATTTAATTGTTTTCCCAATTGCAGCTACTTTTAAACTGTAAACAGATATGGAATATGAAGATAGCTCGTATGACAGATGAGACGATATATTTTTTTTAATATTACATTCAGGCTTAGAGGAATGTGAAAAGTAGCTATAAATTATCATTATATGGATGTCAAGCTTTGGAGGGGCATCGTACTGTGTTAAAGTGAGTGACGTAACTGATTTTTATCACAGCACTTGGGTATCATAGAGCTGGGCATGTCAGGTGTGCAAATCAGATTTGGATAGTACTTTATATAAATTTAAAAATCAAAGCACCTAGCTTATCTCTGCTTATTAAAAGTAGGAAAATATAATCTGATAATAATGAGTTGTCTGTTTCAAGGCTAGGCAATAATGTTTCTTTTCCCCCTTGTTTAGAAATGCATTCATAGAAGGGAATAAAAATGCTTAATGTGTTTTTGATATGCTCCAACTTAGGCTTTTTGGTTTTTTATTTTTATCTTTTGCTGTAGTGCAGTTATTAAGACAGGAAAAATAGAAGTTGGCTAGCACGGTATCAAAAATGAGGTGAAACTGTTGTACAGCATCTGCTAACACAGTCAAATGTAAAAAGACACAATTCTAGTCAAACTTGCAGCAAAATAGTCTGGATATTGTTAGGAATTTACTACTACAAAGCAGTTCAAACCCCATCATTGTCTCATACGACTTAAATGAGGTACTTTTCCCCATTTGATTTTTTTCATAGTAGTGATAAGATTAGTGGGTGTTAGATCCTTACTCTGCATGCTATTGCACTATTAATGTTTGGAAAAGAAATTTAAAAAACCCAGCCCTGTGGATTCTATATTATCTTGTTACCTAAGTAAGATCAAATTCCTTATTCCAAATTCCATTCAAAGTTCCAAGGGTGTTTTGATGAGAATTGCAGATCTACACCCGCTGGTAATTCTGAGAATCTGCTGTCTGCTCTTCATGTACCACGGGAATATGAATTGAACACACTGAAGAAGGGGGAAGGAACAGTAGAATTAGTGTAATTTATTATAAATTTGTTCTGTTAATTATAAAGTACTGTTATTTAACCTCTGTAGTGAAGTCATAGGTTATTGTGAATGTTTTCTTATCCACTTTATGGTTGCAAAGAAATGTTTCTTGACAGGCAGCTCAACTTTAATATCTAATGTGTTTGTTTCTCTTGTTCCCAGACAACTGTCAATGATGCTAATGTTGGCTCAGTCTAATCCTCAGCTATTTGCATTATTTGGAACAAAAGCTAACATAAATAAAGAATTAGAACGCATTGAACAATTCTCTAAACTGCAGCAGCTAACACCAGCTGATTTACTCAGCAGAAATAAAAGACACTGGAAAGAATGGCTTGAGAAATACAGGTGAGGTTTCTCAGCATTCAGAGCTGTGTATTTGTGCTGTATTTTATGTGATTGTGTCTGTCTCACAAAAGACACCCTGTCTTGACATATATAAGTTGGGCAGGACGTGTGGGGCATGCAAATCAGAATATTAACTACTCCAAAATCAGCATCTCTGTTGCTGGGCAATTTCAAGGGCATCTGTGTATTTTGTTTACTAGATTTTGGGGAGACGTGAGGGTATAAAAATCACGTAGCATCAAATCTGGTATTAAAAGCGGTGATCTTGATTCTAGCAGAGACTAATGTGATTTGTGAGTCTTTAAATGCTCAGTAATTACAATTGACCGACCTCTCAGTGTTTCATCCTTTTAAATTTTTTTTCTGAAAGAAAAATCTCTGTAGGAATATAGAAAGCAAGTTAATCAAAGAGTAACTGTAAACGAAAGTATGGCCAGGAAAAATTGTCCAGACTATTCTAATAGGTATAACTTAAAAGCCTAAAAACTTAGTGTTAGCAGGAGATTTTTTTTTTTATAAAGAAAACCCTTTAGTAGAGCATTAGTTGTTGCTGCTGCATGAGTTTGATTAGGACTCCTTTCCTCCTGGTTGCCTGTGGTTTTCCAGTGGGGCTGAGAGTTTCAGCAAGTATTCCTGCTAATGGGTAGATCAAACTGCCTCAGCAGTATTGTATCCCCTTACTTTTATCAGAACATCAAAAGCTTCAATGCATAAACAAGTGGAGAAACACTTAAACCAAGTTCTGAATGTGGTGATTATTGCAGAGCGATGCAGAACAGACCATGCACCAGTGGGTATGTGGGGGTGATGGTGTCTTAATCTGACTTTTCAGTGAATATACAAGGTGTGCCACTTCCTCAAGCCTCATCAGGGCCTGCTGGCGGTCTGTAATGCTGCTCTTAAATCAAGTGGTGTTTCGTAATCTGCTATTGTTCTGGATTTTATAAACTGAGAGGATTATAGATGTTGTAATATTTATTCAGTACTGTAAACTAAGGTTCTCAAGGAAACGGGTCAACTTCTTCATGTGATTCTTGAACCAAGCCAGTTGCTTTCACTTGCTTAATTTCAGAGTCCGTTTGCAAAAAGAAATAGAAAGCATTAGTGATGCTGATGCTTGGAATACTCATCGTGTGAAGGTCATGAATTCAAACAATCCAAAATATATCTTGAGAAATTATATTGCCCAGAATGCCATAGAAGCAGCTGAAAACGGGGATTTCTCAGAGGTATGCTAATACTATGTAACACTTCTCTGGGTTTGTGTGGATGTGTAGGGGTGCTGTTGATGACTGACACTATGCTAGGAGAGATTCTTTCTGCCATCTCAGGCAGTCGGGGGTTGGGAACTTACTGTCTGGAAGGTCTGGGGTTTTTTTGTTTTGTTTTGTTTTTTGAGGGAGCTGTGGTTTTAATGACTGTAAGACAAAAAAAGAAGTTGAAAATCTAAAGCTGAACTTCAGCAGCTCTTGTAGGCTGATCCCAGGACAAGATGCTCACCCTTGCTGTTATTGTCTTCAGGATGGTGTTTACCTTGGGAGGCAGTTGGGGATTAATTTATACTTGTTCCTTGCTGTGCTAAGTGTTCCGTTTTAAAACATGTGCCTTTCACCTGTGGTGTTCAGCACATGAATTGTTAGATGCAGAATATGGGAAATTAATTTATTTTGAGAAATTACATAAGAACTTGTATTCGAGACTTGCATTTTAAGTTATTTGAGCTTGAGTTCCATACAGATACAAACTCAGCCAGTTATGACTTTACAGTTTCCAGCTTATTTGATATGCGTGTTGTTAATCCATTTCATATTTGGTTTGTTTGGAGTTTGTGTATTAAATACAATACACTCAATCATTATTTGGTGTGAGGTTCTTCTCTACATCATTTTGCCTTTATTTTCTGAATTCTCATAACCATGCTGTGTTTTCTTTCTAGGTAAGAAATGTACTAAAACTCTTGGAGAATCCATTCCAAGAAGCAGAAGGCTTCAGGGAGGTAAAGGAAGATGCAGAAGAGGAGGGAGCAACTGCTACAGCAGCTGCTTGTGCTCAAGAGACCAGAAGCAGACTACCATACTGCAGTAAACCTCCGCTGTGGGCTTCCGAGCTCTGTGTTACATGATCTTCATAACTGCCTTGTTTTATTTCTTGCTGTGAACTGAAGACTCTGATCCTCCTTCAGCAGTGAAGAATTGAGCAAGGCAAACAGCAAAGTGCTATTAAGTTATTGAAACAACCCTGCATTTGGATGCATCTGCAGCAGTCCTCAGCTGTGCTTAATTTGAAGCAATCGTGGATCACTGAAACAAACCAATGACAATCAACAGGCCGTACTCATCAGTAATTTGAATGATTTGAGACCTAAAGTCTTTATTCATATTGCACTGCAAGTAGAGAGCAACATTTTATGTTGAGGTAGGCTGAATTTTGAATATCCAAATGGAGTTGTTGTTATGTGAAGACAAAAATAGCAAGTCAGGAAACTGATCTGTTTTTGTCTGATGTCTTAACTAATAGTACTTCTAACATTTACTTACTGCTTTCTCTATGCAGGGACTTCTGGTCCTCTTTAATGGAGGAATAGATTCAGTGTTGCTTGTTTTAAGCTGTTTCATTTAATTAAGTAGTTCATTTCTTGTGAACCTCCAGATTGATATTTATCTATTTTTAGAGAATTTGTGCAGGCCAGGGTTTGGGGGGAGCAATTGAATGTGGTGGTGTTTTTGTTTTTAATACAATAAGAGCAGAATTAAGGGATACTATATATATTTGCACTTGAAAATCAGGGTGGTAAGGTTTCTTCAGGTTGTGTATGTTTGCATACAACACGTGTAAATATTTACTAAAATCATGGGTGCAGCTCGTAAGCCAGTTGACTTGGGCAAGGTCAGTTTGCCAAATTAGCGTGAACCTTAAACTACCCCAGTGCTCAGATCCAGGTTCGCTGTCTGTTTGTGTGCTCTTAACAGAGCCTCCTTGCAAAAGAAGCATGTGAGTGGGGTTCCTGTTCGCTCACGCTGGTCAACGGGAGCCTTCCCTTCCTGCTCTGGTCTTCTACCGCTTAGGTTGCTTCCGTGGTCTTTGAAGATCTTTGCGCTGAAAGCTGCCGTTCAGGGACGTGCTGTTTGAGCTTGTGTAAAAGATCATAGAGGCTGAGGGAGGAGGATGGGAGCTGACTTGCTTGCAAGTTACTTATTGATAGTGGTTCAGTTGAGGTTTCAGGGGAAAGTTGGTTGCCTTTATTGCTACGTCAGCACAAAAAAGTTGTTCTGTAGTTAGCTATTACTTCACTTTCTGAACTTCTTTCTAAAGGACTCTATTACCAGTTCAGAAGCCTGAAGTCTTGGGAAAAATTTGGTTTAATGCAAAGGTTTCTCTTTTCCAAAGAGACCACCGTTTTACACTGTGAGTTTAAGTGTGCTCTAGTAAATTCTTCCTCCCGACCTCTGTGAGCTTGGTATTAGCTCAGGTTGAATTGTGCTCTTTTAAGTCTTCCTCAAAAAACAAGCTATCAAAACCCAGGGAGAACAGCTGGGCTACTGCTTATCCATCATTACTAATAATCAGTCTGTTCTCCTTGCTGCCACAGTAAATAGGTAATGCTTGGAATGTAAACATTCATTCTGTCTTGCCTTCGACTTGGAGAAACCGATCCAACAAGATGAACTCTGGGCTGATTCTGTTTCTCAATTTATATCTTTCCTTTTGGGAGGCAGAGGGGGACAGTGTTTTGGAGGGGCTCTGCCAAAGCTTTTGTCTTAACAGAATGGTCTAAAAGTTAATGATTTCACACCATACTTAAGGGATTGAGTCCTTTGTACAGAATTCTGATATTAATTTGGGGGGCTTGAATAGATCTCTATTCATAAAGGTATGGAGAAGCAGAATGACATTATAGCCATGTGTTTGGACATAGGAGAACTTGAATTAACTACCAAATTATTTTTCTTATAAAGATACAAATTATTTTGCACCTCTAGTGCCAGAATCATGGAGAGAGAGATACTTTGAAATAATTTGCTAGCAATTTTATCCTTAAAAAGGGAAATTGAAGGTAATAATGAGGAATGAAAATGTGGTGTCATTTCCTGCTGAATACATTCTTTGCTTACATATAGATCATGTGCAAGAGGTCTAGAAAGCTTGAAATGATGAATGCAGACCCTTGGGGTGCCACTCTGAAGTTGTATTTATAATAGACACGGTATGTTCACTGACTGGTAGAAATACTAAGAGGGAATTCACGTGGTGGAGCTGTGCTGACATCCAGCTGCTCGGTTTCCCAGTGCAGTAATAGAGATGCTTTGTGTCTGAAGAAACGTGATGATCAGAAGCCAAGGGGAATCCTTGTGCTCTGCTCGCACCCTCTTTCAAAAGGCAGACAGTAGTTTCAGCTCTGATGATAGCAAGTTTCTTCTGTTGTTCTTCCTGGAGCAGTGTGGAAGCAGGAGGTTGTTGAGGACAATTCGACCAAATTTTGTCCAGGTAAGAACTTTATGTCTTAGCTCAGTTCTTCAGAGAGAAGGGAATACAGCTTATAACATTTGGGAGTCTAAATACTTGAATCGTAAATTGCTGCTTGATTTTTACAGCTTGTATTTGCAATAGGTAAACCTGAAAATACTATTTCTTATTGGTCAAATATTCTGCTTGTATGAAAGCCATGGACTTGTGCTCAAATGAATTGGTGACTCTTCGCATCAACAGCTTTCTGTGGAAACACTTGATCAGACTTGGCCTGTGGCTGACCCACAGCCTGAGCTGCCCTTGCATTAAAAGCAAGTGGTGCCCAGATTACAAAACTGAAATGAGAAGCTCTTGGAGACATGTCTCTGGATGGTTTCATGTGGTGGTGGGACTCTGAGCACGACTTCTTAAGATTTCACCATAACTCTGCTTCATGAGCTTGAAAATCAATGATTGCCGAATGTTTTATTGTCAGCTCTCAGTTTGGAATGTTTTGTGTTGGGTTGTTTTTGTTGTTTTTTTTTTCTTTCAAACAAATGCTATGGCTTTCTTTGATTCTTTTATTAAAAAAATAAAAACTGCCATTTTAATAATCTTGTTCATGCCTATTTCCTGAAAGAGTTTTGCTGTGAACCATACTGTTCAGCAGACTTCAATTCTGTCCAAGTTTTGCTCTGTCTTAATATCAGATGGCCAGGTCGTGTCACAGAAACCTCACTTGGTGTTTTTGCAGTGTTTTCTGAGGACTGAATTATTCCAGGTATGGTCTGTGAATTACCCCAGATGCCTCGCCAGGGATTCTGGCAGCGTGCTTGGAGCAAGGTAAGGACCCTCACTTTTTTCGGAGAGAAACCTCCCTCTCAGTTACTTGGCCGTAAGACCCATGTGCTGACACCTCTTTAATTCCAGCGATGCAGGTTCCAGAGGCTCAGGAAGCCATTCTTTGGTGAGGATCACTCTCCACAGGGAGTTATCAGGGGAGCCAAGGGGTTTATGTAGTCCCACACTTGGCTGCAAATGAAAACCATTTCTTCGTTAACGTCTCATCAGCTATTTTAATGGATTACTTGAGTTGTTTATGGCTGCTTTGAGCATGGTTTATGCCTTTTGCTTGGTGGTGTTGATGGTGGGGGGTAAGGAGGGAGTAGAGAAAGGAGAAATGTGGGTTTGAAGGAGGGCCCAGAAGGATAGTGGTGTGTTCTTGGTGTGAGCCTTGGTGGTGACGTAGCCAAAAGCTGGTTCTGGGCAAAGCAGCACAGACCTGTGGTGTCACAGGAGAGGCAGAGAGAACTGGGTTTCTTCAGCCTGAGGAGAAGGTGAAGTGCCTTGCTGTCTGCGGCAGCTACCGGGAGAGCATAGGGAAGGCAGAGGCAGGCTCTTCTCAAGGCAGCACAATAACAGGAGGAGAGGCAACGGACAGAGTTGCGACATAGAAAATTGAGCATATATTAAGGATAGTACTTTTTTACACCATAATGGCAGCCAAACTTTGAAACAAGTTGTCCAGAGGTGGTAGCATTTCAATCCTTGGTGATCTTCAAAATGCCACTAGAGCAGGCTGCTCAGGGCCTTGTGCAGTTGGACCTGTGGGATTGGACTCGATGACTTCCAGAGATCGTGGCCAACCCATGTTCTTGTGTGAATGTTGAGGGGCTGTTGGCTTAGTGCAGTTCCAGTGCGGGGGTTCTTACCTGGCATGGTTTCAGCTGGAATGGGGTTACCTTTCTTGCCGGCAGCTGGGTTAGAGCTGTGTTTTGGATTTGGGATGAGAATGGTGTTGGTAGCACATGGGTTCTTTTGGTTGTTGCTGAACTCTCAAGGCCTTTTCTGCTCCTCGCACCACCCCACCAGCGAGTAGGCTGGGGGGCACAAGAAGTTGGGAGGGGACACAGCTGGGACAGCTTACACCAACTGACCATAGGGATATTCCATACCATGTGGTGTCATGCTCAGCATATAGAGCTGGGGGAAGGAGAAGGAAGGGGGTGGACATCTGGAGTTTGGTGTTTGTCTTCCCAAGTAACCGTTATGGTGATGGAGCCCTGCTGTCCTGGAGATGGCTGAACTGCCTGCTCATGGGAACAGTGAGTGGATTCCTTGTTTTGCTTTGCTTGTCTGGCTTTTGCTTTACTTATTAAACTGTAAAGGCAGCAGTTGCTCTCAGCTGTATAAATAGGTTGCGTTCCTCTCCCCCCCCCTGCCTTTAGCGCCTCTGTTCTCCCCCACCCCAGGTGAGCCTCACAGCTGATGGAGGCAGCTGCCCTCTGGTGTGGGACAGGTACCAGGGCACAGAAACCAAAGGACATGAGGGGTAGTGATAAACTTCCAAACAGCTACGAGATTAGACTGCCTTTTTTAACCCCGTCCATAATAAACAACCAATCATTCAGTTTTGACAGTAACTGCCTAATTAACAGGGGAGCAGAAACCCAAAGGGAAAAATCAGGTTTATCTGACTCTGTAGCCAAGGCATGCAAAAAATGTGAAGGTCTGCACCCTTCCTTCCCTGTCCTGCTGCTGGTCTGGCTGGGCAGGGACAGAGCCGGGCACTGCAGAGCTCCTGCTGAGCCCCCGCGTCCCGCAGGTACATCCAGAGCGGAGATTGGAAGCAGAAGCAGCTTTAGCAGGCTAAGCTGACCTGCAAAGCTTATCTCATGTGTCTTCTATTCTACAGCTGATTTAAGAAAGAAGAAATTAGCGTTTTAATAACACAGTAGAACAATAGATAGTTTAAATTGATATTGAAATAGCATGTTTCCATTTTTTTTTTTTTTTTTAAGTTTTGCA
The DNA here is from genome assembly GCA_028565335.1 of Limnodromus scolopaceus. NCBI lineage: Eukaryota > Metazoa > Chordata > Aves > Charadriiformes > Scolopacidae > Limnodromus > Limnodromus scolopaceus. The sequence continues at coordinate 21,967,435 of JAOXNO010000001.1, forward strand.
AAGAAAGATAAATAATGTTACCAGTTTTCAGGTGGAGAAGCTGAAGCACGGAGAGATGAAGTGATTTTGCTGATGACGGGGAAGCAGTGTAGGATAGCTGCCTCTGACAGGCCCCAGACACTGGGAGCTGAGCTGGCTGAGGGCCCTTCACGCTTCCGCCTTTAATTAGGAGTTACCGGTGCCACAATTTGCATCAAAATTCTAATTTGTAGATGTTGCTGGATGACTTTCAGTCCACTGCACTCAAGTTTTACTGTCCAGAAAAGCAAGGAGCTACTGCAACCACTTCTATACTGAAGTGCTCATAGAACACCACAAAGTTGAAGACGCAAATTAGTTTTTCTAGTTTGAGGTCGTTCTTGGTATTTCCCAACTGCCCTTTCTGCACAAGCAGTGTTGTCCAAAGCAAAATTAATTGTGCAGTGTCTGGACGGGATGGAGATAACTTTCTTCATAGCAGCCTGTACAGGGCTGTGTTTTGGATCCACAGCCAAACCAGGGCCGATAAGAGAGCAGTGTTTCGGCTACTGCTGAGCAGTGTCAAGGCTGTCTCTCCCTCTCCCTCTGCCCCTGCCCAGCTGGGAGGGGGGGCAGAGCTAACCTGAAGTGGCCAAAGGGCTATTCTGTGCCGTGTACCATCATGGGCAGCAATAAAAATGGGGGGGGGTGTGTTCTTCATTTCCATACTTTGCTCTCATTTTATTTCTAAAGCTTTTTGTCTGCAGGGAAGCAGTTCCATCACTGCAAGCCTGCACCTGAAGTCCTAACTTCGCTGCTAGATTTTTCATGCAATGCATCAAAAAGGATGAATCTGGAGAAATGGTCAGCGTTACAGAGCTGGGCGTGAGGACAGGAGGGTGAGGCAAACTCCAACAGCAGCAACTACTTGAAAGGACACCATAGAGAGGTTGGTGCTGGTCTCTTCTCACAGGTAATTAGTGACACTAATACAGATAGATAGATACACTAAAGTACCATAAAACAAATAGTTTCCCTTAAATTTAATCACCTAAGGTGCTTTATTTTTTCTTTACCCCCTGCACTCTTGCCATGTTCATATGTTTTAAGTTTCAAACATTGATAGTGATTTGGGGGGGAGAGTTAAGATTAGATGAT
>JAOXNO010000001.1:21970255-21986409 GCA_028565335.1 Limnodromus scolopaceus
TCAGTTATCCTTGTAGTAGTTATTAAAGTTGATTCGCAGTAGAAAGTCCTCCAAATGTGGTTGGTATCCTCTATTTACAAGCTTTGTTACCACTGGAAGAAAAACAAATTCAAAAACTAAAATAAGCTTCAACTAAGATTAGTATTCTAAAGTCAGCCTTGACAGTAGCTGTGCATTTTAACTTACTTAACAATAAAATAATAATAAAAAAAAAGCCTAATGCAGAAATCTGGAAACAAATGTCTTATTTTTGCGTAAGAAAGGTTCAGTATCTCTTTCTGGAATTACAAAGTATTTCAAATAAGATGGAGGAGAAGGATTACGTGTCAGATCTAAGCGAAGCTGTGAAATTCTAATACAGAAATGCTTTCTCAAGTTGATTTCAGAATAAGTTGGTATGTTCTTATCCATAATGCCAACGGACCAGGAAGCCTGTTTAGATCCTCTGGTGACCTCTGTGAAAGAAGCAGCTCTGCTGAAGTTTTCTTGAACAAAGTCCATTGCAAAAAAGAAAACAACCAAAGAGAAATTCCTGGGACAAACCCCCTCAGTCTCTGTGAACGAACAAACCGACTGCTCTAAACATCCTTAGTAACACAGGAAAAAAGGCAAGAGAACCTCCCTAAGCTCATAACCATCCCATGCACTAGTACGAAGGGAATGAGCAAGCAGCAGTAACATGCAAGGAAGAAGGGGGAGTGGATAGTTAGAAGTCGGGCCTGAGCCAAAGCCATTGAAGTCCAGACCACTTTGTATTGGCTTTCAATGGATTCTGGATCAACCCATTGTGAAAGAGAGCATTTTACAACAGGTGGTGACTGAAGGGACAAGTGTAGAGGAACAAGCACACATTTCTTTTGTAGTGCTTAATGAAGAGGGTGTAAAGAACTAGGTCACTCAGCAATTTTTCCTTACGGAGTGGTCTATTAATCTCTGTCCATGAAGCAACCATAGATCTCGTAGTATGGGCTTAGGTGGCTCCCAGAGGTGTTCTGACTTCCTGTAGAATTTGGAAGCAGCCATTCTAACTCATCCTGAAATACCTGGGTTTGGTCCTTTGACACCACTTTTGGACACCCTTAAAGAATAAAAAGGGCAGCTCATTTCCTGAAGAATACAGTCTGACTAGACAATATTCTAGAAAAATAGATCTAAGGAAAAAAAAAAGTTGCTCTTCCTTGAGGAGTTAAGGGATTCCTGAAAAAAACCCAAACCCCAGGAACCACCTTTGTACTCAGGGGAGGGATAAAGTAACTTCTACTAAAAACACAAGCAAGATCTGAAACAGAAATGGAAAGAAAAGACAGATGAACCATTTCTTCACGTTATAGGCTAAGCTGACAGGGAGAACTTTTATCATGTTAAAGGAAAGAACATTTGGCAAATAATCTGTGCAGTTGAAAAACAGTTCCCTGGAGCACTGGATATAAGCTCCACCTAGTGCTAGGAGGCTCTCCGAGCTTTTTTGCCAACACGGGAATCAGAATTTTCAAATCTCATAACAATGGTAATACTCAACTAGTGCAGGTATGTCTAAAGTTACTTCCAAGTGGTATCTAACTATCTCTCATTGCGGCCAATAAAAAGTTCCAGAACTCAGTTCCAGAGAAAAGAAAAATGTAAGCACATACATAGAGCTAAATATCAAATACTTATTTTGCAAATTAGTAAAAACTTATGGTCAGTCTGGGGGTATCTGTTAGATTTCTTGTGTGGGCGTTTTAACTGATGGATATGCAGACCTTTACAAACCACGATAATGCAGTTTTCATTTGGGAACTACAGTTTCTAACACAGGCTAAGTCCAGGCATCTTCCTACTTTTACCTTACACTTCCAAAACTTTTTTGTAATTTTTTTCAGTTCTCAGTCGACATTTTTTCTTCTATCTATTACGTAAGCAATTTCTTACCTTTGAACAGGAAGTGGGAGTAATACTTGAAGGTGTTGTAGGACTGCTGCATCAGCCCGAAGTTGGGGTGAACAGCCATTTGCTTCCCTGCGTCGAAGCTCCACGACTGGGAGATGAGCTGGCTGCGGAACTTCAAAATGAGGCTGAAGATGCTATGGATAATGTTCATCACGGGGGCGGCCTTCTCTGTCAGCAGACCCCTGACAGAACAAGAGCAGCTTTAGAAATGTAGATGACATAATTTATTGGTTGTAGGAAGAAAAATACAAAGGGGTGACAGTCCTTTAGGTTTCCTCTTTAATTGCTTTTAAAAATAAATCCACAAGGCTGCATTCAAATGTAATGGTGATTTTAAAATAGGTGCCTAAACCTAACAAAATTTGCTTGCACTTCCAAGAAACTGATATTTGTATTGATGTATCTGATTTCTAGAATGACATCTGCAGTTGCAAAAGAGATTACATTTAAGAACGTTATCATGCTCTGAGTTCCCTTAAACTGTAATCCCCTCTCATCCCATCACCTGGTATCCAAACAGCAGCTATAGCCAAGTTTTTTCTTATTAAAACTGAAAAGGAGAGACCTGAAAGGGCAGATTTCTTTTCTTGTTTATAATTTCTGTTCTTTATCATCTCTTCTCCCTCCATCTCCCCACTTTATGACTCCAGTTTATACTGTTTAAGAAAAAAGCAAATAAACTCAGTCTCCTCTCTTATTCACACCACCTTTCTGCCTCAGTAACCTGAGGGCTGAGGTTGTGATTCCTAAAAGAGAGATGTCTCTTGCACCGTTCATAAATCTGGACAGAGGTCACATACATTCCTTCAAAGTCTAGTCCTGGTCACTGCACATATATTAATGTATAAAATGTATTAATGCATAAAAGAAGCATTTTACAATCCTTGAGAGAGGCCTGCTTGTGCTCGCTACTCATGGTGAATGAAAGAGCGTTCATTTACAAAGGCCGTGACAAGGATGGGATGAAAGAAGAAAACTGTGGCAAGCGTGCCCTCGGTCTTCAGGTCAGAGCTGTCCTGAGTGGACTCAAAGCTCGCAAAAGGAGGGTGAGCAGGAGCTGGAAGCAACTCCAAGGACTCTGGGGAAATGAAGAGGATGGGGAGCTGAGGAAAAGCATCGAAGCACAGACCTCATAACATGCCATGAAGTTTGTTTCCCTTACTTAAACTTTCCTGTGTAAAGATTAGTTAGAATGTCAGGTAGAAGTCATTTTTGCACAAATAGGTTAGGCTAGACTGGCAGCTCCATTAATTCAAATATATGAAGCAAAAATAAGTATGGTAGCTTGCCTGAAGATTGCTTTGTTGAGGTATTCAGCGTGTGTTCTATGAATTTCTTCCAGGTTGCCTACGGAAGACAGTTTGTTTCCAAATTCACACCACGTAACATGAAGAATCTGATTGGCAATATAACCTTGGATAACTTTCACAAAATGCTGCATTTCATGTTTATACAGCTGGAGCTGTCGGAACTGAACAGAATTTGATGCACTACTCACTAAAGCTGAAAACAAAAACAGAAATATATTATCATCAGCACCCACGGAGACTAAAATCAGATTTTTACAAGAATGAAGGTTTCTGTCAGCAGAGTCTGTTTAAAATGCCAAGGAAGTTTCTTTAAAAACTGTGGCTCTTGAAGTTTGACAAGACTGTTTATAAGCAATTGTCTAGCACAGGGTGCTAAAAGCATTTTAAACAGGATGCTCTCTAGTTCACTCATTACACTTACCAGTGCGTTTTAAGTGAAACCAAACATCCTTGAGAGTCCACACCATGTGCTTCAGCTGAAGCAAAAAGGAGAAGATCTTGTTGTATTTATTCATGCAGCTCTCAGTAATGACAATGTTCAGAGGCCAGTCAACCTACAAGAAAGAACAGCGCTGATCATACTACATTTCTGTGTGAGAAATTAGAAGAATATTTCAGATATTTCAGGGCCATACAAATTAATACAAGTATTTTAATAATGTAATGCAATGGCCAGGCTCAGTAAATCCTGTCATTTACATTACACAATTTTTTAGGTGTTCCATTATTAAGAACATATTCACTCTACCATGGTACACAAGAACCATGGTATAATTCTCTGTGCTTTCTTACCTTGTACCTTAGCTCTAAGCAACTCAGAGCATCAGGTGCGTTGGGCTTGAACACTTCTGGAAGGTACTTGAGGGCAAAAGAAAGATTGGAAGCAAGCTGGGTGTCACCATGAAGACTGTACTGTAGAGCTTTATTTAGGATAGAATTAAGAACCAGCGGATTCAGTAATTCACCAGGTGTTTGTCCTGATCCAAGCTAAGGGTAAAAAACCAAAAATCCTAATTACACAGTATTAATAAAGAGTCTTGCCTCCTGGACGCAGGTGAATTAAAGCAGAATGGTAAAGCGGTGACAATCCCACCTTGCTACACCATTCTGACTGAAGTTTCTACTTCTGCCGTAGGGATGCATAAACAGCATAACAAGCAACTTCTGAACTATTTGCTGTTCACAGCATGAAGGTAATCTCATTCCTGTGCTGATTTATTTTGCTATGTTGGACTGAAGTTTGCTGTGGTTCAGGAGCGGGGACAGAGCCTTCCGGCTTTGCTGGGGCAGGAAGCCAGCGACAGGACTGGTATCATCTACCTGACTCCAATCTGCCTGTCTCATCAACCCAGCACCCTCAGAGGTTTACACATAAAGGCACTCATCGAGTCTAAATCCCCAAGTGCTTTCCCTAGTCGGGTCTAAAGCATTCTTAGGATTCATGGAAATGTATCAACTGTCCTACAGCCAGGTATGTCCACTGGCAACCAGCTACATTAACCTGGGCTGTCCCTCCTACCTTGCTGTCTTCCTCACAAACACAGGGGTAAGTCATGAAAATACTGTCTCATCAGAGGGCCCAGTGCTCTCTTCAGATGCCCTCCTCTCTGCTCTACAGGATATTTGAGGTAGGAGTAGGTATTTTGCAACACAGGCCTTTCAACTGGATTTTAGCAAGTGGCAACAGGCTCTCCCAGCCCTGCTGCCAGCAGATGGGAGGGGACAGAGCATCAGGGCAGCAGTTCTCACAGAAAAAAGTGAAATACCTTTCCATGACTGTGTATCTGTCAAACTTTGAAATTGTTACTCTCAGCGTGCCAAATCCTTTTACTCTCTCTACCGCTGGGATTAGCAGTAGAAAATACTACTCTCGTCCTTGGGACTTCCTTAGGCATTGCCATGCCTTCAAGCAAACACCTTCTTTTGCCTCAGCCCATACAACATTAATGGAGTTCCTTGCTACAAGACTTCCCGACGTGGCACAAAAGAGGAAAACAGCACAAGCCCAGATTCTGATTCACACCATTCCCTCATTCCCATCCAAATTATTCCAGAGGTGCCAAGCTAAAGCAGACAACCCATAAACAAGGGTTAAGACAACACAGCAAATACCTTCTCAAACAACAGGTCGCTGAGTGACTGAGCAAACTCCCCATCTTCCATTAACAAAAAGTGTCTCAGTGCTTCAAAGTGCTTCTCCACATTCAGTTCCACAAAGTAGTAATCAACTATTGCTTTGTTCACAAGAGAGACACTAAGAATAAAAAACACAGAAAAGGTATTATTCTTACAAGCAACTCCTTCTTTACTGTTAACATTCAGCTGCGGCTACATCAGATTAATGCTCCAGTACTTAACTCTGATATCCAAGGCAGGATGATATTCACATAAACAAAAAAAAAGAGACAAAAGAAATCTTTATCCAGAATATATCAGAATTAAAACCATATCATTTCATATAACTGGGTTCTGAACAGTACTGTGGAAGTATTTTAAGACTGGCTACATACAATGATTTTTAGAACACACTGCTGGGCCTGGAGCAACATTTTACCAATAGCCTTCTGTCTTATCTCTGTCACCTACACAAACAGACTAAGAAAGATTATTAAATCCCTGAGAAGAACATGCTAATTGGTAAAGCTCTGACACTAGATATTGAGGGCAGGTCTATACTAAAGCGTAGTAGCATATACTATATAGTGTAGGCATTCAAGCTAGCTCTAAATAATTTAACGTGCTGAGTTCTGCCAGCACACAACTCAGGGTTGCTTCCTTTTCTTTGCTGAATACATGAATCTGTATACAGATCGTGCTGGTGGCCGATCCGGACGTTTAAAACTAAGATAATTACATCTTTCTACACTGCACCAAACTTTGTGTATAGCATACTCACAGTAAATGGAAATCCAAACTTACAAGAAAGTAGATTCCAGAACACTTCAATACATCTGTGAGTACATGTTTCCATGACAGAAGCTAATCTTGTACAGAGTAACAAAAAATTTTCTTTAAAATACCATTAGCTATACTAATAAAATGCTCCAACATATATGCGGTTTCCCTCTATATTCCAGTAGTAAGAACAGCTTCTATTTAACTTCAAAACATCCTTGAAGCTGGAGTTCCCACAGAAACATAAAATATATCCTTATCAAGATGCATGAGCTTTCACGTAATTAAATGATTTTTCTTTTTTCCCCTTTATCTTTGATCTGCCAAATAAAAACTAGCACAAACATTATAAATAATACACCTTCTTTTAAAAAAACCAAGGAAACCAATGGTGTCAAAACTACTGCTGCAAAATCTACGAGCCTAGGAGCAAACGCTTCCCTCCAAGCCCTTTTATTTCATATAGACCTTCAAATTTTTAATTTATACATAAAAATACAAGTTTATGTTACTATTTATAAGGTAAATCTGAACATTTTAGTCAGTAATGGACCATCCACTGAATCACTTCTGGGAGCAAAGAGAAAATTAAAGAGAACAGATCTATGTGCAAATCTTGTTTTGAAAAAGAACTAATAAAGAGCATAACATTAATTGCTAAATTATGGACTCACTATTTCTACCATACTCACTGAGATACAAGTGGAGCAGTAATAGAGCGCTTCATCAGCACTGGCAGAGATAAGAGCTCGCTCAGCTGTACAGCCGTTTCGTCTGTCGCTGACTGTACCACAGGATCCACGGGAAAAGTGTACGATCTCGGTATCACATGATGCAAGAGATGGGAGACTGGCAGTTCTGCTAAATTTCAAAATACATAAACATTGTATGTTACTATATTTAAGCAATTTGATAATCTGTTTCTATTAAACTCTACAAACCCCTCTAGATTAGAAAATCATAATGTGTCAAAATGTATTTCTCATCTTTGTGCCTAGAAGGAAATTGTTTGGCTACTGCAGATCACAGTATTGGTAATCTATTGGTAATTCTGGTGTTTTTTCTGGCTCTCAGCTTTCTTGCTCAAGTTTACCACATCTTCTATTAATTTATGGTTCCAACAGTTCTACTCACACATCAAATCATAACTATCTTGGTATTTTTCAATACAGTACTGATCCGATAAGGCTTTCAAATAAGCTTGTTCTTTCTTCCACGTATCTTCCTCTCCCCCTTCCTCCTCCTTAGGCTTGGGAGCATTAGCTTCAGACAATAAGGTTTCCTGAGTCACAGGATCTTGTGGAATCGCTTTTTCAGGTTCTTCTGCCTAAAAAAAACAAATGGACAAATTTTATGGGAGATGCTGGCTTTGTCTACTCACACTTGATGTGTTTTTACACATAACTGACTGGTTGTTCCAATGAAAATAAAAGACCTTACTGACCTGTACTTGTCTGACATGTAAAAATGATATGATATTACAGTGACTACTAGATCAGGACAGAAACTTAGCACCTTAACTACCAGTGTGTTTAATCCTTTGAAGAAAAAGGAAGTCTTCTCAACAAATACTTTGTTTCTTACCTGTAAATTCTTCTGTGAGGAATCTGGAGAAGGGTCCTTGTTGACCACATCTGCAATTACTGTAATTACAAGTAAATAAAAGGAAGCATGTACTTAGACCTGCATATAATACATAGTTCATACTTCAGATCTGCTCCCAAAGTTCTTCAAATTTTCTCTATAGACTATCACAGAAAAAACCATCCCAGTAACAGTCCCTCCCCATAGTCCCACCCAGGTAGTTTTATGCACATTCTCTACTTGAGATCACACGAGGTCCTGTTTCCTCTTGTATATAGGAGACAAGATTAAGCTCAAATTCTTTCCTCTGAATTCTAACAGTGTCCAAAAAGTTATGCAAGGAATTAAGTAGTAAGTACCCATTTTGAAAATAAACATTTATAGTTACTTTCATGAGCCCTTAAACAAATGCTGACCAAATAAACTTAATTTTATTTTACCTTCTTGTTTCTCTTCCATTGTATTTTCTTTTTTGTCATCTTTAGTATTAGCATCAGGAACGCCTGGAACACTGTCAGATGACTGTGACTGTGGTAAAGTCTTCTCCTGAACTTGTGATGGTTTTGCCTCCTTTCTGCTCCCTTCAGCCAGAGGTAATTCTTCACTGTACAGAAGCGTCTGAACTGTGGAGTCAGAGGAAGGACCTGAAATGGTTTTACGGTGAGGTATTGGATCATCTTCTGTGGATGGGGCCCACTTCCCTACTTGGATGCTTGACTGGGATGCGTGACCAAACGGGCTCCAACGAGATTTCAAAGGCTCTGTGTCTGAAACCAGTTCTCCAATTTTGATGTGTGACTGTGAAGCATGCCCATGGGCATTCCAACGAGGTCTAGCTGAAACCACCTCTGACACGTTTTCACCAATCTTGATATTGGCATCAGATGCATGACCATGGATGTTCCATCGAGGTCTCGTAGGAGCTACATTTGACACATACTCTCCAATCTTAATATTGGCTTCCGAAGCATGTCCATGAATGTTCCACCTAGGCCTTGAGGGCTCTACCTCTGAAGCATATTCCCCAATTTTAATATGAGCTTCAGAAACATGTCCATGAATATTCCATCGGGGTCGGCTGGGTTCAACTTCAGAAGTATAGCTGCTGATTTTTATATGGGAGTCTGAAGAATGCCCGTAAGGACTTGAACGTGGCTGGTAAGTGTCCACATGAGGTACGTATTCTCCCACTCTAATGCTGGCATCAGATGCATGTCCATGAATATTCCACCGAGGCCTTCTGTACTCCACATCAAATACATTTTCTCCAACTCTAACAGGTCCCTGCCAAGCTGCAGATGGTCTGAGAACTGTATTAAAATCATACTCATTTTGCTGATGCAATGCTGCATTGTCTTCTCCTTCCAGTGCTCCTCTCAAGACAGGCTGATTTTCGCTTACTTGAGAAGTCTCAGGAAGATCCGAGCTAATATTTCGGAATGCTTCATCTAGCAAAGATCCTTGTACACTAATGGCAACAAGCTGTTCTTCTTGTGGCTTTGATAAGAAATCTTCTATATTCACACTGGATTCAGGCACGGAATCGGCACTGTACAAAGGACTGCATGCTTTCTCTGAACTCTGGAGGCAGCTTTCAGATCCTGCTGCTTCAGGCTGAAAGCGCTGATCAGCATGACTATTTGTCGGCTCTGGCACGGGCGGTGCTTCCTCAGCAGAAGCAGCACATTCCAGCCCAGGCTCAGGTTCTTTTCTGCCAACTGTCTCATCAGATTGCAGAGGTTTCACAGAAGACACCTAAAAAAGAAATAATTATTACACCGCAGGGCTGGTCACATAATCAAGCCACTTATTAGTGTACCACTTTATTACAAGTAAGATTTAAAGTTTTCCAATTTTTCAGATGTGCTACAAATAATGTGATAACTACTCACCCTGCTGTTACAGTGAACCTTGTGCTTACCGTAGTGAAATGAACCATGAAACGAACTCCCTTGAGGGAAACTTGGAACAGCAACCTGGAATTTATGTAAGAAAATAAACTCACCTCTGAATGTGGACCTTTCACAACAGGGTTTTTGTCTAAAGCCAACTGGCACTGATTATAAGGAATAATATCTAATTTTCTCCTGTAGTTTCCATCTGGAAGTTTTTCAAGCATTTCCTGTGAGTAAAAATGACAAAACCAAAAGTCTTTAAGTACCAAGCACCAAATTTTCTGAATTACATTTCTTAAATCTTTTCAGAAGATACCTCGATGCGTTTTTGATCTTCCAATAGAAACTTAAGACGGGCTGTTTCCAACTTGTGTCGCTGGATTTTCCATAATGCTCTTTGTTCCCTACGGGCTGCATCATCAGAAAGTTTGCTATAATGGTCAATTAATTCCTGCCTAAAGGAAGGTAAAAATAAAGCTAAGTTCAGATTTTTTCATACTGATTTTCATCTTCTCCTCTAAAGTGTAAGACCTTTCAGCACTTCAGAACTGAGAAGCAATTTTTTAAAAGTAGAAGCCAGAGGCTTCAATCACAGAGAATAAACAGGCAGAGAAAATGGGACTGTGTTCTTAGTCAATATGTATTTCTGTAACTATTCTTAGTAGGTCACTTACTCAGCTTAAGTATTTTTAGATATAACAGAAGAAAGTAAAATACAACTAGATGCACAATAAGAGCAATTTAAATAATTACCAATATAACTCCTCCGTCTGCTTTTTACTTCTGCTCTGACATATACATGACTGTTTTCGCTGTAGGCTCAGCTTTTAATGTAGGTTTTTTTTTTTCCCTGAAATTCTGATCATAATAAAAAACATACTGGATACGGTTGGCACAAATCAGTGGGTCCCAGATTTTTTGGCCACTAACCATTCCTAAATCAAAAAATTGCTCATAGATTACCAAAAATCCTTACATTCACCCTTTAACTGCAAACATTACCTTGTAGAGCAATGTCTGAGAACTGCTAGAACCATACATTTTAACATATAATAATTTTTCCTGAGGCCTTTGTGATGGTTTTGGAGTATCTAGGTTTTGGGCGACTACTCAGATACATTTACCTTGCCTTCTTTTCCAGTTCTTCTTCTAAAGCTTTCAGTCTTTTTTCTCTCTCTCGGAGCTCTCGGGCATAGCTGAAATCATCATCGATCTCCTCTTGCTTTATTGCAAGGCGACGCTGCATAAATATTAAACACTTTTAAAAGCCACTCTCGGTACCAGCTGTAACACACACATCTGGAAGAAGTTCTTATTTGTACCCCATGAGCTACTCATTCAACTTCAGCACAATGAATCAAGACAACCTTTCAATTATTTGCCTAAGAAACACAGTTGGCCTTTAGAAACACACACACAAATACCTCTTGGTCTTTTGCAAATTGCTCTTTCAGTTTCTGAAACTGTTCCCGTTTCTTTGCATCCAAAGCCATTCGTTCTGATATTTGTCGATCTGTATTAAAATGAAGATACTGTTAGTTTCCATTAACAAACTCACTAGAAAACACATGTAACACCACCGCAACTTACCATTAATGGCTTTTAGCACTTTGCTAACAGTTTCTCGAGCATGAACAATTAATTCTTGTTTGGCTATTTCCATGCGCAAATCCTAAAAAAAAACCCAAACAAACAAAAACACAGGTGGGATTTTTTTCTATTATTTTAGACTTGCAAATACACTGTTGCAAAGAGAGGTGCATGCTTTATAATGCTTATTAATCTGCGATTACTGTACAGAAATATGAATAAAGGAATTAATTGAATGGAAAGTCTATAAACAACTATTGAATGTTAATACTCTAGACCTTACAGCAAGCCAGATCCATCTGATACATACACTATATTGATGGCATCTGAAAGACAGAAGTCTCTTTATAACTAAAAGAGTTCAGAAAAAAACCAATTAGCTATGCAAATGACAAAAAAGAGTCCTATCTGGTTACTAATTAGTCTGTCACCTTTGTAAAATTAGGATCTAACAATCTTCTCAGTATTTTTCAGCAGGAGGGCAAATCCGCTGCTGCAAAGAACTAAGATGGAAATCCAAAACTCATTTAATACATGGCAACAAGTGACACCATGCCACCTATACTTTAAAAAGCTATATTAAATAAGTTTATTTGCTGTGGTAACAATTCAAACAGCAATTGACCAATGAAAAAATTCTCACCAAAATTACAAATTCTTTTGAAGTTATAATAAAAATGAAAAATGAGTATTAAAAAAATTTCCCAACAATAAAGTCTTTATTCTTTTATTCATTTACCTTTTCCTCCTTGCTTATGGAACTGTATCGGGCAATTCTTTCCATTCGACCCACATACACTGCACAATCTCTCTCTATTTCTTTCAGTTCCTCAAGCGAAAAAATAACTGAAATCCGGGGAACAGGTATATCTGACCAACAAATATAATGCTGAAAAATGAGAAAAATGAGAAATTTCCTTTTAAATACACATTTTTAATTTTTATTTAATTTTTAGCAATGCTTCAAGATACCAAAAAAGGATCTAAAATTTTTATTAATATCATTAGGTTTAGCATTTGTATCATTCAAAGTAGCAGACAGAGGTATAATGTTCCAGAACCTTGGATCACAGGTCAAATTCTCAGGGTCCCCTCTTTCCCACTGAATTGGAGAGGAATCTAAAATCTGATATACACATTTATACTAGTCATGTTCTAAATGCCTAAACTTTTGCCTTTCTGAATATGCAAATTAACTGAGCCTGAGTAACTCAGTGCATCTCTCCTATCAAAAGTTAAGTTTTGCTCACCTATATTCCCCCACTGATCCCCACTTAATAGGAACTGTCTGGAACACAACTACCACACACCCACAGGGAAGAGCTCTTCACAGGACATAACTCTCAAAAATATGGCCAGCGCACATCACAGAGTTCCTCTTCTCTAAGCTAAGTATCTGAGGTCTTTCTGCTTCACCCCAGCTTCCCTGAATCTCTGAAGCTGTTCTATGTAGTACAGAAAACAGACAAGTGAGCTTTTAAAAAAATTTTAAAAAAGAGCGCACAAGCATGGTCACACTGGATTCCCCAGTCTACTGGTAAAAGCCAGAAGATGGGATGCCCAGAGCTGCGTTCCTGGGACTGTGTTTAGCTCAAGGAAGAGTCAGCTGTTTAGGACATTATCAGGGAAAGGGATAAAATGTGACTGGCACACTCACACAGATGGAAAAGGATTGAACCTGGGTGCCCCACATCCTGCGGGAAGGTTCTATCTATTAAGATACTGTATTAGTGACTGATCAAAGTGTAATTTATAATGGAAATACTGGCTGACACTGTTTTATAAAAAAACCCAGTACTACCAGCACACCTGAGTCATGTTTTGAGAATTCTTATCAGAACAGACTCAGGAGAACTAGCAGAAGGCCATCTCATTTGAGACATTAGGCTTATGCCTGATAGCAGGTATCCGACGCTGAGCTGCTCAGCCGTGTCGAGACCAAGCAGCTCTGATCTTAAAGAGAGTACTAGTCACTTGGGAAAGAGCACCTACAGACTCCACACGCCTCTGTGGTTGTCTGTTAGACATACAGAGAAGACGGAAGACGCAAAGTAGTTTAACAGACACCTAGAATATTTCTGCTATCAATACAAAGGAAAAGAAGAAATACAGCACGTGCATTGTATACGATAAATTTGATGCTGTTAAAATTTTTGTATTTCTGCAGTGAGGTGTTCGCAATTAGAGTGGATAATCAGCTCATGAGTACCTGAGAGCAAGTAACTCCCTTTCATGAATCAACATCCTATTCATGCAGTACCAGTTTTCAATAATGGAGCAAACTTGCTAAAAACCTAGAAACTTAGTTTAGGGAGACAGAATTTTCTGTCCCTAAACCAAAACTTACCCGAGGACAGCACAATTTCAGCAAGTTTATGGTTTTCCCGCATATGTATACATCATTAGCAATATGTTTAAGAAATACAGGGACACAATCTTCAACTTCTTTTGAAATCAAAACGTAACCATGAGTCCAGTAATGTTTATCTACATATCAAACAAAAAGATGAGAGTATGTATTTTTAATTATTTAACAGCACAAATTATATAAATTTGAAATGTTCCACATACATACTGTACCTCTGAAACAAAGATAATCCTCATTCACCTGGATCATAAATTCTCCATAAACATCTCTAAATACACCACTGTATACCCAATCGTAGATAAATCTAAAAAAAAAATATATAATTGTACAATATTGAAAACCAATCCTCTCGCCTTGTCAACTTTATTAAAATCAAACAGTAAGAATATTCTTTAAAACATCAAAACACACAAACTATAGGCAGGATAAAAAACAGCAATTAAGTGCTGTCACACTGATGTTTAAAGATACACACAGGATTGTCTCTCTACATTTTTCTTAAACCATCTTTATATAGAACATTTCAGTGATAATTAGTTAAGTTGAAAGAACACTGCCCTAATTAAAACAACCTTTTTATTTCTGCATATTAATTTAGCAAGTATATATTAAAATTTTCTAGAAATCTTTGCAGCACATCAAAAGCATAGGGTCAGATAAGCAGAAAGGATTTATTTTAAAGAGAGGAAACTTAGGCAGGGAGAAACTTAAAGAGTATAAAACAAAGATGCAACACCAAGCACTTTTTCCCCAGACCTAGAGACATTTTTAATATATATGCAAAAATATTTTGGAATATTTATTCATGCTTTTTCATATGTTCTCTCTGTGAAACCAAACTTTTGAAGAAATAAAAAAATACAGTTATCTGAAGCTATAGATAAAAAGGCTCGAAGCAGCTTTGAGCTAATGTTTTCTTTTCTTACTAGTTGTAATACAAACACTGTTTCTAGGCGTTGGGTCTGTAACAAACAGGAAGCATTTAGCACAGGAAACACTGTTCAATTTTAAGGTTGTAAATAAGAAGTTAAGAACTTTTGAAGTGTTAAACCTGATGTTTCTATGATTTATTTGAGCAACAACTTCTATTATTTAATTTCTTTCAGGTTAATAAATGAGTGGGATAACACCTTCTCCAGATAATGGACAGGACAGCCCTGATGTACAATCCATGTTTTGATAGAGGTCTGCAACAAATTTAGGAGTCAATGCTTTAAGTATCCCATACTAGTAAGCATACTTTTATATATTTTAGGTTCCTTGTGATGCCATGACATCCTGCCCTTTATATTTCAGAAACCTGATTGCCTTCTGTAAATTGCAAGGCAGGAGCTGTGAAGATACTTCAATGAGTCTTCTGGTAAATCTGAAATTAAATTTCTCCAAAGAACATTTTGTATAGAAGAAAGAAAAAACAAGAAGGGTGGCCATGGGAGGAATCCTAAATTTAGAGCATTTTGACAGATTTTGGTTTTCTCTCTCTAGGATCACTACATCTATGAAGTATCAGTAAACTGATGATGGACTGCAGCTAAAATCCCGATACCTATTTAAAAAAATTTAGCGTCTCTTCAAAGTCCATAAACTAACGATTTCCAAATTGATGTGCACTGCTTAACAAAACTGTTGCAATTCAAGGAACTCTACTTCCTATTGTTGGTTACAGCTACTTAATGAACAACAGATTTTATTTTTTTTTCAATTTTTGCCCACAATAAAAAGAAAGTGGAAATAAGCATGAACCTCCCCAGTTTGTTCAACACCAAGAGAAACCAGTTAGTTGCCAGTTTCAGGACTTTACTACAGGTATGAGAAGAAAAAAAATATAAGTTTATCTGAGTCTTACAAATTTCCAGTACCAGCAGCAAGAAGAAAGTCTTATTTACATGTATTTATTTACCAATCTAGTCACATATAAAACCCTTACGTTGTTACTGAGCTGGAGCAGACAGGGAAAGGATTCAGCAAAATGAATTAATTTTAATATGTATTTTGCAGATACAGCCACATCTACTATTTTCTCTGAAGATGTTAAAAGCCATTCTTAAATTAGTGGAGTTACTCGCTAGATTACCAATTCAGAACTGCTCTTAACACAATTATGCAGAGAACAGTATGGACGCACCTTGTGTATGGTTCACAGCTTGTCTTCAACAAAGACAGAAGAACTGGATAATGCTCATTGCTGCAGTTGTTGAGAGCCTCTTTGTACAGATATGAAAGCAATTTAACACCCTATAAAATTGGAAAATATTCTAATATTAGGGAACAAACTTCACTACAACTTTAATAACAAAAGACTCATAAATGCACAGCTGTACATGTTTCACTAGACACAGAAGGCAGGATTGTTCAGCCCAGAGAGGAGAAGGCTCCAGGGAGACCTTATAGCGCCTTCCAGTGCCTAAAGGGGGCCTACAGGAGAGATGGGGAGGGACTCTTTATCAGGAAGTGTAGCAATAGGGCAAGGTGTAACGGTTTTAAACTGAAAGAGGGGAGAATTAGGTTAGATATTAGGAAGAAATTCTTTACTGTGAGGGTGGTGAGACACTGGAACAGGTTGCCCAGAGAAGCTGTGGATGC
>JAOXNO010000001.1:21994515-22014657 GCA_028565335.1 Limnodromus scolopaceus
CGCCGACGTCACCCCAGCGCGACGGGCGGCGGCGCGGGGAGAAGAGGAGGCGGCGGCGGGGCCCTGGGGCGTCGCGGCCGCCCGGCCCCGCTGTCGGGGCCTGCTCTCTCCCTGGGCAGGGCGGCGGCGTGCCCGCTCCGTGACACGGCGTGGGCCCGGGTGCCGCCCTCCCCTGCCTGCCGGCGGTGCCCTCCCGCATCCCCCCCGCTGTGGTAACGGCGCAGCCTCGGGTCTCCCCCGCCCCGCAGCGCAGGGCGGCCTCAAGGCCGGTACGGAGACCGCCGAGTTAAGACAGCTGGCGATTTTTAAACCGTCCCTGCCACGCTTGTCACCCCGTCACTCCATTTACAGGAACAACTCGGTGAACCACGCTGGTGTGGCCCCCCGGGTCTGCGGAACGCAGGGCTGCAGGCTGCCGGCCGCCTTCCCAAACCCACGCCACCGAGAGGACACCTTTTTTTTTTTTAATCTTAATTCATGTTTTAATACCTTTCGTCAAGGTCTTAGAAAAACACAAATCAAAATTCAACACTAGTATCATTCAAACACTGGCTGTAGAAATTCAGGTGGACGAAGGCAGGTAAAAGGGAATGAGAGGCTTCTGAGAAAACACTTATTCCTTGAAGACGATTAATTGTCAAAGAAAGCTTGGGTTTCAGGGATTGAGAAGACTAAATCAACAAATCTCCTGTTCCTAAAAGTTCTGAAGCCGAAGCTTGGCCATTATCCAGTTTCCAATCTAAAGTAAAGACTTTTTGGAGTTAGAACTTAAGCTTAAAGAAATTCTGAACTAAGCATTCTCCTGTTCTTCAACTTTTGTTTGTGAAATTGTTTGATGTGGCTTTCAGTTTCTTTTGAAATAGATTTTCATTTCAAAATGTTCAAGGAGTGGGTATCATTTCCCATCCAGCAATAACTGAAAACCACTATGAATGAGAAGGGAATTACTACGAACAGTTATAAAAAGAGAACTGCGAAGACGGATTTAGTTATTCATAAAGTTGATCCCAGGAGCAGCACCAGTATAAACAACATTTGAAGTGTTTTGAAATCAAAAGGTCATGTTACTGAAATCACAGTCACAGAAAAGTGCTGTTGAAAATGAGCCCTTAATTGCATCTGGAACGCTGCAAAACAAGGCACACGATAGCTATTGCCTCGGGATGTTTGTTTAATTTTGAAAATTCACAGGATGCCAGCCTTAGGTCACAACCCTATCTCTGTGGGGTCTGTGGCTTTATTTGTTATATAGAAAATTTACATTTGAAAAGAGGGCAGAGTGAAGTCCTCTTTAAGCAGCTTTATTCAATAACACATTTGTAATTTTACATATGCAAAGTGTTTTTTCTCTCATGCCTGGTGTAGTTCAGGAAATTAAACTTATCTCAACCACGCAGGTGTGATGCAGGAAATGCATACAGCACAGCTGTTCAGCTGCTTTTCTTTCTTAACTCCTTGCAATTGACAATTACTCATTAGAAAAAGAATAGGCTGTGTTAGGTGAATCCTTCAAATCAGATTACAAAATGAGATTTCATTAATCTGAAGAGCCTGTTGTTAAACTCCCGATGAGAGGGTGGTGGTGGCAGCAGTGCAAGCACTTTGGCATTGTGTGGAATAGTATTAAAACGTTTTGGCTGTTCTGATTGCTCATTTCAGATTCCTGTCTTCTGGACTTAACTTTAACATTCATGCAGTCAAGCTGCTGCATGTGTAAACCTGACGCTACAATGTCACAAATGACACAGACCCCGGTTTGCAGCAATGAAGTACAGCAGTTCTTTTCAAGTGTCAGTCTTGAGTAATTAGTGCCAATATGGAATTTCCAAGCACAATTCTCTAGCTGACAATATGGATTTTAAGTATTTTAAAAACAGGAGACAACTGTGAATGGCTCTTACTCTGCTTAGAGATTGACCAGCTCTTTTCCTGATATTTAAAAGGCAACATGAACAGCAACACATTTTCTTTTCTTCTGCTGTATGAAATGATTCTGAAGTCAATTTCTTGAAATCCCATCCTTCACTGAAAAGAACAGCAACAAGGAAAAAAAGTTATTAATCAACCTCATACCACAATTCCCAACCCCAGAAGAACATTTTTATTGGAACCAGACCACTGCTCTTGGCCATTTGTTCCGAAAGAGAGCAGGGTGCTTTCTTTCAGAGAGAGATGCCCACCTTTACCAGTGTTTTTTTTTTTGCTGTTGAAAAGCAAAAGTTACTCAGTAGAGAAATGTTTCTAGGCAAGTATGCCTGAAAACACACCTACCTGCCTAATCTGATACCAATACAAAAGCAGTACGCTGTCCTCAGCTATTTGTGAATGCATCACTCATCACTGATTTGTGCACAAGTTAAATTAAATAAAAATGTAACCTGATTCTGCACTAGATTCAGAAAACACGTCAGCAGTCACAGTCAGTGCACATCTTATTAACCGTTCTTTAAGCACATAATATTTTGGTAGTTTCATTTCAAAATTTTGGAGTAACAGTATCCAAAGTACCCAAGGGTACAGATTATTATGCTATGAAATTCAGTGCTTTCTGGCTCAAGTGGCAGAATGAAAAGCATTCAGAGTTTCATCCTTTTCACATGAGATCAATGTGACTTTAATATCCCATTGACTTACAGGATCCAGATGTATTTTATAAAATTTTCAGAAACTTCCATATATTCATAAGAACTAAAGATAAAAACAGACAACTTACCTGAACACTGAAGCATTTTCCATTCCTGCTGAAATTGGTCTCTTAATATTTTTATTTTATTTACTTTTTCTTGGGTGGGAGGTACATAAACTCCAAAGTGAGGTGTAGAAGCACCCACTAATGCTTTGGCTACACTTTGCATTAAATTTATCTCTGTGTCCTATTTAAGAAGAAAAAAAAAATACTCCTGGGAACCAAACTTTCCTTGTTTCAGTAATACATGAAATATTTTAAAACAAGCCTTTGTAATTATGTTGCTAATATTAGTAGCAAGAATGAGCAACTTTTAACTTTCAAATAAAAATGTGTCAAAATTTAGTTTTTGCTGGAAAAGGTAAATTTTTATTTCCTTTAAAACTTGCTGTTTTTCAAATAGAGAAAAAAATCTCAAGTTTTCTTTTGTGATTGAAAAGAACCAGTATTGGGCTAAAGGTAGAAAATGTCAGGAGGGAATGGGAGCATGGAGCTTGTTTACTTCATGCATCATTTATTCTCTAGGTGTAGGAAATAGCAATATGTTTTGCTTTGTCTAAAAATGACATTTTTTTTGACTCCTGACAGTCTGAATCAATGTCATTTGCTCACAGAAATTATGTTCTGAGGTATCCATAGTATATGAGGACTATTAATATTTATTTTGAAGACTGTAACTCTATTTTATTTTTAAAGACAGAAGTATTTTTTTCAATTATTCTAAAAAGCCAAGCCCACGCATCAGAAAATCCCCACACATCAGATAATCCTGTGATGGAGCTACCTGCAGAGTATCAATACATAACTCTCAGTCTTACATCTTAAAGATGTATATCTAAATTAATTTTTATCTCTGATTTTACCCTTCAGAATATTAAGAATTCTTTCCTTTTCATACCCCTAATGAGTAATGTGCAAATACACTATTTCTGTATAACAATGTACAAATCATATTAGCTTAGATAATTTACATATCAGCACTGTAAATTAAATAGCATTTGAGAAGACTACAGAATAAAGTATTGCAAAATCCACTTAATTGGCAGCTTAACAAATAATATGTCTTTAATTTGATACTTGCTGGGAAACAGATGAGAATAAAATTACATATGTGAGCAATTATTCATTCTCATTAAAGAAAAACTAGAAGGCACAAAAGCAATCAAAAGTTTTTTCAGAACAATCAAAACAAAACTAAAAAGTTTCACAGAACACAGAGAAACAGTGTTACTCACAGCCACAAGACACTGCAGAGGCCAAGAGTGTAAGCTGAGTTCTTTAAGAGATTAGACAAATTCATGGAAGATACGCTCACTGGCGCTTATCACACACTGCTCTGGATACAGCCTCCGAACTCCTAAATTTAGAAATCCTTAATGTGGTAGTGTATGGCAACACTGGAGTAGGGAAAGATCCACATATTCTTTATTTCCTTTCCCACGCTATCAGATACACAAGCTCAGGTAGGTTGGTTCTCAGTTATCTGTTATGGCAATTAAGTGCCATTTTGATTTATCTTCTGCATGATGGAAGTCGTGTGTGATAAAGTAGAGCATGGGGGAGAGGAGGAGAGAAAGTCTAGTGTTTTATGACAAATGGGACAATGGGCTGCTTTCAATCACATTTGGGCTTTCAACCACATTTGATAGAAGAGGCCCTATAATTAACAGACAACAAGTGTTTCTTTTCAGGAGACAACTCTCAGCTGTGAATCCCAGATGGAAAGGGAAATTAATCCCCAGGCTGTGGCAAATTGTCAGAACATCTCCTGTCTATAGACATAACCATGGGCTTGCATTCACGCCTTGCTTCTCAGTCATGCAAGCTGCCTACAGCTTGGTGTCCATCTGAGTCTGCTGCTCTCTTCTGGCCAGAGAGAAATTTGAGCTATTTGCATGGTTAACTCAGGGGTACCAAAGACAGTATAGACACAGCATATGTTTTCATACTAAGCACGCTGCTGCTTGAGGGGAGTTCTGCCCTAGGCACTCTGAAATACCGCAGTTCAGCACCATTTCTTACCTCCATCACTGCCAAAATTCGAGACTCAGATAATCCTTGTAGTAAAGCAAAAAGCAGAGAAATCCCATTTATTCCAAGGCTCCTGTTTGGTCCAACAGCTATTACTGTCAAGTTAGGCTGGTAACTGTAGGCTACAGGAAGAATGAGTCCAAGTACAGCAGAAAAGAAGTCGTTTCCTTCAGCATCCTTTAACAACAGCCATAAACTGTTTAGCAGAAATGTAAAGCCCCAAATTCGCAGATATAAAATAAAACAGCAAAGTGAATCTCAAAAAGCATTTGATTGACCTAGAAACTGGATACTGATCTATTTTCACAGTGATTTTTATATTAAACAGGCAGATTGTTCGTATTTTTCTTAGTGTCTTCACACTGTAACTCTGCCTTCTTGAAGATGAATGACAGCAGCCACTGAAGGTTTCCTCAACCCTACACATTCTAATACACTCTGAAGAATAGTGAAGGAGTAGTACTCTGGCAAAAGCAAGAAAAGAAAATATTTTCAAAGGTCCAAATTGCAGTGAGGGGTGTAATTCTCAGTGTCATTTTATGAATTTGTAAATATATTCTACTATTTCTGTTAAAAAGCCTTTTCTCTTATGTTGTTTCCAGAAAATGAATCTTACCTCTTTCCAGTTTAGAGAAATATAGTGTTTGGAGCTGGTCTTTCCAAACTGTTCTTTCTCACAAATATGTATCATGAGTATTTTTCTGTAAATAAAAACCACATCTGAGTATTTAACCAAAAACTTCCAATGAGATAAAAAGATCTTTTCTTTCATCATTCTTTAAATACTAATTCATAATACAGGACCAAATAACTACTTGCATTACTACACACCATAATGTCAACACCAATTAAAACTAATAAATACCTTTTAAAGGTATTTTTAAAAAGAGTTTTAAAGACTATGGGCAAATTACTTTTAAGAAAAAGGGCAAGTGGCAAAAAAGTTATAGATAAGTAAAGATGACTTTCAATAAGGAACTCAGCACTGGCAGTATGTGCCCCCTGCAGTTACAGGGTGGTACACACTATACAATTAATATCTGCCTTCTTCATTACTTTCTATTTTCAATATTCTATTTTCAATAACCTAAATTTCAATTAATATAGAAGGATTATACTTTAAACCTACCACTAAATTCAGAGTGGCACTGAGATAACAGTTTGTCTTTAGAGATATATTTGCGGATGTTTTGTATTTTGTCTCAAGCTAAACTTAATGAACATCAGCTCATGACTGATTCCTTAGTGAAGAGTTCATCATATGTATGGACACTTTGGAACATTCATAAAGCCTTTGGGATATGACCCCCTGAAGTGAAAAGAAACCTCACCCATCTTCTGTGTTTGGTACGATTTGCACGTCTCCAACAAATATACAAAGCACTCTGCAGAGAGCAAAGGAAAATATACATACATTTACATCTAGAAGTAGTTTTTTTTCCAATCAGTGCAATTTGTTTAAAGAGTTTGCATGTAGACTAGATGCATGAAAAAGAATGTATATTTTTTCTGAATCTGGTCCATCAGAAGCATAAAGAAAACACATTTATGACAGCTCAAGGGAATTCCTTTTCTCCCACCAAATACTGGGGAGAAAAAAACAAAACCAAGAAAATGTCCTCAGGCCAAAACCAATCAAACTCTGACAAAGAAAATGTTGGCTAGCACAGCAGTCATCCTTAAAAATGTTTTGCCTTTCATAAGGCAAAAGGTTTTTCCTGGCATATACAATATTGTCTGTGCTACATATTGAAAATGCTATGCTTATGGAATAGCTATTTGTTTTAAAATTAGGGTTTCAAAGGCAATTTACCATATTTCACACACTTTAATCTTATTTCTACATTTTGTCAGAGGGCCCCAAATGCAAAAGATACAAATTCACCTTTGAAATCCAAAACGAACAGAATGTCTTAGTGCAACAGCAACAGAAGACGTGGGAGATTCTGCAATTCCATTGCATACCTACAAAATATATTTTTTCATTCATAAATAATTAATGCTGCACAAGACCATGTCATGTCCTATTTGTAACAACTGTATTTTTGCTTCTTTATATGTATCAAACAAAGCTACATCTGTATGAAAGGGATCTTAATGATCTATCATAATAGGGTTAAGAAAATGTTATTAATTAATTTTCTACAGAAAGGCTATATTTGATCATTATGCCAAGACCTGTTCTATTACTTCAAAAGTACAGTGCTATGCTGAAAGGCAACTGTAAAAATAGCTTTTGCAGGGGAAGGTCATCTTTACTGGTTCTCTCGATAGTCTGTAGATTGGATACACTCAGATTGCCAGCAGGTACTGCACCAGAAAAATACACCCTATGAAAATAAAAGGAGGTTGTCCCTGAATTCTAATTCTGCCTCTTCCTTTAACCCAGGCAAGCGACTCCTTTCTGGAAAATACAATGACAGTATTACTCAGTCAAGCTTTCAGTGTTTGTGTTGTGTAGTGCTTTGAACTCTACACGAAAGCTAAGCAAAAGATAATGCCTGCTCCCCCTCCTCACTCCTCTTTGTGCTTGGCAACACAAAAAGCTCAGCTTAGCATCTGCAACTCATGAAAAGTTCTATTTCTTTTTGCCAGTTACCTCTGGGAGAGCCTATAAATAGATGAAAAAAAAGTATGTGCAGTTTTTAACGTTAGAAATTTGTCCCTGAGATCTACATAATAACCTCAGTCAGGTTACTACTGACTCATATGCTGTCACTGCAGAAAAGCAGGACAACATCTTGCCTGAAAATCATTAGAAAGATGTCTGGGGTTTAACAACTATCCCTAAATAGTTGTGGTTTTTTTTTCCTCATCTTGCATACTCACTCTTGTAGCTAAGCACATTCTAGCTGAGATTAGCAGGGTTGCGAACTACACTAATATCTCAATGACAATATAGTAGAAGCAGAAATCAGAGGAATTCAACTCTTCCCCTCACCCCCCAAGATCCAAGCAGTTTATTATTACCTCCTTCTTCAGTATTTTATCAAGGATGGCCAACATACTGCCAAGAGAGAGCAAAGTTTTGTCCTCTTTCACAAGGTCTGCATAAAAGCCACTGTAAAATAAATTATATAACAAAAGACTAGGTTAGAGGCAATAATGCATTCAAAGAGGACACTGATATTGTACTTTGCAGTTAGTATTGTCAGGGTACATTTTGTATGGGTGTTACACATTCATTCTCAAACCCCCAACTTTAACAGGATGATGACAACACTGTTGCCTGACAATCTTGAGCTCTCTAAACCTGTCTCCATCCTGCACTGGAAAGAAAACAAAAATGTCTGACAATAGTCAGAAAATAGAGTCCTGTCAAAATTAAGACTAAGACAAAAAGTTGAGCTTCCCAAATCAGACCAGTTTGGTATTTTTTTCAGCTAAAAATGAACACAGAACTTTAAGGCACCTTCCTAGCAAAATCTCTTTCTAAATGAATACGTTTGCACTAACTGTTCTATCTCCACTGGCATAGTGTATCCTGATTAGTTCTTTAAAGAAATTCAAGGCTACGAATGATAACCAACACCAATGTCTTCATTTTTCAAAGAAGAAACTCTGGCTATGATCAAGTAGACTAAAAAGACGACTATGGCAGAGAGAGAGAAAGATGAGTCTGTACACAGACCTCTCATAATTATGTTGAAAATTCAATAGACAGAACCAACCTGACAAGAGCTTTTATTTCAGTTTTGTCCATTTCCTTCACCAAATGAACTGGTACAGGGAGTAAATGTGCTGAAACTTTAGTGTCAGTTGTTATCGCTGTTTTGAAGGGAGGCACTGGAAATAGAATATTTTTCATGTGCAGTTCCAAAAACCTTTCTACTTTGACAGTTTCATCATTGTTAGATTTATGTTCTGTGGAGGGACTTGGATTACCCTCCTTTAGTAGGTGCGATTTGGTGCTCAGATTTTGTAAAAATGATGTGTCTAGAGAAAAAAAAGAAGAAAAAAAAAAAAGAGGGGTTTTAAATGTATTTAAATTCCTGAGCAGCGTGTTAATATTTGGTTATATTAATTTACAAAACAGAGCACATCTGTAGTCATAGTATGTATATTTACTCCCATGCACTAGCTAAAATGTTTCCTGCCACAGATGTTATTTTTCAGTGCTACTACATTCGCTTCAATCTAGCAATTATGTACATATTTTTGACACAGGAAACAGCATCCTCAGACAAAGATATCGAAGTGCTTTTTGGCATGATGCTTGCCAGCTTCAGAGGTTCTTTTCAGACCAGCTGAGGATTTGGTACTGAATGAAGCCTCACACTGCTTCATCAGTCACTTCACGAATAACTGGTATTTCAATTATTTTGATCCAGTAGTATTACTCGTAATCATTTTGAATCTCTGTATAAATCCATTTACCAATCACATTTGCTTGAAGAAAGAGTATTTACCTTCATACATCAACCATTTCCAGTAGGGCTTATGTGCTGCTCTCACATTTTGAATAGATTCAATTGCACTACAAAAGAAACAGGATTAACAGTATCAGCATTAACGAAAATACAGGAAACAATTTACCTCAACGGAAAAACAAAACCAAAAAAACCCAACTGAAAATGAACAAACTCTGGTCTACTCCAAGAATGCAGAACAGACAAATAAAGAGAATGAGAGTCAATGAGCAGGTGCTTGGGAAGATTAGATGCAAGAGTCAAAAAAGGGAAGTGAAAAATATATGCAGTATGTGCTTTTTAAGTACACGTTTGCACATACTGAGTAAATCCTGACCCTCTGGAAAGAAACATACCTTTCCATGCCTTTAGGAAAGGCAGGATTTCACCTGTCTCTCTTTGCTCTGTCAGAGATTTTATCTACAGAATGTAAAGACGTAATTAGATTCATTCAAAAGCAAGACTGTCTGTTCAGGGAGATCCAGAGTGGGACAGAAACCAAGTAAATCACATTCCCTGCTATTCTTTGTGTTGAAATATTTTTTATTATCACTGCTATTTGCAGCACTATAGGCAAACGGTCCTGTTATGCTAGCTATCATACAAACATAAGCCAGGTCATGTTAAATCCAAGACACGTTCTGTGTACGTGGAGATTATTTGCAAGTCGTTCAGGAGCTGGACTGATGTAACAGATGACTATGTAATTGACTCTGTATTTACCTAGGATGATAGCAACCTGAGATACTGCAGCTGCTAGAGAAGAAAAAGAGGTGATACAGGTACTATGGGATGTACTAGCAGCAAAACAACCAGCTTTGCTCCATCAGAGTTTACCAAACCCAACTCTGCCCACAGCCTGGGTATATTTACACTGCTTCCCTGACTGATCTGAGCTCCGAGTTTTAACCAATGCAGCCAACCAGTAGGTGCTGCCACTAAAATGCATGAGGAGCACTACTGCTGAAAAACGGCATGGAACAGCTATTTAGGTGGTAAATAGATGGAAGATGGAACACAGAGATGTGGAGATGGTACAGACAGGCAGAGAGAAAGACACTGTTTAGACATGGGACTGATTCAGGTCCAAGATTCAGAGTGCTGTACTGGATCAGAGTCACCACTGTGCAAACATAATCTTACTGTCTCCAAAATTAAGTTAGACCCTAAGTTTAATTATCTTGGTACAGCTCTACACAGTCCAGTGCTTTCACACCCCAGACCTCGATACTCCAAATTCCAGAATCACAAGGAGCCATCAAGACTGGCTCTGCACAGCATGAGCTCTCACTGGTGAAGGAGAGGTTAGCTCCAGCCATTGCTGAAGCAATTGCAGTGGCTCTGCAGCCTGAAAAAGGGATCCTTGCATTTACACACTTTCCCAGGTACTGGCTGTTACTAATTGACATTGCCTTGATTACAGCAGGACCGTCTCAGAGGTGAGATGGATCTCCGCAGGATAACAAGGCCCAAGGATAAATTGCATAAAATTATAAGCCATTAAGAAGTTTTCACAACTGGAAATCATTGCAGAAACAAAAGTAATAAAAAAACATACCCTGGATTACTGTTTTGGAAAGCAAGTTATCCAGAGCAAAAAATAATATACTATAAAGCATCACACTAAAACCCTGCTTCAGCAAAATGTTCAAAGCATGCATGTCTTTAGTCTCTTTGATAAATATATGGGTTGCTCTAAAATTCTTCATATGCTTACCTTAGGCAAGGTGCCATTTCCCCAGTTATTTGAGGTACCGGATCTCCAAGCAAAGTCTTTACAGTCATGCAGACTGATTCTGACAATGACTTCAAGTGGTATCCACCCTAGAAAAAAGTATTTTGTGTCACCTAAGGAAGAAGTACTGTAACATCTATCTGAATATCATCAGGGAAAGTAAACTTTTGAAATACATCTGAATTTACAGAAATGTAAGAAGTTTATATGCAAGTACATCTAAGTCAAAGATTTTCAATTTGAAAACAGTAAGGTAGAGGCTACTTGCTGAACTTCACTGGCATCCCATGATTCAAGTCAGTTTATCATGGTTCAAATAATTTCAGAAATCAATCATGACTTCGCCATGAAAACCCTGGAAACATACGTCTTCTCAATTCCTATCCATGATACGCCATCTTCAACAATTCTTGTGGAATATTTGTCTAAAATGTCTGTACAGAGGGAATCTCCCACAGCCTGACACTTAAGATCTGCTTTTCCTAATGGTTTGGCAGAATTTGGAGAACAACTGAAGACAGACT
Organism: Limnodromus scolopaceus; assembly: GCA_028565335.1. Taxonomy (NCBI): domain Eukaryota; kingdom Metazoa; phylum Chordata; class Aves; order Charadriiformes; family Scolopacidae; genus Limnodromus; species Limnodromus scolopaceus. The sequence goes on from JAOXNO010000001.1 coordinate 22,005,901, forward strand.
GCAGAAGATAGACTGCTCCCTGCACACCACCTGTGGACCAGTCACATCATCTGTATTAGGAGGTGAAGCTTATTTGTACTTCACCTAGTAGACAGAACTATCTGTAATAATCTGTGGGAGACAAGGATGATGGAAGAAAGGTCACGCAAAACAGAGGTCAAGTGAATCAATTCATGAACAGTTCACTCTTGGAGACCTTGTTGGCAGTAATATTTCCACACACTTATTTACCTGAAAAGACACCATTTTTCTAACATGTAGCAGAAATACGGAGTAGTAATCTAGATTTCAAAAGGAAGAAATATTTTTAGTTGCTTAAAAAAAATAAAAATAAGAGCTCTTAAAAAAAAAAAAAGACCTTGCATAGAGTCTTTTAAATCAAATTTAGTAAGGGCTCCATTAACCTAAATATACTCTTACTTAGTAAAGGATTTTTAAACTCTCTTGGAGTAAGACATAGTTGTGAAAACATTGGTAATGCAGCTTATTCACTAAATGCATTTTAATGAGTTTGGGTCTGTGCAGAGCAGCAGACTAGTCACTGTTCAAAAGAATTGAACACATCTGTGGAGGATATGTTTTTCTGAACAATGAGCATATGCTCCTCTGCTTCAAAATTTTAAGGTAAAAAAAAAAAGTCAGTTTTTAAGACATGTATTTCTTCTAATTTGTAAGAGCATTGTTAGATCTTAGCCATTTTTGCATCCCTGATTCTCAAAAGAAAGATAAAAAGAACAAGTGATTTTGTTAAGAAGTTCCACTTCTAGCTTCAAGCTTGCCCCACATGATTCTGACACAAAGACCCTTCCCCTGTATGTTTCCAAAGTCTTTACCTCTAGGATGACACACAGCTTTCCATTGGCCAACTGCATCAGGAAACGGGTAAGGTGGGCAAAAACCTCAGGAGTGGCATTCATCTGGCCCTAAATAAAAGAAAAAAAGTTAAGAGATAAAACCCTGAATAAAAAACACTGGTAACTCCCAACCCCATAATCTGAAATACATGGGTCTGAGTTGGAATACTGGAACATTTGCCTCTCACTGTATCTAACAAAATGCTGAACCAACTGCTTTAAAGGAAGGTGCAAAAAACACCACAGTAATTACGCCTATGGGGCAATTTGTCTTTACCCATCTTGTACTATTTAATGAGCCGTGGTCACCTTAAGGACTCAAACATATATTTTTAGCTTGGTCAAAGTGAGTTTCACCTAGCAATCACAGGTGGATTCATAATTTAAGCGGTAGGAATATTTTGCAAACAAATTAATGACTGACAACAAAGGCCACAACAAGTTACTTACTTCAGGGTCTCCAATTCCAGAATCATATCCAGAGGAGACAAGAACCAGTTCAGGATCAAACTGTTATAAAACAGAGAGAGTTGCAGCACATTCTTATCTCCTATTTTCAATTTTGTACTGGATTTCAACTGTACCGTTTTCAGCTGTTTTTTCAGCTAGAATATGAACACAAATAAAGACTCTCCTTGAATAAAAACTAAGATTACTCTTTTATACTATTTTCGTTCCTGCTAGAGAAGTTGCAGATTGATATTGTTTATTTAAAAGCTAACATTCCATAAATATTATTCAGTTATCAGGACATTATGCATACCAGCAGAAACAATGTGTTACCTCTGTTACTGGCAATTACTGCATTTCTACAAAATATTCAATGGTACCTGTTTAAAGAAGTACTTAGGAAGTAGTCTTTGTTTTGCTATTCAAATAGCAGAGCAGTAAAAAATTACCTCAAAAGCCATTGGAAGCAACACATGGAAAAATGCAGCAAGATAATCTGAATTTCCCATGCCAACCTGCAAAATGTAAGAAATATAGATCATATTTTCCCGTTGGAATAATAAATTTCCTAGAGTTCTTCAAGACTTTAGGGGAAGATAGTATCAAAAGTTAAAAATAAGGGAATTTTATGAGGTCAAGTAAAACAAATTTAAGCAACCTGCATAAATATCAACCATTTCTCTCATCTCCCGAAATGCTTTCTGTTTTGATGCCTAGGCAAGATATGAAAGAAAAAAAAAAAAAAGAGTATGTGCATGATGTTTCTCTCTCTTTTTTTTTTTAAACCCACATTATTATAATATTCTCAGCCATATTTCCTAGCAGACATTCCACTGACAGGAAGGAACTGACACTGCGCTGAGACAGCTGCCAAGCAATTGAAACAGTGCACTCCTCAGAAAGTGTTATGTAAAGCATGAGATAGAAAGGTATTGCGTTCGCTGTGTTGTGCTGTAAACATTTACCTTATTCCAAGGCAAATTTATGTTAAAACCTTTTCCTTTTCCCAGACCCACAGCATCATAATCCGATTCTTTGAGCGATGGCCAGAATTCCTGATGTTCATAGCGATGCCAAGAAAAATACAAAACACTGAAAGATACAAGAAACAATTGCAACTTGACAAAAAGGTTCTGAAATTGACTTTATATCCTGAACCTGGTGGCTGTATTGACTGAAAGCATGAAAATAGAATCATCCTTTGCCCTTAATTCTCTTAACAGACTTGGACTACGAAACTTGGTATGGTAGGTTCTGTGCCAAAATTAACCTAGGACAACTGCTAAAAATGTATCGTATGCATGGAATCCCTTCAGGTCAAAGACAAGACATCTTCAGAAGAGCAGACTTGTTTCTAGAATCTAATTCTGTGGCTTTTCAGAAAACAATATAAAGCTCATGTGGTTTATCCAACTACTACTTGACTACTTGAACTGAGAAATTCCTGAATAGAGAGAATTGAGATATTACCTGAACACTGTCACAGAGTGATCTTACTACTGGCAAATCAAGGTAGTCATATTGGTTATCTGGATTGTTATTCTTTACAGTAGAATAAATTTATATATTTCTGTTATAATTCTCCCTCTATTTGATACCAAGTGAAAACAACAGTGACTAAAATAGCAAGGAGAATGTTTTGTGTTTTATAAGATTTTAGTTTTATAAAGTTAAGAAATCTTGTTCATTGCAGAGGAAAGCAATATTTGACCAGCTAACATAAAAAAAAAAAAACAAAAACATCCTTCAAACCTTGGATCCTCCTCAAATAGATACTGAATTCCTTGCCCGTGGTGCACATCCCAGTCAACAATTAGGATTCTGCATAGATCAGTAAAAGAAAACATTCAGTGGAAAAAACACATTATCTTGATCTAAAGGAAGTAAAGATGAATAATGCTTTGCTGTCCCAAAAGTTACATGACACACAGAAAGCTCATTCATCTAAAGGAGTACAATGTCAAACAGTTACCCAAGTGCCATACTTGCGTACAATAAGCTTCTCTAGGGCCAACCACGCACTTACCTCTGTAGACTGTATTTCAGTTTTGCATATTCTGCTGCAATAGCGACATTGTTGAACAAACAGAACCCATTAGCTGCATTTCTCTGGCTGTGGTGACCTGGAGGTCTAAACGAAAGTTTTATATGGTTATTCACAACTAAGGAAATTTCAGAGAGAAGTGAAGACTTTCACACGTATTTTCTTACCTTACTAATGCCATTCCATTGCACACTTTTCCTGACATCACAGCATCCACCAGCTGCAAAGTTGCTCCTACTGCTAGTCTGGCACAGCGGTAAGTGTTCTGAAAAAGAGAATCTCTTAGGTGTCATCAATCACTCCTTAGCTTGCTTTAAACTAATCACACATGACATGCTTTTGCACACCAACAGCAAATTGTCTTGACGTAAGTCTGCTCTACTGAGGTTGCATGCAGAGAGTTGAAAGCTGAAATTTACAACACAAATTCAAATGTTTTTTCTACTAGGTTTACCTGTGATGGTCATATCCTGTATAAGGACGTTCTTTCTGGAGCAGTTAATAAACATGAGATGCACATACTGAACTGACTAGTGGAATAACTCAGTATCTTTGAAAAAAAGGAATGAAACCTTACAGAAGCAAACCACAAAAGACTTCACCTCCATGACCTGGCACAATGTTTAAGAGTGACTTTTACCAAAGTGTGATTTGTAGGTCACTAATGGTCTACAGTGACATCAAGTGACAAAAATAGAGCTAAAGTTTGAGTAGTGCTCTATAATGGCATGATGCAATTACAGAAGAGATGACAGGAAGCTTAACCAATTTAAATTACAGTATTATACTAAACTTGAAACAGATAACAATAATGTCAAATATATGTAAGTCTACTTAAATAGCAAAAAAAATGTATTGCTAATTTTCTCCTACTTAGAAAAGCTCCACTAAGATACAAAACCATAAATACTTGTAACTCCCAATAGAGGAAGCAGTTTAACTTACACACCGGATGAAAGAAAAAAGCATCATAATTTCCAGAGACTCTCTTCAGTTCCTCTTCATTCATTGTCTGTGTCCTTTTTGCCACTTCCAAGTATTCCAAACTGCCAAGGAGAGATAAGCACAACACTTAAACTAATGAAACTATAAAGTTTCTTTTTTAACGCAAAACATAATTAAAAGTAACAATATATGTTAAAATGGGCTTTCTGTGAGACTTCACAAGTCCAGTAGGTGCTCTGGAACGCTAGGCGCAGGATAGTGTGAAAAAAAAAAAATAAGGAACACTGTGAAAGCGAGAGTTCTTGGATGTCTTAGGAATAACACATTCTTCTCTATTTTCCAGTGGCAAGAGCAATTGCTTTCAAAAAAAGGCTCTTTGTTCACCACACACAATCTATTCTGCAATCCACACTATGTATAGATACCACCCCACCAAGAACTAAATTAGGATTCCAAAAGTCATCAAAGTGTGAGAATGTGTGTCTAGTGCTCCCTTGTTCTATGGGAAACATGTATTTGAACTAATCCCTTATCAGATGTGTTCTAACTCCCCCTTTACACGGGTTCAAGAGTGCAATAAGTACTAAGGCATGAGAATCAATGTTGCCCCAGTTCTCTGTCATTGCTCTCCTACCCTTGTGTAGTGAGCTGGAAATGGAAGCTGATGGTATCTATTCTCCCATCTGTGCCCTAATCCAAGACGCAATGACCACATGCATTCCCCTAGGTGGACAATGCCACAGCAACCAGAATTTCATAACAAAATGAAATAACTAGTGCTGTCTAATGGAAATAAAGCTAAACAGTGGCTTCAAAATAAAGGCATTAACAGGAATAAAACCACTTGAACCTGAATGACAATATAACTACTAGTTTAACTTCACCAGCAGCCTCATAACTACCTGTGAACACAAACAAAACATTTTTATAGGAATTTTAAATTTGTTTCATTCTAAAAGTGTTTTAGAAAGGAAAGAGCTCTATTATCTCTAGCTTACCTATGGAAACCAAGACAAGACTTAGTGAAGTAATTTGTCCCCAGTCATCTAGCAGGAACAACTCAGCTGGAAACAGTGATCAGGCCCTCTCCTGTACCCAATCAGCAACGTATTTACTATAAACATAAATTATATTGGTACACAGCACTAATTGCATTCTTACAAATAAGTATGTTCTTGGGAAGAAATACTGTTCTGGAATCTGAAAACTTAAGCATGGCTTGGGATCAAGCTATGATCCTTGTCACAGACGTCAGGGCCTCGAGTGCATCCCTTCCCTCCTGCGGTTTGGCTGCTGGATCCAGATCCAGTAGAGGTAGTAGAGCTGGTCACCTTGAGAGTGATAGAAGGAGCATCAGCAGAGGCTCCCTCCAAACGTCTCTGCTAAGTCTCAGCAGAGGCTCCTCCTCCTTCCCTTAGCACTTGCTTTTAAGATAAGGCTCTCACCGTTAGCCTGCACTGCAGCTGTGTTGTGTAGCCATGTCTGGACCTGTGAAGTGACTCTCTAGCTTGACCTCAGACCCACCATATCACTACGGCCCTGTCAGGCAATCTAAACTCCTGGCTCAATCTGGTTACCATCACTGAATCTGCAGGATTGTGCCCTTGTCCATGAAGCCACTGTCTCTGGCTTCTCTGTCCTCACACTCTGCTTCCCTTTCGGAGAATGCTGTCCTTGTCGCTCCCTGATAAGGGCAAACAAGCACATAAACAACACACAGAACTGTCTGCAGTTGGTTACAGAATCATCACACTGAGGTGACAAATGCCAGAGCAGATTTCATTGCCATGACTTCAGAACGGACAGGCTGCTGTTCCTCTTAACATCCCCAATCCTTGAATTAGCTGCAAAGTTCTTCTGTTTTGTTCACTTTATCTCAAAGATGGTTGGGAGAAGGAGGAGGTAATTATCTTTCTAAAGAAATACCCACTCTTCTACACTTTTTAGTGTAATCCTATGTATAAAGTGCAATCCTATATATAAAGTCTAATCCTATGTATAAATCAGCATTCATTGCTTAAAAAGCCAAAGAGTGGGAATACAGATTTAGTGGAATAGCAGATTCATACTTCAGCACGCACACCACTCTCAACATTATTTGCCTAACTGTGACACATTTTCCATTGAAATTACTGAAAGCCATTGAGTTTTGGAGCAGACCTTTTCAAATGGAGCAAAACATGGTCTGGAGGTATGAGATCTGTTATTTCATTGAATTAATCTGAATGGTGGTGAAAGTAAGTTTCAGACCTGTGAACCAACAGGATCTCCTCCTCGCTGCCTTCTCTGACAGGCACATGGACACACCTTTCCACAAGATGGTAACGTTTAAGCTGCTCATAGGAGGATGACAGTCTTTCCGGCACTTCGATATCACAAATAGGACTAAAAATAAGCAGTAATCATATTACTATGATACCATACCAGCACAGCTAACAAATATACTTCATCACTTCATAATGCCTAGCTTTTGACTTCTCATTGTCAGAAGATTCATTATCCTCATATGTGAGAGTAAAAGAAAAATAAAATCTTTAAATACTTTTTGTTTTGGAATTGAACCAAAAATTGGTTCTAAAATATGTAAGCAGAAAATTATATATGGTTCTTAAATAAACAAACACAGCATCATTTTTTATTTCCTCTCTTGCCACTGAAAGTAGCAACACTTAACTACAGGCACAGGAATAAGAAGCTGTAGATCGCAATAAAGGTGAACAGAGGAATGGGTCTGGGAGAGAAAATAGTCAACTGTTACTCTGAGCACTGCAAAGGTATTGATCTAATATATCTAAATTTAAATAAGTGGCATATACCAATTTCTGATTGAACTTAATTGATGGGTTTCAGCTGAGTGAATATATCTACACATTTTTTCCAAGATCTTGATAAACAATTTATTTAGCTTAAAATACGTAATTTAGGGGGCTACTCAGATGCCTAAAGCTAACACTTCTTATTAAGGCCTATAGCTTCTCAAATCTGCCTTCAGATTATTATTATGGCACCTGGACACAAATTGGGAATAAAATAAACATTTTTTTCCCAAAAGGCAACTTTCTATTTACTAGGAAAGTGACAGAGTATCTATAACTAGGTATTTCCTATTGCATTTATAAAAAACACATTTACTTGGTACTTCTCTCAGAAGTCCTAGTAAGAATCTGTTCATAAAAAGGACGGCAGTGACTTACTCACTCCAAAGCAGTTTATGAGTGGTCATCTCCTCATCATAGATCAGCGCTGTTCCTGAGGCCATTGCTACAGACAGAACAAAACGAAAATCCCAAGACATGCTATTTCAGGCAAGAAGTAAACAAACTTAATATTGTGTTAGTTTGCGAGAACATACGTACACATCTTATCTGCTTGTATGACAGTTTTGCACTTTAGACTTTGTACTTATGGAACAAAACCAAAGAAAATCATTTGGGAGGAGACCGGGGGAGACTGTTAAGACCGAGGAGCGAGGCGGCAGGGCAAAGGTAATGGTGCAGACCTTGCAACTGGAGGTAGGCAGGCAGGATTCTCGACTATCTGAATATTCAAAACCTCGGTGCAGGTTATTTCTGGTGCAGGCGAAGGGGTCGTGCCACCTCCCCAGGCCCCTCCAGCCCACCCTAGGGGCAGGCTGTGGAGCAGCTGAGCGCAGGCCTCCCCGTCCCGCCATTGCACACAGGTACCTACCTGTCGCTGATGTGGAAGGAGACGGCTACTTGCGAAAACTTCTGTTCTAAAGCCACAAAGTGTGAAAAACAGGGTTATGCACCCCACGGGTAGCACACTTACGGGGAGCTGTTGTGCTTAACACTTCACCGGTCTTTCAAAAACACAGAAAAGGCGGTCACGAGGAACAAAGAAACCGATGGGGAGAAAGCGAGATTCAAGCCACCGGAGGGCGCGTTAAGCTGGGCCGCGGGCCCGCTCCGCGCCCCGCCTCCCGGCGTAGCCCGGCAGCCTCAGACCCCCTCACACGGGGCGGGCGGGCGGCCGGCAGCGAGTCAGGCCCCGGAGCGGGCCGCGGGCGGGTCAGGCCTCTGGAGGCAGGAAGGGCGGGAAGCCGGAGCGCCTCAGCGGCACCTCCCCACCTTCGGCCAGCCGGCCCGCCCGGAACGCCTCGGCCCGCCCGCTCCATCCCGCCGCGGCGGCGGGTCTGGGAGGGCCCAGCCGAGTCCCCGCCCAGCGGGCGGCCCTGAGCGCGGCTGGTGGCCCGGCTGGAGAGCGGGGTTTGAATGTCATTGTCGCGGCGCTGGTGGCGCTGTACGTGTCACTGGTGTGTAACGGGAGGCCTGAAAGTACGTACAAAGGAAAACCTGTACTTTGCCAAGGCGCTCTGAAGTAGGCCGGGCGGTTTCAATTCTGTTTTCAAGGATGGTTCAGCCACAGGTGTTGTGAAGTTTTTAGTATGTAACAAATCCAAGAGCAAAAATGCTCCATGTCCCTGGACTGTATGGTATCATAGAA
>JAOXNO010000001.1:22014801-22027365 GCA_028565335.1 Limnodromus scolopaceus
ATGGGGCATCCACAGCTTCTCTGGGCAACCTGTTCCAGTGTCTCACCACCCTCACAGTAAAGAATTTCTTCCTGATACCTAACCTAATTCTCCCCTCTTTCAGTTTAAAACCATTACCCCTTGTCCTATTGCTCCACTCCCTGATCAGAGAGTCCCTCTCCATCTCTCCTGTAGGCCCCATTCAGGTACTGGAAGGCGCTATAAGGTCTCCTCGGAGCCTTCTCTTCTCCAGGCTGTACACTCTAACATAAAGAGAAATTCAATAAAAACTTGAACTAAAATGATTACTCCTTCATTTTTGCAGAGTAACGCAGGAACCAGCAGCCAGCCTGACCCTTCACGGCAAGCCTCAGGGCTGGTGCTTCTCCTGCAGGTCCTGAGTGGGTGAGTGCCCGCTGGGCTGCCCGTCACCCTGGGCAGCCCCTGACAGAGCCCTCCTGGAGCCGTGGGCGTGTGCAGAGCCATGGCGGCCTTCTTTAAATATTTAACAGTTTTTCCTGCAGGGACCAGCACAAACTCAGCAGGATCAAATGAAATGAGCTTTTGAACAACCTACTTTTTTTCTAAGCAGTGACTTCATTATGCAACATAAACTGAATATAGTTTTTTTCAGCTTTCTTTTCCCTCAGTTTCTACTAGTTTTCCAGTTCATGGCAGAAAGTGGAAAGATGGAGCAGGCGTCATCAGGAGCATGCATGGAAACCTGCACTTAACAGGGGACTTAGCAGGAACCCAGATCATAACAGATGGGGCTTTTAGAAAGCTACTGATCATAAACTTTTCCCATATTTGTTTCAAGAAAATATGATCATAGTAGACACTGTATTACTGGAATAGCTTGTATTATCGATTACCTGCTCTTGGGTCTGTTATACATATTTGTAAAACTAAAATTAAATCAAATTCTGTCCATCATCAGGTTGTCTTTAATGTCAGTGTGTTGCACTGACAATCAGATTGCTAATCATGTGGCTACAAGAAATTTTGCATTTCTTGAATATTATCGCTCCATTAGTTCCCTGCAGTCCACTTAGACAACTGGTAAGTTCTGCATTGGCTCTTTTAATGTGTCTGAAAATGAAAAGGGACCTTTCAGTAGGTGGGGCCCAATTTAGATTCCAGATGAAATGTGTTACCTTCAAGATGGTTGCGCAAGAATAAAAGGTTTCAAAAACTGCATTTAGCCTTTGCTCTCAGGTGGTAACACAGAGACACTGTCAGCTCTGTCTTTGTAAAATGATGTCCCAGCAACCAAATCTTCTTGTAGCTGGAGCCAACCATACCATGCTTACAGTGACTTCTTCCCCTTTGTTCCACTTTAATTCCAGCAAAAGCGACCAGCAGAGGGCTGCCTTCTTTTAAAATAGTCTAATGGGAGACAATGCAGTAGATTAATGAAACATTAAGCAAGGGAAAGTTTAGGTAATTGGAGAAAATGGCAGAGTGGGCAGTATAGCAAAATACATTAAAGGTAGTCAGCTGGATTAAAACTGTTTTATGCCAGTTTTTTAACATATTACAAAATATTTTTGCAAAAACTCAAAGAAACATTTATGTATGCTCGACCAAGTTCAAACTTGACGTGGATAGCTGGAACACTACAGAAAGGAGGCCTGGTAACACTGGGGTTTAAGTTCAACCTATAATACAATTTAAAAGGAAACTAAGACTTTACATTCCACTTATAGTACATTCCTATTTACAATATAGGTTTGGCATGAGAAGTATAACAATCTTTTTTACAAATAATGTGATAACTATTTACAAGCATTTATGGTATCTCCACTTCTGTGTGGCCAAAGTCAGCTGGGAGTCCCTCCTCTGCCAACGATAAACCTGGTTTACTAAAATGGCGCCCTCTTCAATATTTCCCACAAGGAGATACACCATGGGACGATGGGTGGGGGTCATCCTCTGCGTGCAGTTTTCATTGATAAGCAGCCACTGTTGTATCATACTCTGAGTTTCATAAGGCAAGAGTGAGCCCTGTGTAATGAATTCCACTTGGCATTCAATGTTATACTCTTGGTCACCAAATACTGTTCTCTTCTTGGACAGCTTTACTTTCACTGCTAAAGAAAAGGAAATATGTAAGTCACTCTGTTTACTCAAATGCAGAAACAAACACTAACAATGAAAGCAGGACAATTCCTTAAAAATACTGTCATAATTTATGCTGACAGAGTACGGCAAGGCCTTCTCCAGCAGCAGTATACATTCTGAAATATTTTTGAAAAATAAAGGTCATGAGGCAGAGAATTTGTTTAATGGAATTTTTTCACAAAGATTAATAATGTATTTTTACCATCACCATGTATGTTAGACGTTGTGGATAATTAGATATTGTAAGCTGGTGGCACTGTTCTCATATAACGAGGCTGCCCGTCCTGCCCAAGCAATTCTCCAGAAACTCACTTTGTCCACGTTATGAACCCCTCAGCTACAATAGCTAGCAATGCTTCCTCATACCACCGTTCTAGATACTCCTTTTTCATTACAGGCATCTACCTGCCCCACTTGACTCCACCAACACTTTTTAGCATGAAATTTCTCTGAGCTAAAGCCAGCCGAAGTCGCTGAGAGTCTTTGCACTGACTTCAAAGGGTTTTGTAGGAAGTTTCTAGGGCAAACTCAAAAGTATCGCCTGTCACTCCGGTAAGACAACACGAGGTAAGAATTCATTTTACGGATACGATGTTCTGAGTTTCCTTTTCAGTAAACTATGTATTACGAACAACTTGTGAACACAAGAACGAGGACACACCGTTCATTGGTGAAACAATCAAAGCTTTACTTGGGTTTAACCATGAATAAAAGGCAAACCTGCTTATTTGGCTGCTTTTGCCAGAAGTATTTTCCATAAAGCATTTTGTAGTCCAGTGTAGCCAACTAGACAAGAACAGAAGAGCTATTTGATTGTAAAAGAGATCATTAATATATCTTTCATGCAAAATAAATCCTACTTACATTTGGATTAGAAAGAACATATTCTGATAAACAACAAAAAGTTGTCAGCAGCCAAACTCTTAGGATTAAGACTTTGAAATCCCAACAGAGACTGTCAGTTATTTTAATCCTAGTTTAAAGTATTTTAGAAGGAGAGCTGTTAGTCTCTTTAATAGCTGCCCTATTAGCAAGGACTTACCAAAATCATTGTCACAGAAAACTTCAAGAACTCTTTTGTGTGTAAAGAATTCCTCCACTGCTGGGCAGGCCTGGCAGGCAGGCTTTGGTAGGACTGGTAAGGAATGACAAAGTTTCATCATTATCTTTTAGAATCTTTTGTGTTAGCTTTCTGTGGTCAAAGCTGAGAGCCCACTGTTTAGCCACAGGGATGACAGAGGAAATACACAATTGGTTAGGGATAATGTAAAAAAACATGGCCAGGGATGAAAAGATGGCCAGAAATGAAAAGGAGTTTCATTTTCTGTGCCCATTCCACCCTTGTTCAGCCTGACAAGCTCAATTGTCAGCATCAAATACAGTCAGGGACACAGACTGGCTGGGAATGGTGTCCCTTCTGTCTCCTTGATTCCCAGGGACACAGACTACAGTCACCCTCCCCTCTGCCATCTTCCAGCTACCTTTGTGCAGGTGTTTATACTCCTTGGTAAGAGATGCCAGGCACATGTCCTCGTCGGCAGGGAATCGCTCGCAGTCCAGGCTGTCCGGCCAGGGGTGTCCATGGCAGGCCAGCACGGGGGCACAGCTGTCACGGACGGCAACACACATGCTCCTACATGGATGGATAAACCTGCCGACGCGGGAAATACCAGGCTGCATCAGTTAAACTCACTCGGCGATAATAGAAACTATTGCAACAGTGATTTCTGTGCAAACTGCATCATCTCCACTGATATTTAACATCCTTCAATATAATTTTAGAAGCGGCCGCTGTCCAAACTGTGCAAGTGGTCTGGACTGTGCTTACAAGATTAAGTCACAGTTTTTAAAACACTTTTATGACAATCTGAGAAGAGCTTCAGCATGAGCCTGATTCTATTCCCAATAGGTGCTTCAGCCCTACATTAACAAGAATAAAATGTCAACTGTAACAAAATAAAACATTATATGCTTTGACAACAGCATTTATTTTTCCAAGGCAAATGAAAGTTTAAGTGAAACATATTTTCAGTACTATTCTTTCCTATGAGTACTGAAAAGTTAACAGAATTATTTCAGAAAAAGTGGAGATCGCCTTTAGATTACAATAAACATGCATTTCATTTGATTCCTGTTCTGGCAAAAAAAGGCTGGAGTTTTGTACTTTGCTGTGGTACTTACGTATCTAAACAGATGGGTGCAAACAGGGAGCACAGGAATGTCCTCACGTGAGGGTGACAGTCTGTATGAGCAAGGTGCTGCCAGGTGGTGGATCTTAGGATAACTTCTGCCATGCTCGTGTGTCCCATCAGGTTGGGAAGCCTCATTTCGGAGTACCCAATCTTGTGGCACATGTCCATCTCCTTGGGTATCACCACACATTTCGTGGATAATCCAATGTCAAAGCCTGTTGCCACTCTTAGGAAACCACTCAGAGCAAAACCAAGTATTTTTGCAGTTAAGAACATCTTCCAGTGACTCCTGGGCTGCTGAGCAGGGAGCTGTCAAACCCCCCAAGTGCAGGGGCACTCTGAAAACCTTGTGGCTTATATACCCCAAGAGCTTAATAAACCATTGGTTATCACCTGCTTATCAAATCACTTGAGACAAGACCAGATCTTATTGCCTATTTAAGGGATTGTTGTGATAACCGGGGAGGTGGAAGTGAAGTATAGAAGTATGTTCCCTAAAGACACCGATTTGGTATAGCTTTTCACATGTCCCACGGTGTCAGTTGCTGCAGCATGCTATGTGGCATATTAAATTTTGACACCTAAGACGGTTTGCTATGTGCTTTCTAAAACAAATTAAGAGATCCCCCAGAAAAACGGTTGGGCAGACAAGCTGTCTCCTGGGGCTGCTGTGTCTCCTTTGTTTTCAGACACTGCTGACAGGGCAGAAAAAACCAGCCCAGATTGACTTATCAAGTGAAAATGTTTTGCTTGTGCTAATTGCTCGTGTCTCTTCCACTGTTTTACAATGTAGAAGAAGTACTTTCTTTCGTTGGTCAAGCGCTATAAAAGAGACAGCCTCCCGCTATTAACCAAGTATTCTGTCTGGAAGTTTGGATCCCTGTCCTTTGAGATGCTAAAGGTCTTAACCTCTATTAATTTTAATAGACACCTGAAAATACGGAATTGTTTTACTGGCTGGAGTATATGCCTATAAGATGGCTACAGAATTCACATCTTGCATTTATTCGAGATCAGTGGTAGATTTAATATTGTAGGACTGTTGTGGCTATCAGTATTTATTCAGAGTGAGAAGGCAGTTACACATAGAGAGAAAAATTTTTATTACTTCAAATGAACCTGGGTACACTTAAAGTTGCTCAAATAATGCAGTGTTTCACCTATTTATTAATAAATGATAATTATGTGAAGCTGTATGAAAGCAAATGCTAGCAGATGTGTACTTCGGTATGTAGCACAAAAAATAGTATTAAAATTCTTAAGTTAAAAGTTAACAGAATTACTGACTGAGTACTTCATTATTGTTCCTAGCATAATACTGATAAACAGGTCTTCACTACAGAGAAGTTGGGGAATTAGTTAAGGTGACAGGGGGTCTGAGTAATGTGTAGTTTATCTATTATGAATAGAAAAGTGAGATTATTAGTTAAAAGCATTGAATATCAAAACAAAACATTTTGTAGAAATTTTTAATTCCATGAAACCATTTTTCAAATTACTTACGGGTGTTAATTTTTATTTCCATTTCTTATTACAGGATTTATTAGCAGAAATGTTTAGATATTAATAATACGTAAGTGGATCTACTGTAAAATATCTGGCTTGATTATGAGGATAAAATGAATATGTTTGTAATAGTATATCAGCTAGTATTACTGGTGATCAAAATATATTTTTTCAGAAACAGCAGCCTTTTGTGCTTATACCTAGATATAGCACATTCAGACAATGTGCTATATATCATTTAGATGTTTATACCTAAATGCTAGATTATTAATCCTAGCATCTTTGAAATCAATGACAAACCACCATTGATTCGTCCTTAGCTGTCTTCTTTAAGCTACTGGGAAAATTACAATATCTGTTTAAATAAGTCAGAAAAAAATGACAGCATGCAAGGTTCCAGGAATCAAAGACATATTGAAAAGAATTGTCAGTTTTTCTTTTCATGTTTTGTTGCCAGCTCTGTGTTTTTCCCCAATAAATGTGGTTTCTCTGTATCTGTTATCACACTTCAAAGCAGAGGAGCTGACTGCCAAACCAGGCCGATTTCACTAAAACTCAGTAATAAGTCATGTTCTTGCTAAATCTCTGCAGGTACCCCTGGGGACCATGCTTTCCCATAGCTGCTCTTGCTCCCATTTTGACAGCAGGAAGCTGCTCAGCACTGGGAGAAGGCAGACACACACACGAAGCCAACTGTGCAAGCGGCTCCTCGGGATCTTCTGGCTCTCAGGCAGTCTCAGAACAAAGCCCTGATCCTCACCTCCTGGGCACAGCTGCCCACAGCACAGAGCTTGGCTCACACAGGCTCCAGAGATCTTGCAGACATGATGGTAGCTCCCACCTAAGTGCCACTTCAGCAGCTGAAGTGAAACTGGGCTCCATTTATGAGTGTCCCCCTCACCCAGCAAGCGTCTGCATCCAAACATGATGCTGATGTCTTTACCAAGTCACCCCATAATTTTATGAAATTAATCAAATTCCTCTCTGGCCCCAATAGTATTCCATGGCATTTTTTTCATCTGGTTGTTATCTGAAAGTAGGTGGCAAGATCTCTGGTGAAGGAAGCCTTTCTGTTGCATGTGAAGCATGGTATTACACACACATTTCGGAGTGATATAAAATATATATTAAGAAAGAGTATTTGGTCTCTCAATTATTTAGATGTTTTTCTCTGTGGCTGTCTTGCAACCCACAAGAAAACTGGGTTGATCCTGAGCCAACTCTGTTACTCCAGATAACGAGGGGTCACCGAGTCACTAGCTGTGCCGGCGCTGCTCTGCAAGAGCAATGTCCCAGCAGTGCTGCCGAAGGGGCTCGCTCTGCCCCTTCCCACCATCGAGTGCCTGGCAAACCACCCTGTGCTGGGCCGAGCTCTGGCTGTGCCCGAGACCAGGCGTGCTGGGTTGTGGTACAGCAGGTCTGGTTATGGGAGCTCCCTCTGGGCCACCGCTGATGGACACAATAGGGACAGGCATAACGAGAGCGCGTGGGATGAGAATGCTCTAATAAGAGCTAATACCTCTCTTGACAAACTTAGTCTCCATAGGAACTGTCTTGAAATAAATAAATGTGTATCTGAGTCACTGTTTCCTCCTGGAGCTTCACAGGGGGTAGGTCATTTATGAGCGACCTCAGAGCTGTGCCTTGAGGTTTCTTTTAGCCTCAGATACGTCTCAAAGGAGGCCATCTATCTTGTGATGCTTTGCTTTTGTTCAGCTGACTTTTGGTGGCTCATCATTTTGTAATGCTGAAGAAAACAATTTTTTTCCATGTGAAGATGGTGGCATCTTTGGAGGCTGAGGGCCCAACCACACTGGAGTCGGGAAGGAGCTGTGTTCCACTCCTTGGCCACGTCTGGTCCTTCAAGGGTGTGGGGGACACACCATAGATCTGCAATCAGAAGAATGGCAAGCCATCTGCTTTGCTTCTGTTTCTTCTTATTTTCTTGCTGTTTTGAGTGAAGCAGCTATTCACCCAGGGAATAGCAAAGCTTTGCGTGTTTGTCAGGAATGAGGAAGGTCACTTGAGGGCTGAAGGATCGTCACCGGCTCCAAGAACAAAATGTGTCCAAATGCCTTTGCTTGTCACCTATGACTGCATTGGGTTTAAGGCTGGATCTGAAGCCAGAGCATGATCTGTAATTCAGTCATTTCTGCTAGCTTCCTTCTGTCAGGAAAGATCTTCATTTATGGGAGCTTCTGATCCCTCTCCCTTCTGGCAGTCACCGGGTTCCAGATGTTACTTGGGTCAAATTCCTTACCCTGTGCCAGTTTGACACTTCTTTTCGCCACACTCACAAGCTGCTTTTAAGCAAGGGAATGACTTTGGCTGCGCTTCTGTTTAGGCTTAATTATTTTGATGTTCTTCATGAGCAGATGCTACCTTGAAACAGGGTTTGACAGCAAGTCATTATAATTTATCATTTTTAGCAGGAGTCTTGCAGAACAGTTATTAAAAATGGCCATGTGAGGTAGATTGCCGTTGCTTGGAGAGTGCTCTGGGTCTGTCAGAGATTGGCTCCTCGGCAGAAGCATGAGCTGCAGCGCCTGGGCTGCTGTGCACTCCTTTTTCTTTTTTTTGTGATTCTCCTTTTTTTTTTTCTTTTTGCAGATGCTCAGCTGCTTATTGACATGGCGTGAAAAAAAGAAAAGGTCAGGCAAATATACACACAGCTTGCCTATGGGAACACGGTAAACTGTGATTTACTCTTGCCACACCAGCTAAACATTCAAATTACACAAAAGGTGGCAGGGGCGCAGTATTTCTAATAGTTTGTTGAGGTTGCTTGAGTAAAGACTGTATAAAATAAAAAAAAATTATTAGTTTAGCAAACTATCACAAGAATTGTAGTGTCTGTGTACATTTCAGACAGGCAGCATAAAATACAAGACCTGAGGGTTTAGAGAAACGTCCATCTCAGAGTCTGGAGAGCAGCTAATGCTCTTTGAGACTTCTGAAGAAATCTGCGTGGTTGTTCCCTAAGCCACGGGCTGTATTTATTGTTCCTGGATACGAGAAACAGTCACCTGCTGATGGACCCTGATAACAGCAACAGCCTCGGGAGGCTCGCTCCCTGCCCACCTCTGGGTCATCTCCTTTGACTGTTACCAGGGAGACAGACAGAGATTAACCAGGAGCCACCCATCAGACCCCAGTAAGAAATGCCACTGAATTTTTTCTTCAAAGAAAGTAGTGGTTTGAGAGCAAACTAGCAGATGTAGGGATTTTTGGTTTCCATCTAAACATTTGCTGCAATATTCGTCTGGAGTCATTTTTATCTGAAGTCTAATTGCAGAGATGCACAGCGCTCAGACAAGGATCAAAGCTGCTACTGTGCACCCTGAGTCACAAAAGGAGGCTGGGGAGAGGTGGTCATCACTCTGATGGCAGCTTTGCTGGACCAACATACTTGCTCTGAGAGGCAGGATTTATTTCATAACATTTCCTTTGCTTTATTAAAAAACAATTATGTATGAATGGCATTTGTAAAACAGTAGAAGAAGAGTCATAGATGGTTTTGAAAAAACCTTGTTAATTTATTCATCACATTGGCTTTAGCATTCCTCTAATTTTTAAATAACAGAAATACTGTATTTCCTTATAAATCTGGAATGCAAACAGATAAAGGCTCACTGCCCTGGCACGCCGAGCTCTGTACTTACTACTGTTAATTGATTAGCTGAGAGGAAAGTTTGTTTTAATGGTGAAAGAGAAAGCCCATGATTTTGGGGACCCAAACTTGGTTTTTGACTCTGTCACAAGCTTCTTATTGAAGTTTAACCCTGCCACATTGTACTCCTCCACACACAGACTGTCCCGCTTCACACGGCGGGGGGGGATGCTGGAAGTTAAATACATTCCAATATGAAGCACTCAAGTGCTGCAAGAGGCATGTAAATACCCACACAGATTCCAACAGGATCACCTAAAGGCACAAGGGTGCTGAATAATATACACAAACTGGGTAGGTAGCCTTTCCTAACTAGGTCAAGGATTGAAAAAGGGCATAGTAAGAGTAGAAGAGTTGCTGATGAGCTAGCAGCTAACACAGGCATACAACCCTGAGCTTTGCGTCGCAATATTCATTGACTCACTGAGCCTTCAGGTCTCCAGCCCACCAATATTTTAGTCACTGCAAAGAAGGACAAGTTACATAAAATGATTTTAGGGGAAGAACTGAATTCCTGTGCTGACTTACTAGTGGCATGCTCCTGAAACTGCATTCAGGCCACATCCCGTGTGCTGACCTTATGGTGAACGTTGCGTTGGTTAAATGCTGCGTGAAGCAGTTTGCTCTAAGGCAGCTGAAAAGAGGAGAGAAGTCCTGGCACAATTAACATTAAGAAAGTGGGATTTTGCTCTTCAATCATAAGCAGTGCGGCAGGCTCAATAGTGTTGTTTTGCTCCAGGGGTAAGCAAATTCCAAATAATGGCTTTCAGGTGGGAGTAAAACACAGTCTGTCTAAATTCAGGAGTTTACACTATTGATCATGGACCAGATGAGCACCTTCTACAGAGAGCCGGTAGTAATAGCCACTCTTCTCTGTTTCCCTCCAGGTGAAAAACTAAACTTCTAGGGTTTTTTTCCTTTGGTTGGTATTGGTTTGCTTGTTTGGCTAATACTGCCTATTTTTCTTTTTAGTTTTTAGTCAGTTTTACTGGGTTTCAATTTAGTTTTGCTTTGATTTAATTTTGTGGAGGAAGGACCGTTTGACAAATGGAGTTTCATGTATTTCAGGCACAATCCTTGCTCTGCAAGGCTTAAGCAGGTTTTGCAGTCTTTTGGCCACTGGGCTGATGCTGGTTTTCCCTCAATCAAATTTCTATATCACAGCTGAGCCCCCTCTCATGCATCGCCCATCACAAGCAGCTCCAAATGCAATAAAAAGCGAGGTTCAACAGAGAGTGCACCAAATTGTTTCCAAACCTCTGTGAACAGAAGGGAGTAAAAGTAGACTCAAGACTGTTTCATAAGGAGACAGGGGAACAGCTGCTTGGGCTACAAGTAAACAGCAAGTACATGCCAACTGTTTGTAGTCCATTGAGAAAGTAAACAGGGTCATCTTGTCTATTCCCCACTGATTCTTTCTTTGTCTGTGGCCTGTAGCCAGCTACTGATCACCAAGATAAGACAGAAACACATTAAGTCTTGAAAATTATGTCTGGCTTCTGGCTGTCACTGGAGATAGCTCTATCAGTTAAGCAAGTGAAACTGGGGGTGAGTGCTCCGCTGACTCCAGCACACCTGGAGCCCATCCCTTTTAAGTCGCTTGATGGCATTTTGCATCTAACTTCTCTGTATCCCGGCCACCCGGAGGAAAGGCTCGGCATCTGACGTTGTAACAGTGCATGGCAGGCCAAGCTCCCTTCGCCTCAGTACCCTGGGAACCAACGGACCTGAAGCATCTGTTTAAAAGTCAAACTGCAGCCTAAATGGTTTGCCAAATAAGCAAAATTAAATAACATCTGTAAGGCTTCAAAATAAATGTGCTTCAAATATCTGAATTGGACATTATGGCCAAATCTCCTCTAAACAAAATTCCCTCTGGCGTTAGCATGATTTCTTTCTTGAACAATGATGGTAAAATGTAATCTCTTTCCAGGCATTGAAAATCTAAATAATCAAAGCAAGTGTTCCTGTTGTAAATGTTTTGGTGAACAGAGATTAAAACAAAGATTTGTTGGGGAATAATCAGAGTTACACCCTGGCCATGAATTTCAGATTCTGGTCATTGGAATCCTTGTAGCTTATTTTTGGTTATAAATTTATCTTCAAGCCATGACTCCTATTGTTTTTAAGGCTGTAGATTTACATTTTAAAATTTCAAAAAGAAAAAAAGTAGTTTCTGGATAAAACCTAGCCTTTATTTTTAAGATCCTATGTCAGAGCATTTTTTGAAAGAGATTATTTTTTTTCTAACAGTGTTTGCAAACTTTTTCATTCCAGTACACATGTGCATACTAAACTTTGGGTGGCCAAATTAAAGCAGATAGCTGCGTCCTGAACTCAAGTGTGTTTACAGATGGAGTCAACATTCAAAAACTTTTTTGGGACCCACAGAAACAAAGATGTATTTTTAATTGTGGCAATTACAAATTACTTAAGAGAGTAACTGCTTCACAAATGATCATGCCCATTCATAGGTGCATGGTACATAATTGTTACTTGACTGCTATGCAAATAGTTATTGTCTCTGCCATTACTTGAGCTCTGTGGCTGGAGGAGAAGCGATACTTGATGAAGGTCTGAATATTCTCTACCTATTTTCAGTCTCCCCACTTTAGATATTCCTTTGCACACACCTTCTGGCAAAGGATGACCACAGAAGAGAGCCTCTTGGAGCCCTTACTGCACCTTCTTACTCCACCAAAAGGCACATTTGCTATTACAGTTGTTACTTATCTACTTTTCTTCCATTTCTCATGTAACTGAAGGAACTCAAAATGTTTTTCAGGTTTCAGTGAACCAAACCACCAGCCTTTTGTGTAGTCCATTTTGGCTACAAATCTGTAGCCAAATCACAGCTCCTGGTGAGGAGAGAAGGCGGCGAGAGGGAGCTGGGGCATGGTGCTGTGGTAGGACCATATCAGGCGTTAGTGGGATCATCACAGGCAGCTCTGGACGTCAAATGTCACAATGGCTTAACAGACACTACTGCTTTTTGAATCAAACCCCTATGGTTTTCTCTATGTTGTCATACAGGGATGGTATCCCTGTGAACAGTCTGTAAGTCTTCTTGTCCATCTGAGAAGACATCTAGTA
>JAOXNO010000001.1:22027465-22048309 GCA_028565335.1 Limnodromus scolopaceus
TCTATGTTGTCATACAGGGATGGTATCCCTGTGAACAGTCTGTAAGTCTTCTTGTCCATCTGAGAAGACATCTAGTAGAACAGTTACGTGAAAGTAGATTTTGCACCTTGTACACTTACTAAATATTTTTGTGTACACCCTAATGGGGTTACACAGTGCTTTCTCATAACACTCTGGTGCTGGGACCTCAAAATCTGCAGAACCTCAGCAATTGCTGCCATAGAGAGCATTCCTATTACCATGGCAGCAGTTCCTACAGCAGGCCTGAGAGTCAGATCAACTGCTCCATCCCCACCTCTCCATTTTGTGGGACAACCCCATTGGTATTCATGACAGACTTTAAATCCTCTGCAAAGGGGGAGAATGCAATTTAAAAAAACAACCAAACACCAAAACCCAAACAAATCAGTCTTCAAACAGAAAGCATAGTTGCAATATATTTTAAAAGAGGTGGGGAAGAAAATAAGTTTTCCCTTTCTTTGGCCCTTCAGAAGGCAGATGGCAGGTTCCTTCCGTTTCACACTGGCTTGTGTCCCACCGTGTCTCTATTGAGATCAAAGGCATTTGGTTTCTTTTACCCTATCTGGAAGAGAAGTTCACTGATAAAGAAGTCTCCACCCTAATGATTAAACCCTATTTGGATTTAAATACCCGGGCAGAGCCCTTCAGCCAGCAGGCCAGGATTAGTGGGTCCATGACTCCATGACGCCCATTCGCTAATCTGGATGCAGACCATGTGTGGCTGCCTGTGAAATGTTATGTCATTTGGCTTTCACAGCCCTTTACCCTCATCCCAGAACAATCTTTTCCCTCCAGTGGTGCTACTGGGAAATGGGACGGAGATGAATCCATCCTAAATAGCTACACAACAAGAGCTGAGCAAATAAAAAATATGGAAAAATTATAGAGCAACCATTTAGAAATAGCTCAAACTCAAACAGTATCTAAATGATCTTTAAAACCATGGCTTACTTCTAATTAGTTTATGAAGCTCAGGGAGGGAGAACCAGAGAAATAATTAAATTTAAGGTTAATTAGGAGAGGCTGATATTTCTTTTTGGTCTTAGGAACCATTTTCATTCTCTAAATAGCATTAAGGGTTTCATGCTGGTTGCAGTGACCAAGGATTGATAACTGTATCCACAGGAGACTCTTTTCATTATGGAAACCATAGAGGAGCAAATAGTTTAGAGGGGAAGGTATTTTGAAATTAGACTCAGGAGCATTCAGAGACAAAAGATTTGTGATTGCAGCTCTAGTTTCAGACCTTAAAAGGAGCATGTTTGCCTGACAGATTCTTCAGCTTTTTTCCCCTGATTATGTCTGTCTGATAAAAGCTATCACAACTCCCCATGAGCCTCGCCTTTTTATATCTACGTCTCTACTACAGCATTACCACTGTTAAATGTACCAGGCCAGGAGAGCTTTTTTGTTTGGTGAGAGAGAAAAATATTTTTAGAAAATATATCCAGAGAGTACAACCTGAGCATTCGGTCATGTGGGTAAATGCTCTGTATTTCTTTTCCTTTTCTTCTTTTTTTTTTTATTTTTTTATTTTTTAACAATTGAGTAAGGTTTTTCCATCCTTACTAATGCCGAGTAGTATTTTATTTTTCTTCCCGATATTCTATAAAAAAGGAACAGAAGTACTGGAGTTATTGACAGTCTGATTCTGTACTCAAGGAAGGCAATGACAGTTTTCATAAATTGTGATAATATCCTGAAAGCCAAGATTCTGTCTGTTTTTCTTATGCTGAGTGTTGCAATCCATACTAGTGGTGTCAGTGCATACCCTGATGTGAGCAAGACTGACAAAGGTGTCCAACATAAACAGGCCAACCATCCCACTCTTTTTGGTGAATTACCTTTCAGGAGGTTATATAAAAATGTTTGATTTGGGAACAGGATATTAAAAAAGGATTCAGTATGGAAGGTACTTTGCCCTGCCATATGGTTGACTGAGTAAAACATCCTCACCCTAATATTGTGGCTCCAGCAAGGGATGCTGCAGGTGCATATGCCAAGCTTTAAAGGGAAAAAAAAACTTATCTCCCTTTGCACCCCTCCCTTTAATTTATTTTTGGAAAAATTTTAAACCTTTTATTTTTTTTCCCTTACACAGGGTTCCTTACACAGCCATTCCCTCCTTGCACTCCGGTGGGAGAAGCCAGCTTGGGCCTGTGCCCACACGTCAGAACATTCACTTGGCTAATTCTTTTTTTTGAGGATTAGTGGCATTTGATTTACTTGGTAAGAACACTGCTTGAGTGAATAAAGATAACACAGAAAAATGAGGGGAACTGCTGCTTGAAATTCTGCCTACTTCCAAGTTTACTTGGAAGCCTTAGTGACATGCCAATGTTTTTTAAGACCAAACATTCCTGGACAAGAAGAAAGAGATTTAGTCTTCTTTAAACCTAATAATTGATTGCAAAGGATGTATGAACCAGCTGATGATGTCACATCACTGTATTAGAAAAGAATTTATTAACCTTAAGTGAGCCCTCAGGCACCCTCTGGTATGAATTTGGTACATTAACGCAAGTCAATCTGTGGGCCACAGCGATGCTCTCGGCTTGCTCAGCTCAGCTCTTCAGCCTTTCCTGAGTATTTTCTCACGGGCAGTCATGGTTATCCCACTGCTAAGGTTTGAGGTTACAGCACAAAGTGAATTTTCCCTTTACATAAATAATTTATATCTCAAAGTACTTTAACTCTGCCAAACACTAGCTATGGAAGGTAATTCAAAAGCTGGAAGACATGCAGCAAGTTCACAATACTTACAATCATATCAAATCCAGGTGATCAAAACCACTAATCCAGCCACAAAGCATAAAAGGCTGTAAAATCCATTAAAAAATAATAATTATAGTTATAGTGAGCTGTTTGTGAAGAGAATTCCACTTATTTTAGTCTCCAGATAGTCACTTGTTTACATACGGTCATAGTTTCATACCTGTCCTGATAATTCAGCAACCTTAATGTAAAGCATTAACGGAGTGGTTAGAAGCATAAGGGGAGTCATGTTTAAAGCCAGTGAGGTGACATGAAACTGGGAGTTTATGTGTGTCCCTGGTGACTTAGTCCTCCCACTCTGTCAGCAGGCAGGACTTGAGCTCAGTATTCACAATATTCTCACTTCTGTGGTTTCACCTGTCTGACGAGTCTGATTGATTGTTTATTTAAGATATTAGTAGTGCCTTCAAAAAAATCCCCCTGTATTGTCTTTTTTTTGTTTAAAGGAAATCTGTGCTCTCCTGCAGATAGTTTCCTTCCTGTCGCATCATTACCTTTTGCACAAATGCATCATGTATGAAAAACTTAATTAGGGCAAATGATGTTGTCATGGCATTTACTTGGTCAAAATCCTGTTAACAATGAATGGGAGACTTGCAGTGACCTATAGCAGATTTGCCAAATGGCAGGGAAAACACATACTCTTTCCATTTTATTCTGGAGCACTACCAATAAATCTTTTCAACTTGACTCTAATTTAGCATCTAGGTCAGGGCAGAAAGTGGGGGACAGCATGGTACAGCCTCAGGCCTGGGGTATCTTCCTGGGGATGGGCCAGGCTGGGACATCAGCCTGCAAGTGGGACCCATGGCCAGGGGGCGGCCAGAACTGCAGCTCAGGATGGGCCAAAGTGAGAGCCTCAGCTGGAAACAGCTCCCCTGGCCTTGGTTTGGCCCCAGGGCATTTGGGAGCCTCTGCCCAGGATCACCACGGGGACCGGATCACCCGTGGCTGCATCAGCTCTGAGCTGGCCCCCAGCCCTGGCAGGAACACCTCCGGGAGCCCCCAGGGATGCTCTCACAACCCTTACAGCAGAGCTCACCATCACTTGTTCCTACAGAACTACTTCACAACGGCTGCATTTTTATTATTTTATGGCTAGAGGCCATACAACAGCACAAAGAAATTACAGTCATATGAACCTATCCGTTTGGGGTGAACACAATTTTCCAGGCACGTTTGGCTCTGTGGCCGTGCCTGTGCTAGTAAATTAACCCTACCTGGAACAGTTTGCTGGATCTAAGAGGTGAAGACTTAGTCATTGCCCTCAAAGAAGGTGATACCACATGAAGAAAAATAAGATAAACCTGTGTGATAAACCACGTAGACAAGGAACTCAAGACCACTTTGATAACCTGTGTCGATGGTAGTAATGATATGGACAAATTGAGACTGTTGAGAATACGATGAGCCCCTGAGATGAATCTCCCTGTAGGTACATTTTTGCCTGGGAGTGCAGAATGAAGAACCCTAGCTAACACATTCACTGGAGACACCCGACATTTAATGTAAACATTTAAATGTAATCAAACACTTGCCTGATTTGATCATCTTGTTCCAGCAAGATGGAACAACATACATGTTTCTAGATGAACCTACATTTCTGAAGGATGCTTTCTGGGGAGTTCCCTGCAGTGTTGTGCTTCCCTCATCAAAGCTGTTCTTAAAAAGGTGCCCTGCTTCAGGACTAGCAGACATTTTGTGTGAACCAGTCACGCTTTCTCTCCATTCAAAGTTTATACTATCTAAATTGTCTGCATTAAATAAAAAGTCTTCTTGGGATTCTTTTTAGAGTTCAAACTAACCAAAAATAATTTGTTACTCCAGCCATGGTTCAGGATTCTTCCCGAGCAGCAATTTTGATTCCTTATTCCTTATATTCCTTTATTTCATAACATATCCTAGATCTTGAGAGGGAATTGCTTCAAAGGACACATTAGTTAATCTTTTGCTGATTCTTCTCAGCTGTATTTTCTCTCCTTACAGTAGCACGCTGCCATTTTTATGAAAAAAGAAGTTCAAACTTGACTCAAACCCAAAAAGGTAAGGAGTTTCCTAGGAATGACAAAATGGTCAGACACGTGCCAAAGTGTGGTGGCAGGAACTCTGCCGTGTACAAATGGGGCTTTTAAACTGCCTGAAAAAGAGCTGCCTTGGCCCATGTCCCCAGTGCACTAAATGCCCGTGGTTTCCTAAGCAGTATAATTTTACTGTTATAACCTGTGATAGTATTACTGTTATAATAATAATGAATTTCCCATTGATACCAGACTGAGTTGGATTAGGTTGGGTTGGTACCATGAGTGTCACTCAGATGGGAGCCTTGTTGCTGCAGGGACCATGCAAACACAGCAAGGGACACCTCCTGCTCCCTACGAGCATGTGCCCCCAGGATGGCAAAACTGAGAGCATTCTCAAACAGGACCTGAGCAGTATCTTTCACTGCATTTCATTTGGTTGCTTCACCAGTTGCCTCATTTTGCCTCTTTTGCCTCTCAAAGATAACAGTGCATTCAAAATGCTTCGATGAAAGGTGCAAGAGTTTCTTGCCTGGATCAAACTTAGCTGGGAAACCTTGGAATGAACTAGAAAACTTCAGCATGGAAATGTAATGAGGTTAAGTGTAAAGGAGCTCTGTTTGCAGAGCAGGGTAGGAGCAGACAAAAATAACGAATCTTTAAATTCCTTTCCTTGTCCCCACTTACCTCCTTGCAGAGGGATGCTGTGCCTGGTAGCTAAAATGCATGCATCACTCCCATGCCCGAGAGCTGCATGTGGTTGCTAGGTGGCAATGCGGTTTTTAGATCATTATGTTGCTGTCCCAGAGAGCTGCAAATAATCTGTGCACAAGAGCTGCTCATTAACTGGTAGCCCACGAAGTTTCAAAGAGCATCTGTATGATGGAAGTCCTCCTCCCTTGATCTTTCTCCAACTCATGCTTCTGAATTCTTAAAAATACTTAGGAGGAGATTTTAAGTGCTGTAGTCCATGAAACTGCTTTTGGTATTATTTGACTTACACAACCAGATGCCCTATAATGTATTCAGGAGATGGAGAATTAATCAGCAGAGACAGCAGGTGTTATGAGCCCCTATTCTTCCCCTGGTACCTGCAGGGACCATCTAAAGCCCTACTGGAGTATTTCACACCAAGATCCAGTGAGTGACAGCATCTAACAGATGCTTCACTCTCTGATAGCCTTAGCCGAAGCAGACCAGAAGCATCTGATACTTGTATTTGAACAGCAGATCAGAAAGTAGGAAGCTCAAAGAATCCTACCCAGCTCATACGCCCAATAGTTCTGAATCAAGAACAAAGTAGATCTTCTAAATACATTTTGCAAGACATATTCTAGCACTCACCTCAGTGTTATCCTGTAAAAAAAACACCCCAGAATATAATCAAGAAGTGAAATCGTGAGCCACATTTGGCCCACACCACCACATTATCAAAATTCAGCATGAACGATGAGTCTTCAGTGCAATGAAGACTAATACTTAAGGGGACAATCTTGCTCTAGAAGAGTCGGGGGGCAGACAGGTCCTCAGGGCAAAGGTCCCATATATCCCACTAGAACTCTGTTAACTCAAATTTCCCTGCCCAACTCAAAGATGTATACACTTGACGACGGGCCACTGACTTTGGCTTTTAAAATCAGGCAAAGGAATGCAACTGCATTTAAGGACTGAAATCCTGTCCTTCAGAAGAAAGCAGAGATGTGTGGTAAAATCCAAGATGCTGTAAGAAATAATTAGGTGGCAGTAGGACAATCAGATCAGCTCTGAGGCTGACTTAAAGTCTGGAAAATGGAAGAAAGGTTGGAATCTATGGTCTGACTGATTTCCAAAATAAAC
This sequence comes from Limnodromus scolopaceus, assembly GCA_028565335.1. Taxonomy (NCBI): domain Eukaryota; kingdom Metazoa; phylum Chordata; class Aves; order Charadriiformes; family Scolopacidae; genus Limnodromus; species Limnodromus scolopaceus. The sequence goes on from JAOXNO010000001.1 coordinate 22,034,116, forward strand.
TACATCAGCAGGTCATATTACATGAAATGTACCCACAATGAGATTTCAAACAGGTCCCTTATACCAAAAATACTATTTTCAGGAGTGAGTATACATTTGGGAATACGTATGGGGAAAATAAGACCATTATTGTGTAAAAAACAAACCCCCAACCTTTATTTTTCACAATACATTTCAAGTACATGCAGAATGTGTTTACATTTCTCTTTAAGGCAAACAGAAACCGGGTTCTTATTCCTGAGTTGCTTAGCACCAGTAGAAATAGCAAATACAAACTTAGGAAATGTTGTGTCTCCCTTTGAAGCAGCAGCTGCCTCCCGTGCAAAATATTTCTGCTTTCACCTTGCATTTCTTTTAATGGGCTATTTATACTGCTAATCTCTACTGCTGTTTGGAGCCATTTCTGCAGGTTTCAATCTCTTAGCAGAAACATCATCATGCCAAGATGTGACAAACTTCCCATGTTTGTTATTTTACTTTCCAGATTGTTTGCTGACTAGACAGCACAGCAGTACATCTGTCTGCTGGTATGTGCATCAAGGTCTTCTCTTCAGTTGTTTCAAGAGTTCTGTATTCCCCCAATATCTAGAAAAAACTAACGTTATCTTCCTACATTTTTCTCATGCGGCCCAGCTGCTTCTCCAATATTATGTCAAGATTAAGAGAGGGAAACGTTCACCTCAGCCAGTGGAGGTTTTTAGGGCTCGACTTCACTAAAGCTAAAGGGAGGGAAGTGAAAATGCCCATTGAAGTGTTGGCATTTAAAAAGAAAATGCAAACCCATTTTTCAAACAAAAATCACTCTCCCTTGAAGTCTAATATTTGAGCCATTTGCATTGTCTCAAGACTTTAGACATTTGCTGGAATTCAGGATGCTGAATTTCCATTTAAAATACAGAGGGAACATTTTCAAAGAATTTTGTCACATTCTTCTATTGCCCTCGACTGGCTCTAGCAAACCCATTCCAATGGGCACTTTTCCCTCATGAAGAGGGCCACAGGGCATGATCCTAAAAGAGAAAAACATCTCTTCAGTAAAAAATGAAGTTCCAGTTCCTATCTAACATAAAAGTGTAATCCAAGCAGAAAGTCGATAGTGCAAAACGGGTGTGACTCTTCGGTGTGCCTTCCTCAGGGAACTGTAGTGTGGAAAAACGTTTTGTTTCAAATTACATTCTCTGCTTTTTTTTTTGCATGCATTTCTGAAACTATAGCTATTTTGTTGAATACATCAATAATTCAAGGTTTCTTTCACCATTTAGTCTCTCTACGTGCCCATCTCAGCTAACCAACCCTTATCACAATTTTTAAACAAATGCTAATATTTACAGGTGTTAAACATTCATTGAAAGAAACAGAACAACTGCACCTTGATTAAACTTCTGGTTTAAATTGGTTATTAAAGCGAAAAAAAAAAAAAAACCCAAGTAATTTCTGACTTCTTTTTCAGTTATTACCTGCTAAGATCAAATGTCTTTCTTTACAACCGTTTCACTTAGTGGCAACACACAACAGCACATTGCATTGGGAATAATCCACATTCAAATAGTCAGCTGTAAAGAGATTACCTTTAACAAGAACAAGCAATCTCACAAAGCAATTCTTCACCAAAGCTTTTCCAATTTTTTTCCTGCCTCTGAGAAATTATTACAAACTAAGCACTTAGGAAAATACAATAAATGAACTCAGACAATAAAGGGTACCCATGAAGCGTCTAACCAATATCCCATCAGGAAGCTGACTCTGGCAAGGCACCTCCCAACAGAAGGTCTGTGGTTTCCCCCCTCCCCCCCCAGGTAAGACAAGTTCAAAAGGCTAAAAAAAGGAATGGTTGTTACTCTGCACCTGGCAACACCTCTACACACCTTGAACAAAACAGCAGCTTGCTGCAGGTATTCCAAATGGACAGCTGCAGCGTAGCATTTTTACCCTCATTTTGTTCTCTACAACGTGACCCACATGCAGCTTTATTTCTGAAATCAGCGCTGCTGACTCTACAACCAGTACGTCCTCTGAGAAGATGTACTTTTTCAGTGATCATTTCAATACTAAGACACTAAAGAGATTACAAAATTTCAGACAGCCTTAATTTCCCCCTGGAAATCCTCGATCCCTAGTCTACACGGAGAGACTGCACTGTACTCAGAGGAAAATGTTGTACCCCTTGACGGGGATTGCTTATCTAGCAACTGCTCATCATTTGTCAAATCTTGTCCTGCTACACCGGTTACTTTGAAAAAAAAATATATATCTGTGACACTGATGCTTCTCTGCTTCTTGCCTCTTACCCGGATCTGTCAGAACTGGCCGAGCTCAGGTTCTCCTCCACTCACGTAGGACAGGGGACATAGGCATTCCGTCAGGCTGTGTCTCCGCTACTCACTGGGCCAGCTGAGGTAGCAGAAGCTGATTAGCCTCCCCAGGCGTCTTACCAAGGTGAAATATTCCAGAGGAAGTCACACAAATACTTCTTGCGTTCAAGGCAGTTCAATGGCCTTGGAGAGCACGTCTCTGACATGCTCTGCATCTCAGCTTGCTTGGGGCAGTAACTGGTACTCTTCTGATCTCTGATTTGAAGAATTAGTCCTACCTGTTCTTTTGAGGATGGCACCAGGTTATCACAGTTTGGATCTTTTCGTGCAGAAGGAAGAAGTTGTAGGCAAGAATAAATTTCTGGACAGTTTTGAAATGCTACTTCCAAAGGCACCAGCTTTCACATGCAGAGTAAAAGACATTGCTCTTTCTTACAGTGAAAATGAAACAGATTACATCCAGTTTATTTATAAAAGTTTTATACACCTGAAATATCACAAACATTTACAGCTTTCCTGCTTTCTTCTGAGTTCTGAAAAGATCGAGTCGTACAATTACACCGCTGTCTCCTTTGACTCCGATGTCTGTGGTGGGTTGAAGTTCAGTATCTCTTTATATGTAATACCTGGAAAACAACAGAATAAACATAGTCTTGCTGGTATAATCGGAAAAGGAGCTGCTGCACAGACCCAAGGAAGGTGCAACCCTCAGCATGGTTAGGCTCTGATTAAGGTCAGGAAGAGAGAGACCTCTTCAGGCCAAAAAAAAAAAAAAAAAAAAGAGCGAGCACCAAAAGTACAGGAATCAAGGATCATTTTTTTCGCTATTTCAGATTTGAAGAAGTAGCCCAATGATGAAATGTTATCCGTGCTTTCAAAGGGACGTGAGCATTGACTTCACAGTATAGGGGGCAATATCCTCAGAAAGAGCCTCTGAAAACACCAGCTTTAAAAGTCAAGCCTTCACTTAAAAGCCAAAGTGCAAACCTCTGACATTAGATGAAAATTAGATTGAGAGTTAAATCTCTGCTGAGATAGATATGTTTTCCCTCACTTAAAATTAAGGCCAGCAACCACTGCAGTCCTATAGAACTAACAGTTGAGGAATCTGTTTACCTGCCCTATCCACTGGAAAGACCCTGTTAGAGAAATGCTTTCTTTCCTACACTGCAGAAGTTGGGAGGACAGACACAGGGAAGAAGGAAGGGGGAGAAAGGGAGCCTCTGTTAGGAGGCAGAGAAGAAACCTTTGAGGATCATTCCAGTAGGACTTGATAAGAGGAACACTGGCTTATCAATAGCATTTTTCTACTTTAATGCTGCATATTTACTCTGTTTCATCAAAAGCAGAGAAAATAATCTGTAAAGGGAAATATGCCTATTTCTGGATGGCCTTTCTATCTGGTCATTTTTGAAAACATCACAAAACTAAACTCACGTTTCCACTCATCTAGTGGAAGATCCATGTTATCAAATGTGTCGTCGTACTTCTCAGCTTCAATTTCTTCCTCAGGATCATGAATTGGCTCAAAGTAAGGATGCATCAGAGCCTCAGCTGCTGTGACTCGCTTCTCTGCATCCAGCACCAGCATCCTCTCCAAAAGGTTTACAGCTATTGAACAGAATACAAACAGTCCATTCAAATCACACCCCCGATTCCAGCTTGTACACAGTAATATTGTCCTGGAGATATTTGAAATAAATGCACGTAGTTATAAAGCAGAATCATTGGGTGGCCATTCTATAGCCAGCGGGGACCATCTGCATGACAAAATAGCGTTGTGAGCAAGCTAGGATGTGCATGAAGCCCCATGCAAGAGAGGGGTGCTCCCTTGCTTTTGTAATGCAATACAGCCACACCACCTCAACTAAGGACTTCTCTGCTCCAGCACTGCTGTGCCTGGGGCTCTCCCAGGTGTCTTTCATCACTGCCACCAGGGTGCTGTGGTTCTAAGGTACGTCATAACCTGGCAGCAGCAGAATGAACAGGTGGGTGCAGAGATAATGAGAATTGCCCTGTGTGTGACCAAATCCAAGGCCAAGGACGCTCTGAAGTTCACTAAGAGAAGTCAGCTGTCCATGCTCAGAACCTCAGCGCTGACTTTACCTGCTCTGTGTTTTTGACCTCAGCCAAAGTAATTCATGAAAATCTCCCCTGTTCCTCTCCAGTGGATTTTGGATCAGGTTCACTGTTAGAGTGTCAAAATGGGCTAGTGTAAATAGATATGATGAATGACTTGTTTATTCTCTGGTTTTCTACACTGAAAGAACGTTCCTGGGTTGGGTGGAGCAGCTGAAAGGAGGCAGAGGCAGCAGCGTGGGACAGGATGCTGCAACTCCTGCTTGCCACACCATGGATTCTCTCCAGCCTTCTCTAGACCACGCGTTTTTCTCTGTGTAAGGAGCAGGCACATGGCTACAGAAGTGACAGGAAGAAACATTTTAAAAACTAAATGGAAACGTGTAGTTTGCTGTAGCTGAGGTGGTCAGTGAGCTAACCATGCAGACAGGGCAAGAGCTGCTTATTATTCATGTTTATTTCTATTGTATCTGAACATACAATTTTGACTTCTTAAATTGAGAAGATTCAATTATCCTAATTGATATTCTAATAAAGCTGGCTTTGTGGGTGTGCAGCATTGGGGAACGGATAAGGTTTGGGCAGAGCCATCTCAGAGCTCTGGCTGCCTCTAGCCATGTCACAGTTATGCACACTTGGTATGCTCTTCTGGCTGTTTATAGCTATCAAATCCAAGCCAGTGCTTCTCAGGAATTCACAGATGTTTCTCAGGATGTATTCATTCCATGACTAAAATGTCAGCTTTCTATTTGCTTGCATTTCTACTGTGGATCAGATTGCGCTTTCAGAATTATATTTCAAATACAATACTCAGAAAACCTTTATTACACGCATTTAATTTCTCAGGGCTCTTGAGAAAGCTGCTCCAGTAAAACCATTAAGCAGATGCTGGACTGAAGCCTAAAACACAAAATACTTCTCTTTTCTAAAAACATCTGATTCTTGGCAGGATCTAAACTTGGCAAAGTTCAGCCAATAAAATCAAAGTTATGAATTATGGAAAGCAGGAGAGAAAAGCACGAGAACCATCACATAACCTATCACATGACTGACACTGCTGCTGCCTCCAATGCAAACACAAGAACAAGACAAATTGTACACATCCACACAAACTGTCTTACCCAAAGGATTTGCATACTTCAAGATGGATGCAAAATCTTTTTTCTGGACTTTTGGGAGGCTTTTGATATAGTTTTTTGCCTTAAAAGAAACATGAATATTAAATTAGACCTTTGCTGCCTTTGTAATGTGACAACATTAACTGTATGCTTAATAGGTAACTCAACAATGCTTTAATAGCACATTGTACAAATGGATTTTTTTCGGGTCATAAACCCTGATTATATGTCACCTTCTTGTTGAAAGGAACTTTTTTTAAAATCAAGCCTCAAAACTGTGATTAAGAAATGATAATGCAAAGCTTCAATTACTAGTGCCAAGTATTTAATATATTAATTAGCATAAATACGTATGCATAATTTGAAAGAATGTCATATAGAATTTATAGGAATCTCTAGAAGTGAAACTTATACAGTGATTCATTAGTATTTAAACTGTATAGTTAGTGTAATGATTAATTTTTGTTGTTTTTTTTTTTTTTTTTTTATACTACTATATAGCTTAAGGATTCTAGAAGGACATCCACACAAGAATAGGAAAGACAAAGTCAGAGACATCTGCAGAACAACTGCTTTTTCTGAATAGGTTCCTGTTTTCAGTACGTTTCCGATAAAGATAGTAATACATCAACTCAACTGTTTTTATGGTACTGGAAAATTTGAAGTATTTAAATATGTGGATTTTTCAAAAGTCTTGATAATTTTCTTTGCCCCCTTAATCTCTGGTAGCTATTCTGGGTGTGGAAAGCATTTCAAGGCAGAGAGGTACCATCAGGGGTCATTTCAGTAGTCAATACATAATATCTCAGCCAGCCGAAGAACTAAGCATGGCTTAAGCCAAATTAAGACATATAAAACCAACTGACAAAGAAGAATACTCACATCTTGACTCTGCAGTTTTTGAACAAAATCTTGAGTTGGTGTACCCGTTATTTTCATTATTTCTGTGAGTTGGTCCAGATCTGAATACCAGAAATAAGGAACAAAGTCTTTCCCCATAAAACTAAGCACCTTGCAAAAAATGCGAGTTTCTTTGCTATCGGAGAACAAAGCAAAAATCATAATGCAAGGACTGAAGAACACAAGATTTATAAAAGATGAGACAAAAGTTCTAGTTTTTCTTGCAAAAGGCGAAGACACTGAAAGCACTTGAAATACAGTATCCCGTAACTTGGAAACACATAATTGAATCACCTGTAAACTCCTCTAATATCATCATGTCTCCTCCATATTTTTGGTCAAAATCAGTCCAAAAGTATTGGAGTATCTGAACAATCAACACATGTATTGCACGCATCGCCCTCATCTATCCAATATTTAGGTGACATAGAGGCAGAAAAAATCACAGGGAACATCAGGTGGCATGATAAACAGAGCAAAAGTCAGAGGAAACCAGTCTGTACCAGTTCTTCTCCATACTGAGAAGCTTCAAGGAAAAAAAAAATAAATTAATCCCTCTCCCTCCTCATTACCCACATGCTCAGCTCAATTTCAGATGCTGAGATGTTGGAGACATTGGGGTAAGGCATCAGAACACTCCCTAGTCTTCTGTGTCCTAAACCAGTACAGATTAATCAATAACAATATTAGCTGTTTAAAGAAGAAACAACATATTCACAGGAGGCTAATGCTGCAGGGAACAGCTTTATGACTGGTGTGCTCCTCTGGTAAGAGCAGCAGATGAGAAGCTGGAAGCCAGATCAGCGATTGGCACGTGAGGATTCTTCCAACCTCTACAGAAAAAGGCAATGGTGAGTAACGCCGATGCAATAAGTAAACAAATAAAATCCCAAACCAAGTTTGTAGGATAAGCTATTCGTATTACTAAACCAGAAATCCCTTAAGTTAGCTGTTTTCTTATTCACCTACTCACAGCCGAACCCACAGCTGCATTTCCCTGACAATAGGTAATACTGATTCACATACTCAAAGGCCAGCAAGGACTATTACGCTGGGATAATTTCCTTCGTAACACAGGACGTAGGATTTCAGCCAACAGTTCTGAAATCTCCAAAACCCAGTATGACTAAAATACTAGCTTTTTCACTCTTACATTTACAGTGCAACTTGAAAATTATGACTCATTCATTTCCTTATTTATGTACCAGAACGCTTAAGGTTCTTTGGCAGGCATTTTCATATTTTCTTGTTAAGAACTAATGCATACTCAAAATCTGTACAGCTGATATAATTTCATGTTTTCTACTTTCCCATAGTCCTCATAATTTTTTTTTTCTCTGAATGCAATCTTCCTTTTCTATAGTTTTCCTTACTAAAGGAGAATAGTATGATCCATGTAATGAAGTCCTAATCTTACATGCAAGTACTTAAGTACAAATATGACTTTTGTGATTCTGTAAACAAGTATTTGCAGATAAGCAGTTTATTGACTGGAACTCCACATGGGGAAAAGTAGTGTAAAATTATTAGGTTGAACTGTCAAACATAAAAAACTGGAAAACAAAAAAGTAAAAAATTTTTGCTGTCTTCTATTAACCATCACAACTACTACTGTCAACAAAGCTGAGGTTGAATTATGGCTTAATCTTAACTATCTTCTTAATTCTGCAACGATTTAATGATAGGACTAGATGTTTTTTTGTAAATCTAAAATATTTTACTAGATGTTACTTACATACCAATTTTTGTAAAAGTCTAAAAACGCATGAAATGGACTAGCATGTGCACATTAAGTCCACATACTACAGCAAAATCTTCTGTGCATGTTCCAGAGTTGTGGAATCTGTCACTAAAAAAAAAATAAATCAAAATATGCCTTTTCCATCATCACAGAACCTTCTAGCTGATGATTTCAGATGTGATTCAAAGATCACCCCTCATTCTCTATTAAAAAAGTTCAGTAATACAAGCTCTAATTTGCAGATGAGAAAAAGCAGTACAGATATTAAATAACCAATTAATGAGAAAGGTGCAAACCATTTTATTATTCATTTCAATTTATGCTCATCGGTTTTTGAACAGACCTACTGTATCACATAAGAGCCTCTCATCATTTTCTTACATTAGTGTCATAAATTCACTGAAGGATACGATCATTTCCTTTGAACAGAGGCCTCCCCGTTATCATCTCAGCCATTATACAGCCCACAGACCAGATGTCAACTGAAAAAAGAGTAACAGTCACATTAAATAGCTGAATACTTGGCTATTTAAACATGCATAAAATTTAATTTAAAGCATATTTTAAAGACTTGTAAAATTTGCCTTTATAGCCTGTTACAAAATGATGTGTGCCTTCCGAGCGTGATGAACAGTATAGGCAAAACTACCAGCCTTTCTAATTAGCAAACTGGAGATAATCTCATAATATGCAGAATCAGTTTCTCAGTAAGAGGCAGATGTATGTGGGAAGTAAATTTTCAATGCTTTCAAAAACTTCCCTAGTCATCCTAGGGTTACTTGAATTCCCTCCTTCTGCCATTTTCCCCCGTCTGCTTGAGTTACAACCAGCACATCTCTGCGGGAAGATGACAGTCAGTGCAGAACACAAGAAAGTAGAGCAGGCTGTCACATCTGTATACATTTGTACTGCTTTTTTCCAACCACCTTGGCTCTTTCTGTTACTCTCAGAAAATACACAAAAAAGCCCCCAAACTCACAACCACCAAACCATTACCTGCAATTTATCTACAAGGAAGTTTTGCATAATTATACTGTCATTTCCACCTCCCAATTTATCATTCACTTCAGAAACAAAGACTTGCTTATATATTGCCTGATTCAGTAAAGTCTTCAGCTCTGTTAAGCCTCTTCCGAAGAGATGCTGACCTGTTTGTGTATAATGCATCCAGTTAAGTATGACCTCTGGGGCTCTGTACCACCTTGTAACAACGTAACCGGTCATCTCACTGTCTGTATGCCTTGCCAATCCAAAATCCAGAATCTGTAGTGGAAACATAAAGAACATCCTGATCAAACAGCTAGTTATCTATTTTATACAGACTTTAAAAATGTGGAAAATAAAAAAAAATTGGAGCATTCTGCAGAGACTGGCTTATTTTTGCGTCTTTTTTTTCTCATTCAAGTGTCTTGTTTTCACTTGAAAAGTCAAGAGAGAAGTAGCTGTACTATATTTTTTCCTGTGATAGATACTCCTATAGCAACACTAAAAGCTGTAAAACTAGTAAAACAGAGAATAAACTCTTCAATTGTTTAATTAAAATATACGGGTCCTATTCAATGCAAAAAATTCCCTGGCCATGGAATGATGACTGTAGCTTGTTAGGGCTAAAAGAACAGCACCCATCTTGGGTGGCATTCATTGCTCTCATATCCCAGGTGATACAAATATACAAGAGTGTGTTCAAATAATATTCTGAAGTAAGGAGGAATCATTCTCTTTGTTTTATGGGTTTTCATACAAGGGAAAGCTTCCTCTAGGTCACATTGAAAACATACATGAGTAAGGAATTACCATTATTTAGTCCCACTGAGTTTTCCCCAACCTACTGCGTCAACCACAGAACAACCCTCTGTAAGAAACGCAAAGTCTGTGCAATTTTTTTTCAAGGATGATGCACAATTTAGCTTATTTCTAAGACTTTCAGATATTTATCCCTAGATATAGCAACGTGTACAGCAGCAAGATTAAAAATGTATGTTATAGCCTTTCATCAACTTCTACAAAATTGGCTAATGTAAAGGCCCACCTGTATGGACCTTCAAAAGATGATGCCAAAAGATGCGGCCAACAGCGAGGGACACTCCCAGAATGACAGTCACCTCATAGTTTATCAGGAAGTTCACGCTTCTAACAAGAAGCAGGGGTCTTGGGTAAGTAAAGTCTGTTCAAGATAAATCATCGCCATCATCCACACATATTTGAAGATGAAGCTGTGCATGAACAGCCACTAGTTTCCATGTGTATCGGGCTTCATATATATTGACAAGGCAGACATTTTTACTAGGAGCACCCCTGCATTAACATACCAAGAATGATGTGTTTGTAACGCCCTCTGTAATTAAACATTTTAAAATATTTCAGAATAGTTTCATCATTCCCTAGAGCCAGCAGAAAGGAAAATTATAATTTCATTGATAGATCAAGAGTATAAAATGTTATGGCTGATCTTTATTACCATACTTGAAACATCATTTCCATATCTTCCCCATAACTGCTGATTACCTATCAATTTAAGAACAGGAATAGGATGCCAAGGGAGGGAGGGATTTTTATTCTTACCAATAAAATACAATTGATTACAGCTGAAGTTATCCCTCAGAACTTTGGGTACTGAAGATTTACTGGAATCAAAACACTTGCAGTAACAAAATACACTTTTATATACAGCTTTCAAATTTATTCTACGCGTACAACACACATTATGTCTTCCCAGTAACAGGAAAGGGGGATTGTGGAAGAAAAAAGGAAATTTTACGCAATAAGTCAAAAGTCACATGTGGTACCATCTATTCTGTCACAGCTTTTTAGGCCTTTTCAATCCTAAGGTTTGTGATGCTTGGAGTTGGAGACAGCTAAAATATAATTTGTGCTTGTATTTTTGTGAAAGCAGAAAACGACAGGGAGAATTTTTGTGCATTATGTATTAACTTCATGATTTCTTTTCATTTAGATATTCATTAGGCTCAGGAACAAGTGTGTCTCATTAGTACTTAATACTAACATGGTACAACTTCAACAACAATCTTCACATGAAACTATTATTCTGATGCTCCAAGCTTCAACTTTTCAGCTGGAACTTCCAAAGCAACTCTCAGAGCAAGTCTGCAAATCCTTTTTATAAAGCAGAAATTATGAAAGAGAGAGCAAATTCCCTTCAAGGATAAGCTCCCCTTCTACTCAGCAAACTTAATTTTCCTAACTTGCCTCAATAATCATAACAAAAATAACTTGTAACTTCAAGACTGCAGAAAGGGCAGTGATTTTCCCTAAGGCACCCTTCACTATCACATTTGATTCCTGTGTAGCAGTTGAGAGCACCAGACAGGAAAGCCAGAAAGCTCATTGTGGAAAATAAAACTGATCACTTATTAATTATTACCAATTCAAGGAACTGTTCCAACTCGCCTTCAGCCTCATTGCTGCTGGAGCTGATGCAAGGGAAACTGCCGAGCGCACAGACGTGGGGGAAAAGGCATGGACCATCCCTGGCAGTGTGGTCCTGTGCCTTCTTTTTATAGACCAGAGTTGCCTTTTGACAATCAGTATTTTCTAATTGCAAATTTGCACTTTTCTTCTGCGTGTGATATCAGAGCTTATTGTACAACCAGGGACAGCATCACTCCGAGAGTTGCTATGCCATTTCACAAAATTGTGTTCTGATGCAGAACTATTTGCCTCAGTTTATTTAAAAGCTTAAAAATGTCCACGGTAACAGAAAAATACGTTGTGTTAAATGAGGAGATACGGTGATTTTATCATGGGAGAATGCCTTAGACCTGGGCTGCATCTCAAGATGTAATTGCACAGCTGGGGAAAGGGGAGAAGAAGGAAGGGAGAGAAACATAGAAAGTGCTTTTTCTAGATTCTGGGGTTTTTTTTCCCCTCCATCACCCCTCAGACCCACTCAGCCTAAAAGCCAGGAGGAAACAACAGCTTTTTGTGTTAGGTAAGGGAATTCTGAAATAACAGGACCCTGAGCATTCAGGTCAGTCTCCAAAGAGCTGTTCTAATACAATTTTTTGCTATGTGCAAGTATATAATTTGTATATTATATAATGAAAAACGTTTTTGCAGTGTTGCATCAACTTTTTTTTCATTTAATTAAGAGAGTGCTTCACAATCTATGAGCTTCTGTACCTCCCAGCTTGTAGAGTTAGACATTTTATATTTATTCAAAGCTGGAATTTTCACATAACTAACTACTCCCATAAAGTCTTATGTTTCTTTAAGGGAGGAAACTTTAGCCATAACATCCCAATGTACTTACACATCAGGACACAAAAGCCTCCATTCAAATGTACTGCTGATTTGTGAGGATGTATAGGTCAGTAATGATTCAAGCACAGGATAGAAGACTTGATTTTGTAATTAACTGAAAAACCCTGACTAGCCTTTCAAGATTGCTAGAGGTAAGAGAAGATAGGTGACTAAAAATTAATAATGATCTATTAAAATGCAAGGATAGGATTAACTGGGGATTGGAAGCAGTCTGAGGGTGCTATCTCTATACTGAAGACAATAAATTATATTTATAAAATAGGCGGTGTTGAGTACTACATAATTCTACTTCATAATAAAAAACTGGCTTTTTTATAACAAAGTAACTCTACACAGCCAAACAGATGCATTCTTTGCTAGGTCAGGGAACATGGCCTAACTATTTCTGAAGTACAGATTTCCAGTATATGTAGGAAACTGCAATCAGAACTGGTCAGATTCAGTATTTCTGTTCAGTGATTTAGAAGGAAGATTGAGGTGACAAACGAGAGAGAAGGATTACTACTCACATGGACTCTACTAAGAACACTTCCAAGGAAGTGGCAACAGCTACACTTCAGGACAGACAACTTCCACAGCGAGTCTCCAAGGGTGCATGCCAGCTAAGCCCAGTTTCCACACTGGGAAGGCATGTGAGTGCGCACCATCCTCCTACCCACCTTTGGAGGGAAGCCCCGATGGGTAGGATGGAGGGACTCAAAATACACACCAATACTTGCCCGACTCTGGAGAAGCAGCAACCAGGTAATAGAAAAAATGTCATCAAATGCACCTGTCTTGCAGCATAATGTCAGAAACCGCTAACAGCTGAACTACAGGAGGCTCAGTTTGGAATTGGCTCCCTTTAATGTTTTTTTTATACCTCACTACTTCAATTAAGAGCAAAAACAAAGCAGAACTGATATATTCCTGCTATGAAAGACACTGTAGTCTACATGCAAGTGGTACTACTGCTAATTGTAACAGTGCAGAAGGAAGCACTTTCAAAGAAATAAGATGTTCTTGTTCATGGTGAACAGTATGAGACTCCTCTCACGCTTCTCTGAAGTGATTAGCTGCAACATATTATAAATGCATTACAGCTCTTATATCCAGCTAACCCCAACGTGAATTTTTCTTGAAAAGTATTTTTAGTTGAATGACTGCATAAAAATAAGCCAGCATTCATTGCAACACGCACATCACACAGGAAAAGGCTATTACTGTCACACACACATGCTTGGTGTGGGCACACAGCTGTGGCGTGGACTGCTCCGTCAATCCCAAACCCGCAGGAGCAGTCTCAGATCTTACACTGCCCTTCACCCAGCGGCAGGGACCCAAGTCAGCAAATGCTCCAGGGATGCCACGAATGCAATGATTTCCTCACCAGAAATCCTTCTCTACATCTTGGGGTGAACCCCCACCTCTCCCCTGTTACCATTGGGTACCAGCTTCCCAGAGCATCCTGTCTGGACTGGATGTTTTCAGCTGGGACCTCCTGGGCAACGTTTCTAGATTGACGTGCAGCCATTTCTTGTGCCTGGCTCCAGAATGATCTCAGAAATTGATCATCACCTCTGCCATTTGTATGGAATGTACGGAATCACAGAATGGTAGGGGTTGAAAGGGACCTCTGGAGATCATTTAGTCCAACCCCCCTGACAAACCAGGTTCACCCAGAGCAGGTTGGACAGGAATGCGTCCAGGCAGGTTTTGAATATCTCCAGAGAAGGAGACTCCACCACCTCTCTGGGCAGCCTGTTCCAGTGCTCTGTCACCCT
>JAOXNO010000001.1:22056163-22074757 GCA_028565335.1 Limnodromus scolopaceus
TGCTGTTCTCTCCGCCTCATGCTCTTCCCCTGGCTCCAGCATGGGTTCCCTCCCATGGGCCACAGTCCTTCCCAAACTGCTCCAGCATGGGTCCTTTCCACAGGATGTAGCCCTTCCGGAGCAGACTGCTCCAGTGTGGCTCACCTGTGGGACACAGGTCTTGCCACAAAACCTGCCAGGAGCCTGCTCCAGTGCAGTGTCTCTGTGGGCTGCAGCTTCCTTTGGGGCACATCCACATGCTCCAGCACAGGATCCTCCATGGGCTGCAGTGTGTGTATCAACTCTGATGTGGTCCTCCATGGGCTGCAGGGAGGCAACCTGTGCCACTACGGCCTTCTCCATGGGCTGTAGGGGAGTCTCTGCTCCAGCACGTGGAGCACCTCCCCCTCCTCCCTCACTGATCTACGTGTCTGCAAGGTTGTTTCTTTCACATTTTCTCACTCCTCTCTCACAGTTACTACGCAGCATTTTTTACCCTGCCTTAAATGTGACACAGAGGTGCCATGAACATTGCTGATGGGCTCAGGTTTAGCCAGGTGGGCCTGTCTTGGAGCCAGCTGGAAATGGCTATGTCTGATGGGGGCAGCTCCCGGTGTCTTCTCACAGAAGCCACCCCTGCAGCCCCTCACTACCAAACCTTGACACACAAACCCAATGCACCCTTTCTAATTCCTGCTCTGTTTTCTTCAGATGTATGTCAAACACGCACAGCTGCTCTGCTCGCCTTCCACACTTACCGATCCAACAGACTTCAGTGCCCACCTTTGGTGCCCACAAACTCGACTCTGTTAGCCTCTGTGAGACAATCTAGGCCACTAGGACCAAAATATGTTTCTAAGCCATTTGGCTGGAATTAAATTCATTATTCATCCTTTCCACTACACTCAACTCAAGCTGATTTTTTACAGTTCATATATTGCTTGCCTGTAAAATTAGCCCAAATGATGTTTTTCATCTCCGGTGAATAGCACGCATCTGCTGGGAACCTATTTTACCTGCAACTAAACAAACCACTCCACTTATATGGTCCTTGAGAAAACACTTATTAGAACATGGCTTTGTAATTAGGGAACTAACTACAAAACTGAAATCATAACTCCACCTTCAAAGCCCAGATTGGAGGTGAATTCCCTCTAATTTAAATAAAGCCAATTTCCCCAAACCTGGCTTTAGTTTTTGCATTTGTAAAATGGGACTTGCAGCATTTAAATGCAAAACTGTAGAATAGAAAGGAAAATTACTTAGCATATGTAAAAGGCTGTGTGAGTGAAAACCTACAAAATGAAGAACATAAAATCCAAGGTAGGGTCAAAGGGAAATTAATAATGCAGAACTCAATAACAAAGTGTATTTACTAAATTTTGTGATGGGAGTAAAACAATTTACTTGCCGTTCTCTATCTGTAATGTACTGAGACACAAATAAATCTTGGGTATACTGTTCCTGATGTTCTTGTCCAGGAACAGCATGCTGTCCTGTGATATTGTTTATTTTTAATAGTGTTTGACAATGCAAATATAGATCTGGAAGTATTGGCATCCTGATGAATGTGCCAGACATTCCTGTTTCAAACCCAGTCCTGTAATTCCACTGCACAGGCACATCCCTGTGCAACACCCCTTCCAGAATATCAACTCCATTTATCGCAGTACAAGCGCAGAGGAAAGTCTGCTCGTACATTGTATGTTGCAGGCACAGAACCATAAAACCAATGTTGTACAGCGCAAGCAGCAGCCAAGGAACAACATTCAATTCCAGACAGTGCCGTTCCATGGCCTTGTTACAACGTGCATCTCCAGAGCAGCAAAGGGAATTAAACAGCCATCACTGCAGGAGAGCCTGGCTGCAGCCTGCAGAGCTAGGTCAAGGTTTTTGTTCTCTTGGAATTGTATCACCAAAAGAAAAAGTAATAAAGGAGGCATAGCCTTTTTATGATCAGCAGTTGTACACATCCAAAAAGCAAACACTGTAATTTAAGAACAGCAGTACCAATCTAGACTGAGAAGCATTTTCACACCACATTAATATAGGTTACAGATGGACAGGGAGCTTAAAGAGTATCTTCTTTTTGTGTTGTAAGATATGAAGAAGAAAAACATACAAAGAATACGACAGCTAATACATTCAGAATCATCTTTGCAAGAACCACTATGATTCAAAGGTATGTTTGTTTTGATATAGCTGTTGGCTCTGCAGTCCACAGAAGTATTAATCCAAGAAATAAAAGAGAGATGAATAGAATCATAGAATCATTTAGGTTGGAAAAGACCTTTAAGATCACTGAGTCCAATTGTTAACCTAACACTGCCAAGTCCCACCAAACCATGTCCCTAAGTGCCACATCTACATGCCTTTTAAATACTTCCAGGGATGGTGACTTCATCACTTCCACGGGCAGCCTGTTCCAGTGCTTGACAACCCTTTCTGTGAATAAGTTTTTCCTAATATCTAAGCTAAACCTCCCCCTGGCACAAATTGAGGCCATTTCCTCCTGTCCTATCGCTTATTACCCGGGAGAAGACACCAACCCTCACTTCGCTACAGCCTCCTCTCAGGTAGTTGTAGGGAGTAGTAAGATTTCCCCTCAGCTTCTTTTTCTCCAATTTAAGCACTCCCAGTTCCCCAGCCTCTTCTCCTAAGACTTGTGCTCTAGACCCCTCACCAGTTTTGTTGCCCTTCTCTGGACATGCTCCAGCACCTCAATGTCTTTCTTGCAGTGAGGGGCCCAGAACTGAACACAGTACTCAAAGTGGGGCCTCACCAGAGCCGAATACAGGGGGATGATCACTTCCCTAGTCCTGCTGGCCACACTCTTTCTGAAACTGGGCAGAGCATCAGTTGAGAAGGGGCATGGAAAAGGCCAAGGTACTCAACACCTTCTTTCCCTCCATCTTTACTGGTAATATTTGCCAAATCATAGGTTTCTGAGACCACTGGGAAGGCCTGGAGCAAGGAAGATTTACACTTGGTGGAGCAGGATCAGATTAGGGAACATTTAAACAAACTGGATAGACAGAAGTCCCTGGACTCTGGTGGGATACACTCATGAGTGCTAAGGAAAGTTGGTCAATGTCATTGTGAAGCCACTCAATAATATGAGAAAGGTCACGGTGATCAGGAGATGTTCCTTATGATGGGAAGAAAGCAAATATTGTTTGTGTCTTCAAAAAGGCAAAGGATGAGGAGGATCAAAGAACTAAAAGCCAGTCAGCTACACCTCACTCCCTGGGAAGATAATGAATAAATCATTCTAGAAACCATTTCCAAACATAACAAAGACAAGGAGGTGCCTGACAGCAGTCAACATGGATTTACAAAGGAGAAAATCATGCTTGATTAACCTGTTAGCCTTCTACAATAAGATTACTGGCTTGGTGGATGACGTGACTATTGATGTTGCTTATCTTGATTCTGGCAAGGCTTTTGAAAGTCTCTCCCATAACACCCTCCTGGACAGAGGAAGTATGAGTTAGATTAACAGACAGAGAGGTAAAAGTTAACTGAGTCAGTCAGCTGAACTGCCTGCATCAAAGGGCTGTGATCAGTGGCGGGAAGTCCAGCTGGAGGCCCATCAGTAACAGTGCTCCCCTAGGGTCAGTACCGAGGCCAGTCCTCTTTAACATCAGCATGGTACACATCTACCATACCTATATGTATATACCATAAGTATAGTATGTATATACCATAACTATATATGTACCATACATATAGATATGCTATAAATGTATACACACATCCATACATCCCCCAATCACATATATATGTATATAACACACACACACACAGATATATAGTCTTCAGAAGACCACAGAAAGGCAGAGTTGGAACAGGTTGGGTGCAGAGTGCCTTAACAGCACTGTACCAGGCCAGTACTGGTAAGCCGTGGAAATTTTTTCAAACTAGGGAAATCTGAAGCTGGTGACATAGCCGAGGGCTGAAGTCAAGGGGAATCCTGCCTCTGAACTCAACGGTGGTTTCATTATCAGTCTCCACACTCTCCGACCAGCCACAGTAAGAGGTGTGGCAAAGCAGCAATGCAATCAACTACTGGAGAAGGTGGCAATCAAAAATCACAGCAGGGACGTTCTGTTGTTCTCTTTCAAATAAGGAAACCAAGGTCATCCTGGATCAATATACTATACAAATCTTGAAGGATTATCTTTTCTTTTCGCTTGAAAAAAGCCATGGACAAAACCATCATACAAAAAAAAACCCTAGATAACATTTATCATCACAAAACAACTGCTATGCAGAATGTCATTACTTTTACAATACAAGGTGAAACAAATTTTATTCTGCTGTCAAATGTAAGTCTTTATAGCTCTCCATAATGGCTTACTAGGGAAAAAAAATTGTGAAATCAAAATAATAGTAAAAGTGACAAACCTTTAAGCCTTTCAACATCTGATATACCAGGAACTGGATTCGGTCTTCAGTTAGTTTCTCATGCTTCATTATCTTACTCAAGTCTGTTCCCATAAATGGCATGACAAGGTAGCTTAAAGAAAAAAAAAGGACAGAATAAATTGTATTTGTCAAATAAATTGAAACATAATTGTATGCTATAGTTCGGTGACAATATTAAATTACAGATCATTCAATTTACCAAACAATTCCATCATCATCCTCCTGCCTCCAAGCTTGTCTGGTTTTATCTATTTTGATTGTCATAAAGAGGTATTTCCATAATCGGTGACAGGGTTGGGCAAGTTGCTAGTTATCAAAAGAATGCAGATTCTGAACTAGTTAGAAAGAACCTAAGCAAGAGCCACGTGATATTTCAGACACCTACACAGAAAACAGAGATGTTCACACAAATGCTTGTGCATCTCATAATCACGATCATAGCATTGAACTAGCAGCAACCAAACTGCCCAGATGGTTCATTCAAATAGGCCAGGTAAGACATAACAGAAGGCAATGATAACTTCCATTAATTTTCATCTGACATCGTAAACTGGGATTTTCAGTACTTAGAACTGATAAGGAACACCAGCAACAGAAAGTTTGTGAATGCCAAGCTGGCATTTCAAGGCTAATCTTCCCTTAAGATCTGCTCTTAAATGAAACTTAACTGTTCTTCGCAGTTGCATGTAGCAAACTCATCCTTCAGAGTCTATCCTTAAAGTCAGGTCTGAACACAAGACAGAGCCAGGCACGTCTGGTACCCGACGATAAAGTCATCAGTTCTCCTCTTCTTATGAGGATGAGCAGATGTATTTTCATAAAGGGAAGAATTAAATGTGATCATTGTTTCATGGCTAAAAAATTTTATTATTTAGACTTAAACGGGTTTCCTCTGGTTAAAGTATGCAAATTATAATTCTGCCGATTTCTACGGTTAAACCTGTATGAAAACTTCATTTTGTTCTATTAAAATTATAACTATCAACAAAACAGAAATTGAATATAAAGTCATAAGGGAGATGGGGCACTGATTTAGTCGCTAAGAGTTACAGGGAGTATTTTCAACATTTCCTAGGTACTAAACACTTCTTTTCCCCGTGACTTCGGGGATTAGGACTCAGGCTCCCAGTCCCAGCATCCACAGACAAATTTACTATCCTTTGAACTGAAAAGATAAGCAATTTAATTCTATAACTATGCAAGAACAGAGAAAATATGGAGAAGAGAATGACATTGCTTATCTCTGCCCCAGTGTAACACACAAAATATTTCCCATCAACATACTAAGTCACTTAGAAAATGGAGTTTAACTTCTTTGTTGATGTTCCTGACTGTTGAAAGCATATTAAGTTCTCCTCCAACTCAAACTTATTAAATATATTTTCTGAGAGGTCATGAAAATTTGGAATGAGCTATAAAAAAGCCCTTTTAGTGACTGTTTCAGAAAAAACAGAGGTAGAAAGAAGTGGGGCACGAGAATGAGAGAAATGTCTACACATCTTTTACTACTGGTAGTGATCTTCAAGCATTTGTTAGGATTTTGCTTGCCTGCCATCATCTGTAGAAATCTCAAGGCTCTGAAGAGATAGCGATTTATGTGGATAGAAAAAGTTCAAAACAATATATAACCGTTAAGTACTGTAAAGAACAGGTTGAAAAAGACAAGTAAGACTGTATTTTTACAAATGCACAATTTGCTAAGTTAACAAATTGATGACTTCAAACCTCTTAGAATCAGAGAGAGGTCATGGTGGGTGGAGAAACGGGCAAAATATAAGAGAGGGAAAATCCACTCCTACCGAGTTTGAAAATCCAAACTTTAGTAACCACGTATGAGCGTTGTAACAGGACAACAATGGGATCAAACACTATGGGCTCACTTTCAACACTTCATCTACTACTTAAAACTTCACAAACTTATTTTTATTCTTAAAAATTTATTTACAATTGACAGCTGGAGTCCCAAAATAAGTTGAAGAGGTTAGGCACCTGATTGTTAATTCACTTAAATGGAAACCTGATGTCTAAAGCATTTAAGCTCTTTGCAAGTTCCAGTTAAATCCCAAAATTCTTACAAAATGTGGAGCCGCAATCTGTTCTGGCATGTTGTGTATGATACAAGGACAATGCAAGGAATAGAGGTGAAGGGAGTGAAAAGCGAGTGAAAGAGTGAAGTCCTACACTACAGCTGGTAGTGTGGGACTTCAATTGGTAAAGATTGATGTATTTCTGATTTTGTACACCATTTCAATCAGCTGACCTAAACCAGTAATTCAACACAAGCATGAGCTGGGAAAGGATGTTGAATATTCCTTCACAAAGGAAATGGAACGTTGTCTTCAATCTTTGTTAGATTGGCTGGTAGAGTACAGGAGCAGGAGAGAGGAGTGGCAAGCAGAGCAGGAGCATGCTAGAGCTAGAAGTTGTCCAAGACCTCAGGTTCTTCAGGGACTGGCTCTGATGAAATCTTGCTTCTGCTGCTTCTAGCCACAAATCTGCTTGAATTTGATCTTTACACAACAAGCCACAGATAACGCCTCACGACTAGCCAGCAAAAGGAAAGTCTTTCTCGAATGACCCACTTGACCTTTAGTTCACAAAAGCAGTTTCTCCACTTTTTTTTTCCATGTACACACATCTGCCCCTGCTCATCTCTAACAGCTTGCCCAAAGTCTTGAAAATAAATTTTGTCATAAACGCACCTGAAGCACAGTTTCAGTTACAAAACAGTCCCTCCTACTTGACTTGCACCTCCAAAACTTGAAGGATGATTTTAGGATCCCATTTAAAACACAGTGCTTGAATGTTAATCATACACACATGCATTTTATTACATATACAGTATAAAATGCTAGCATAAAATAGGCAATACGGACAACATCCTTTTTGGCCCAAATGATCAACATGAACACGCAGTCCATCTTTTCTATATTTCATTTTCTATGTTTTCCTGTCAGACAGCTTTCTATGTTAACACATAAATATGCAAATTTGGTTTTGAAACATAGCTACATGAGAGGAAAACCAGAACAGTTTTATGAATGTTACATGAAATCTACCAGACTTCTGACCACTGTTTCTTTAGTGACTCTAATTTTCAAGAACTGCAGCAGTATCCACAGGCAAAACAACAGACATGCTAGATATCTTGTATCCGAGATGCCACCAAAAGGTCAGGAAGATGTATGTGCCTAGTGCTAGAAACGGTATATCTGTGCTGTTTGGACCACAAGACTTGGAAACCAGTCACGGAGTACAACAAACCACAGCACAGATAACCACTAAAAAATAAAATTCAGCAGAATCAGCAGTTTTGAATTAATCCTTGAATTAGGATGGATCACATCAGAGATGTGTCATTTAACAGGCATCTTTTCAGCCTACTTGTTTAGCTTAAGAATTGTCCTATCATTTGGGCAACCTGGGCCTTTAGGGTAAGGAATGGGTACTTGAAAGGTGGACTAGGGAACCCCCCAAACTGCCATTTACTAAGGGCTGAAAGAAGCACACACACTATAAGATAGGTAACTAGTTCTAATGATGATCTGAAAACCTCAGCCTACCGATTTTGAAGTTGTGCATAAGACTTACATTAAGATGAAACTCAGAAAAAAAAATCCACGAAGCAACAATTTTGGAACTCTCCATTTAAAAAAGCAACAGCCCTTCCTCCTGCACAAGCGACAATGCTCTGCTCCCAAGCACAAATAACTCAAAACTTACAAGTCATTAAACTTCTCCAGTGTTTCGTCTGGTGTGAACACATCCAATATTCCAATAACCTAAAAATAAAGGACAAAAAAAACCAAACCCATGGATTAATACTGATTTGACACAAAAAAATCCCGAACTGCATAGTAAGTGAAAAAATATAATCAAAAACTTTTCCACAGTGAGACATTATCTACAGGCATAAAGATAGCAGAAAGGAGACCCAAAGTAGTGCCTAGCAACGCTAGGATTTGTTATCTGATGAATTTTATAACTCTGAGGGCTGTTTGACCCTGTCAGAAAAAAATTAAAAAAAAAAATGTATCTACTTGAACAAAAAGTTCAGAGGCTAACAGTTTTATGTAAGAGGAGAGAGAATCTATTAACTTGAATCACTGAAGTGTCAAAAATAAACCAGACAAATCGGTTTATAACCTGAAGCAGTCATAAGTGCTATTCAGCCAGCTGGGCTTCAAACATCTTCTAATTTCAGTAACAGGATAATTTAGGTACATACACTACAATATCTAACTGGGAGTACAGAGAAGAAACTAGGACTAAACTGTTTTTTATAGAGAGTAAATTACCAAGAGCTTAATATGATTTACTATGGCTTATATCTTAGGATCTCCTTAAGAGTATTTTTTGTCAAACAAAAGCATTCTATCACTCAACAGAACATAAACAATCTAGTAAAACAGATTTCCCACTAGAGTTTTTCCTCTTAGCATGGTTTTCAGCAGAACTACGCATTATTTCAGCAGACTAGGTGCATTATGGTAAGTGCCAATGCTTCTCTCAAGCCCATTAAACTCTAGAAAATTAAATATACAGAACTTGACGCTCCAAAAGATGTAGCTGGAATTGTCTAAAGCCAGATCTCAGCGTGAATGCTGCTTAATCCAGCTAGTGCCCAACTAGCCCAGGCTTCCACAGTTACTTCTTCTCTAATTCTGCTACTAATTCATGACCATTGCTGTCTGCTCAGAGGAAGCCTCCAAAGCCCTGGACTGCTCATGGTGTCTCCCAGGTGCAGGCTGCCATGTCAATAGGGGCGTGCAGGAGCTTGCTGGAAAGCAAGCCAAAAGACTGATAACTTTTATAACCTTCTTCGACCTATCTCCAGGGCTATACAAGTAAAGGACATGAGATGATACATCACACTAAAACTGTATAAAATTAGAAACTGCAAGAAAGACACCAGAGGTAACGGCATATTACATTGTCTGATGTTACCATCAAAGTACTAAAAGGACTGCAAATTCCACTTTGACAGCAATCAAGACGGATTTTGGACATTACTACTCTGTCTTGATTGCTTCACAAAACAGAGATCTTTTAAAAAAGTACTTGAAAGTAAGGAGAAGTGAGAGCAGAAATGCAGGAAAAAAATGCAAGAAAAGAAAGGCGACTTCCTGTATTTAAAGCTTTAAATACAAATCTCCAACTGTGATGAAATCCTTACTGCACACATTTGTATCTTGTCCACATTCAGAGGGAACTACTACAGTTAGCCTGGATATTATCAAAATGTCATAATGATGAACAAGATAGAAAAATTAATAAAGACGAAGACAGAAAATTACAACTTTTTTTCTTTGCAGCCACATATATCTTTGAAAAAAATAACTAATAATATTTTCCTGAAGACCGTTATATGAAACTAATTAAATAATAGTAATATAACTACCATAAAACAATAATTAAACCCACAGAGGATGTGGTTATTACTTGAAGTAATACCTTCAGTGCTAAAATTACAGTAAGAATTTTTTTTTTTTACGACAGTTTTACATAAGGTTTTTCATATCTGCGTAGAGGCAGGGAGAAAAAGATGGAGAGAGGAATTGGGAAGATGTACATGACAACAATGGAGCATAATGCAGCTCTACAGGCGTTTCCTAAGGCAGTGTGTGTACACACACAGCATACGCAGCCAGAAAAGTTGTGTGCTCTCCAAAGATTTCAGTATTAAAAAGAAGGAAGTTAACATTTTAACAGTAATCTTAT
This sequence comes from Limnodromus scolopaceus, assembly GCA_028565335.1. NCBI lineage: Eukaryota > Metazoa > Chordata > Aves > Charadriiformes > Scolopacidae > Limnodromus > Limnodromus scolopaceus. Next base: position 22,066,292 of record JAOXNO010000001.1, read on the forward strand.
CCAATATGCATTTCTTTCCCCATTAAGCCCTACTTTTTCAGAACTCCTGCTTGTTTTCCTCAAGGAGATATTTCCATGCCTTCATTTACCTAAGCAAGAAACGTAAGTAAACAAACCCCATCAGGTCTGAATGTAGCAGTGAAGACACGGGGACACCACTATAAAGAGAAGGGGCACAGCAGAGCATGGAACAGCATGGCCACTGTACCGCATCCCTCTGTGTGCCGAGGCATTACCAGGCACTCACTGGGAAACACAGGAGCATGAAGAACACCTTTCCATGCCCAAAACCACACTTAATGAAGTTCACTAACATTTTGTTGCTTCTCCATTCAAGTAAGCAGAGTTCCCAGTAGTTACTTAATGCTGCCTGATATACACAACATACATTATTTCTCAGGTGAGGGAGATGGAGACAACCTTATTGCTGCAAATCCTCTGCAGTTGAAGAATACCACTGAGACTAATGCTTAGCTCCCGTTGAAGGGAATTGTAAATAACAAACCAGAAAACCCTTTTTAACAGGATTTCACAATACTTCTTTTCCTCTTCTTCCTTCAGCTTTCTAAAAATCCTGTGGTATCCTTTAGTGGTAAAACATACTAATAGTTAATCAATATAAAAATAGAAGTGAGGGACCCATTTCCTTTTCCTCAGTGATCTTTTTTTAATAGCTGTGCTTTGGGATGATTTTCCTGTACTGGAACAGAGTCATTAGAATTTCCATTTAGGTCACATGTTTCTGCAGATATGTAAAGCGCAAGGAGGTACAGGATAAAATAACTCCTCTGAGGAAGATACAACCCCAGCTATTTCTTGAAGAAAAGAACCGGGCAAAGTGTAGACAGCTCCCTCCCCTATAATATCATGGAAAATACTGTGTCTGTCTAAAATGCTCTCAATTAAATACAGTATTTGTAAAAAAAAAACCACCTTTACAATACTTAATATCCCAGCACAAGAGTAAGCCACGGTAAAATAGTTACAAGAATCATTTATTTTTCATAGTGTGGCCTATACAAAATGTAAGAGAGGTATCTGTGAAACCTTCTGTAGCCCTGTTTTTGGTGTTTATTCAGCACACTTAGTGATACCACCAGAGATGGGAGCACAACCAAGGAATGAACCCAGTACACCCTGTGATGGCAATGAAAAGCACCTATTAAAACCAGCAGTGGCACTGCCCTTTCAAGGTCTCATTTTTTGACCCATTAACTCTGCCAAAAAGGCAGTTTCTCAAATGAATTAGCCCACAAAGAATGCATCTTTTTTCCTGCCACCCATCTGACTGAAAACCAACCTGGATTTCTGCAGCCTCCACCGCAGTACCTTCCTTGCAAGTATCTCGAGGAGAGGGTGTGATACTGTGTCTCTCCCATCTTCCTCCAATGCAAAACCACAGTAACAGCAAAACTACCCATTTACTGGTCTAACTTGTTTTCCATGGGTATGCTTTTACTCGATGTATTTAATTTGTTGATTGTGTCTCTTCCCTACAACACCAGTGGGGTAGGGAGGAGGCGTGTGACAACATCTCCAGCCCTTCTTATCCCAATTGTCCCTCCCCAGAAGACATTGATACTGAACACACTGACCAACTTTAACTACTGTCAACCAATAACTAACAGCTTTGCCTTGTTAAGGTGGCTTCTGCCCTTCCCTTCCCAGCTGCCTCCTTTTCCAAAGGCTATTCCAGCAGCGGTGCACAACAGCAAAGAGCTCCTTATCCAAGGGCCGTTCCACTGCATTTCTGTAAAGGAAACTTTCTGATGTAAGCAGCAGCACATCAACAGAAGACTCGGATCTTGTATAAATTAATAAGTAATGTAGGTTATGTCTCTTATACAGTAAGTGCTGCTTTCTCTTGCGGATGTTACGCATGAAAACGCAGTGAAGTTGAGTGGCTTTCTACAAACAGAAGTACATTTTTTAAGAGATCCCTGCTGGGGTACACTGAACTACATATTATGCTGCATTAAATTTTCTGCAGGGTTAGCTTCAACTTCATGTTCCTGCGCTGTTCCACATCACAGGGCACCTGCATCCTTTTACCACACTAAGAAGTCTCAACCTTTTTAAAAATGCTACTATCCACACACAAGGCTTGCGCCACAGTTCCCTTTCTCCCTCACTGCTTATTGCTGTGTGACACGAGGGATGCCTGCTGATGGACAGAGGGCCCCTTTCCTTTTCTCCTGCCACTGAGCACACCAGCAGGCACAAAACATACCCACAAGCATCACCACACTCTTCTTTCAAAGGACCCATACGTAACTCTGGACAGGTCCAAATCCTGTGGGCAGGCACACCTTCATCTCCGGATTGGATGCCAATCCAAAGAGAAGGGTTAGCTTTCAGTGCTGTCTTCCTTATTTTCATTTACTGGGCTAGGCTAATCAGTCTGGTTCATTAGTACCCAAGGCTGGGGTATGAATAAATGGCTATCAGCTGAAACCCAGCCTAGGTAAAACACCTACCTATTAGACAGGTTTGTGAAAATAAGCAAAGTGATAACTGATAGCTGGCTTTTGAGTACCAAAAGAAGCGATTCTGGTGTCCTGTCAGCTCCCTAGCTGTGCTAAGCTTTCAGACTGCAGAAAGGCAGCCAGGAGTGTTTCTCCCCTACAACCTTTTGGCAGCAATAAACTATCTAGTTATAACTATATTTTTGCCTTCACATGGACTCATAAGGAGATTTGCCATGGCCAGCCAGGATTCCCGAAACACTGGCACTTGTGTACCCAAAGGATGTGAATTTGCAGCTGCTGCAGTCCTGCAGGACTTGCTGCGGGAAACCTCTTCTAAGACAGCGAGCCTGCTTTCCTCTGTAAAGGCATTACTCATCTACAGCTCCCTTCTGGGTCTGATTTTGTACACTGCAGAGGCTGTCGCTCTTCCAGTGCTCACGCTGGGCTAGATAAACTGCAAAAGGTGACAGTTTTAAGATTGTCTCAGGCAGGAACATAGAGTGCCCCACTATTTCCTCTAGACAAACTCCTCCCTTGGTTGATACTGTATAGCTGTAAATAAAAAGCCCAACATTTTTTTCAAAATAAAGAAGTCAACAGAATTAAATAGTAGCTAACCTAAAAGCAAAGGCCAGAATTCAATAGTAGCCAACCTAGAAGTGAAGGCCTGCATCATCCTGAGAAACATAACTGTAGAGACAGACAATTTGGTGTCTGTTGGACACCCGAGTTCTTTCCAAAAGGAGAAAAAAAGCTACATGGTTCTCATAACGCAGAACGCACAACACACACTGGTCTTCAGATGAGGGAATACACCAGAGAATAATTTCCACTCAGAGCAATGAATGAGAGCATAATATAGAGCACCTTTAAACAAATACTGCAGTTGCCTCTTACATACAAGAGTTTCCAGGAAGAGAAAACATCTGTAGAATATTAACTGACCCAAGAAACATTTAACAGGCATTTGTCAAAAATTTTATCCCAGAAACATGTGCAGAATTTAAGTTGGTGGAATTGCATCAGAATTCCTGGGCGTGCTTATATTTATACAAAGATATACACACATGTGCATCTACCACGCTGGCCGTATTTTCACTGGCTTTGGTTTTAAGCCAGAGCCATAATAGATAATTTTAAGGGTCCTCACTTTAACTGAGCTCAAAATGGAAAAAAACAGGGAACAAAAGCAGTACCACTGAAAAAGAATTCCTAAAGATAAACAGTCTGTTCTTCTATACAAGACACAGCAGATGCCAAAGAAATAATCAAGAGCTGCTAAGGCTGTAGTGGGATGCATACTTGAAGCTAGCATGAGTAAATGAAGAAAAAAACACCAAACAACCCACCAAACCCAATGCCTTCTTTGTTCTGCCTTAGCTGGTTTTATTCCTTATTTTCACACCATTCCCCCTCTAGTGCCAGAACAACTGTTTATGCAGCTACCGAGTGATCCAGCAGCTTAGCACACTGGAAACTAACTTTTCTTTTTGGCAATGTCAGATGTATTGATCTGGGTTAGACTGCTACTTAGGCAGTAGAAGTAGCTTATGATGTTTGTAATACGTCCCAGATGCTCTCAAATTGGGTCTGTAACAGCCAGGTCCGTCCCATCCTCTCCACACACAGCCTCTGCCTCATGGTCCTCAGCACCATTTGTCCAGGTTGACGAGAAGTCCTGTGCTACCAAGTTTGTATGGTTTATATAGAAACATTCCTCACTCCATGTGAGTAATGTCCCACTTGAGAGCCATTAGGGAGAACAAAGGTCTAGCATATATAATGGAAGATGGTTATGCCAGCAACCAGAGTTGCCTCCTCCTGAAAACGCCCAAATTGACAAGCAAATTGACCCATGAGTTAGCTTTCATACAAAGTAAAATACAGTTCCAGTAGAATTCAGTAGGATGACTCCTATGTTTGTTTTTACAGGACTCCTGGTCATCCTTCAACCCCTCCGCATTAAGGAGATTAGCATATTCCTCAAAGGGTCTATAATGGAGGTCATCCACGGTATTAAGCAGAAGTTTTCCTCCGTTTTCTTCACTGAACCGTGATATGCTGATGAATTATAACACTGTGCCATGGGTTTAATGGTATCTTCTGCTGCCTTAATCATAATAATCTTAATAAAAGATCAGAGACGCTATTTTTAACACAATGTGTCAGACCATTACAATTTCTTCCATCATTCTGAATACAGCATAAGGTTAAATAAACTATGATAATGTGCTGCTACATGCTTAACACAACGCTTCCCCGAAAGCTATGGAGGGCAGAGCTGGTCCATCAAGAGGTAATCACAGTGAAACAAACAGAACATCACACTCTGCATGCAATCCAACATCAAATGCATCATGATTACAGAAGTCATTTTAAAAGAAAACAGATGAGAAGAGTGAATTGGATGCAATTTTAACTATTAAATAAAAAAAAAAAAAAAACCCTTTGAAATAATTTATATCCTGAAGTAGGAAAAAAGCAAGATGAAGATTTGTACTGGCAGATTAGTGCAATGTGTCAGCAATATCCCAAGTCTAACCCACAGTGGCAGTAACGTTAGACCAGCTGCCACCTCCTCTGCGTACTTCGATTACCAACACCCAAGACAGAGAGAACACTGGCATCGGTATTTTGTGGTCTTTGAAACAATTACTTCAGTTTTATTAATTTTTGATAGCAGTTGTATTTATAGTACAGCCAGAAAGACAGATAACTGCTATTTTATACAAATGTACTATAACGTATTAGTTAACAGAAAAATCAGGAAAGGTACTTCAATCACTGCTCTATTCTACTAATTCCTGTTATAAGGAAATATGCACCCACATGAGTGGGACCCATTCAAAATGCCAGAACCAGACCCACAGAAGCCACAATGGTAAGGACAGAGAACAGGCAGCTGTCCTGCCACTACTGTACATATCACTGGAGATGCACACAGCACACTAGGGACCACTGATGTGAACGGAAAAGGACCTTACTGTCTGCCTGTAAATCCATCCTTTAGTAGAAATATGCAAAAAAACCCAAGGGTTTTTGACATGGTGGTGGGTCAAAGGAGGGGGGGGGGCTGAAAATCCTGATGAGTAGTGATGCTGGTTTAATTTTGGATGGGTGGAGCCGCTAAAGGAGTGTCCTGAGATCAGCACAGGGACTAGAAATCCCAAAAGGCGTCATTGCTATTCCTAATTCACCGTGGCAACGCAACTGACAGAAAGGCATGAGGCTGGGAAGGTGGATGGAAATTCTCTTGATGGGCTGTACTGCCACCTCAGCCTCATTGTAGAGGGGTGGAGCAGTCAGCTTTTGCCTCCATGGTGCCTGCAAATCCCTGCAGGATCATTTATCCAGTCTTTGTTCTCTAACGAGTAGATGCCATAATTCATAGTGAAACTTTTCCTTAGTACGTAGACCATATTCTTCTTTCTGTGGCCCAAACTGTTTCCTAAGACTGTAAATTATTCCCTTCCTTCATATATATTGATTTTTAACTTTTACAGATTGTGCTCACATTCCCCAGGGAGTATTATCTTCTAGACTCTTTAATTATCAAATAAGTCCACGGAGGGGTTCCAGAGTACTATCCTGAAGGGCATACACCACATAAAACCCACCAGGAGCGGAAAACGCCACCCAACAGATTACTCTCGGAAAAGGAAGAAAAATAATCTCAAAATTCTGGACACAGTTAGGAGCTTGGCAACTGCACGAGCTGCTCTGCTCCCAAACGTTCACTAAAGAAAATGCTGAGAGTATTAAAGCCCATGCATGACACAGAAGTTCCCTGCAAACGTTAACTCTTTAACATATACAGCAGTGGTTATGAAGCAGTTACTTCAAAGGAATCAAGTAACATGATCAAATGTATTAAAAGATTCAGACTAAAATGTTAACAGGCACACAGGTTCTTGAACGTACAAAAAGGTTTGGTTTTTTTCCCGGACAATCAGGACATCCCGCAGATTATTCTTCAAAATGAACCTGGTATTGTTGGTACTTATGATGTTGTTATCATAACATTAAGTGGCAATGACTGGCTATTATTATTATCAGTTTCTCTTATCGTCACTTTCAATCTCTTAGCTTTCCTTGAAGGCCATCTGAATGGAGCTATGGTCTCATCTCCCACATTATTAACATTTTAAACCAGACTCTTAAGCATCATTTTAACAACTCCCTCTGAAACTCTTTTTTTTTTTTTTTTCCCACCCACGCACTCACAACACACAGCCTTTAAAGCCACTACTGTGATCCTGCAAGCCCACCCTGGGGCCCTTCTCACCTGGAGCCCATGCTTTGATTCCACAGTAACTGTTTCCACACAAATCTCTCCTCTATATATTTTTTTTTCATTAAAGCACTATAAATGCTGTTGGGACTAAGTGTCTTTATCTCGAGGACACTTTCAACACTTCTTTCTACATGTGTTCTTTGCATTATGTGGGAATCTGTGCAGAGCCTGTATGCTATTCTCTGCTTCCCAGTAAACAATTTATTTAGTCATTCACAAACTCTTCCTGTTTCACATTAGTACAGCCCCAAAACTTTCAAATGCTTCATGAATGATAAAAAAAAAAAGGAAAACCTTACCCTCTCCCCAAAGATAGGCATGCGTACCAGTCATCTTCATGCAAGTTCAGAAGAAAAGAGATGCTGGCACCCCAGATACGCAGACACAGACACATGGTCTGCAACCCCCTGCACCTCACAGCAACACAGTGATGGATGGAGACTGCGATTTCTGGTCCTTAATCTCTCTCTCTCTAGCTCTGAGCACAAATTCCACTGTGGTTCTAGCCTTCCCCACCCAACCTTTTCTACATGGAAATGAAGTGGTGTTTTCCCACACGATATTCTAATTTGTGCGAGCAGATGTCTGTAGCTAAAGGACAGACAGACAAAAGACAGACACGCAGGTCCTGCCCAAAGGCTCCTGAATGTCATGCAGCCACACGTGGCTTTTCCAACTCTGCATAATTTTCTTTCTGCTTTTAGGGTGTGTAAACTGGGGCCTCGAGGGGGGGATATCTGCTGATCCCCCAACTCACGTTTTCGTGCTTCATGTGTTTCAGGAGGCGCAGCTCTCGGTAGGCTCGTTTGGCAAAGAGTTCGGACTGGAACGGGCGGTACAATTTCTTAATGGCCACCTTGGTACCGCTTCTTCCATCGACGGCTGAGCTTTAAGGCAAAAGGAAGAGTCTGGGGAGCGAGGTCCGAAGCGGGACCCCGGCTTTCAAACCCCGCCGGGGGGCGGCCGCATCCCGCCCCGTGCCGCCCACCCCTCACCCTGCCGGCCGCCTGCGTGGCCTCCCCAGGGAGGAGACCACCTCCCCAAAACACCTCGCCGGCAGTTCCAGTCGTTTAAAAGGCTGCGGGGCTCTCTGATGAAAAGTAACCAATTTTTAAAAGCTTTAAAGAGGAACATCGGGAGAGGAATTAAAAAAAAAAAAAAAAAGGGGCAGAAAAAGAAGGAAAAATCCCCCAAACCACCCCCACCACTCGGTATCCCGTCCCAAGGGCCAACACCCCGGGTTCTGGGGACGCTGTCGCTCCGGGGGAGCCGGGCAGGGCGGTACCGGCCCCCCGAGCTCCGCTTGCTGCGGGGGTGAGACCACGCGTGGGAGGGCAGGCGGAGGGCCGGGCTCCCCCGGCGGCACACGCTGACCCCGCGGGGGCGGCCGGCCAGATAGGCAGCGGTGCCGGCCCCCTCCGCCCCCGGGCCGGGCCGGGCACAACAACCGGAAAAAGTTGGCAGGGAACAACGGGAGAGGGGACGGGGCGGGCAGCCCCTCCGCCCCCTCCCGGGGCCGCCCCGCCTCGCCCCGCTCACCAGACGGCTCCGTAGGCGCCGGACCCCACCGGCTGCAGGTCCCGGTAGCGGTCCCGCACTTCCCACAGGGTCTTGGTGATCTCCTGCCGGTAGAAGCCGTTCTTGGGGGAGGACATGGCGCTGCGGGCCCCCCGCCGCCACCCGCCGACAAAGAGCCCGGGCCGG
>JAOXNO010000001.1:22074865-22104955 GCA_028565335.1 Limnodromus scolopaceus
CGCCCCGCGCCTCCGCCGGCGGGGCCGACGCGGCCACCGGCACCGGCACTTGGAGGTCCCCTGGGGCCGCGCTCGGCCGGAGCGGGGGGAGTCGAAGCGCGGGGTGTCCCGGGGGCGCTGGGGGATGTCCCCAGGCGTCCTGCCCCGTCTGTGCCCGGCGGCGGGGGAGCAGGTGCCGAGGCTGTCGCTGCCCACCCAAGTCATAGAACCATAGAATGGTTTGGGTTGGAAGGGAACTTAAAGATCATGGGGTTCCAACCCCCTGCCATGGGCAGGGACACCTCCCACTAGAGCAGGTTGCTCAAAGCCCCGTCCAGCCTGGTCTTGAACACCTCCAGGGGTGGGGCATCCACAGCTTCTCTGGGCAACCTGTTCCAGTGTCTCACCACCCTCACAGTAAGGAATTTCTTCCTGATACCGAATCTAAATCTACCCTCTTCCAGTTTGAAGGCATTGCCCCTCGTCCTATCACGTGCCCTTGTGAAAAGTCTCTCTCTGGCTTTCAAGTCCTGGCCATGGAGCTGAAAGCCCGTCCCGAGGCTCGGGTTGTGCCTGTGCTCCCTGCGGTGCGGCACCCCGCTCCACGCTGGTTGTGCTGCCCTGGTTCGGGTTTGCTGAGACGCAACCGGCTTTTCCACGAAAGTGTTAAGGAGCACCAGGGGCTGTAAACTGATGAGAGGTGGGGGTGCAAAAGCGAGCTTTCAGATGACCTTTGCACCGAGGTGTACAGCTGAGGGCTTCCCAGCTCATCTCAGGGTCAGACCCCAGGTTTCGACAATATTTCACGTAGTTCAATAGAAACAAGCCCACGCTCGTTTCAGTTGCCCAGAGCAAGTGGTCCCCTGCATGGTCGGTGTGGTATGAAACAGTTCAAGCAGCAGCCTGGAACAGTTGCAGGGCTGGAGTACAACCAACCTTCTCATATCTCTTCAGTAAATAGGCCTGGGCTGACACATGTGAGGCAAAGACCTGCTTTAAAAAAATTTTTATGTGTTCTCTGTGTTAATATAATTAAAATTCTTGTCCTTCAGGGTCTGTTAAAGCCTTTGTTTCGCCTGACTTCTGCCCCGAGCAATGTTGCTGAGGTTAGATAATTCAGACTTGCTGTCACTAGAGTTCAATTTGTGGCGTAGCTCGAAAGGGGCGATCTGGCCAGGTTTCGTTGTTCCTGTTGCCTTTTTGGTAGTTGCCATTGGCACAAACATTTTCCTGCCTGACTACTTACTGAACGTGGAAGAGTGGCCCTGCCCTTCCTCCTCCCGATGTGCCGGGTACAGGAGGAAAACGTCCTTCCAACCACCAGCTGCGTGCTCCAGCGCTGATCTCTGCTGACGGGTCACCTGCTCCGGGTTTAATGAGAATGGAAACCAACCTTCTGACATTTGGCAGGTAATGTGAGGGTCGTGTCAAGTGTTAGATTAATGGTACACGTTTGCTTTTAGAATCCACTGTCCCAGCAGATTTTATTTTTTTTTTTTTTTAATTTCTGGCATCCCTTTTATATCCTTTTATATCATGTTTGCCATTTAGATGATGGCTGGAGTGAAATGCAGATATGGGCAAGGTGAAGGACAAAGCAGCTTTCACTCAGTTTTGAGCCAGTCCATTAGATAAGTTACTTTTAATGACAAAGATGTATGTTTCTAATACAGTAAGGATTAGTTCTGCTTTTGATCCTACTTTTCCTTTACCCAGTTGTGGCAAAATGATGCTTTCTTTTGCTTGCTTTTTATCAGGGCAGAAAGTAGATGATTCGATCATTGATGATGATCATACAGTAGATGAAGGTACTAACCCAGTACTGAGGCAACATCACTCGTGCAGAAGCTGAGGATATTACAGAGCAACTTTAGTAAGAATTTTTTAAAATTAATTGGCAAAATTGGCCAGTGCTGTTTTTCCCATGTTTTTCCTTCATATAAATATTCAAGTATACTTTGACATAGATGGGTGAGGTAGCAGCGTAGGTCAAATGCAAGACCACGTTTCCCCCTCAGGTGACACATATCACAGACGAATGGATAAACTTACTGAAAAGACGAGGAAATCAGCACTGTTGTAACGAGAGAAGCTGTGTCTAATAAAACCATTAAAAGTGTCCATGAAAGGAGTTAGATGAGAAACTTGGATCCATCCACAACTGATGGATCTTGCAGCAGCGTCACAAAAAGCAGTGAGCCACAGCATCCTGCTGAGCTCGGCTGGAGACACGGTGATGTGTTTTCCCAAAGACAGTCTGTCGCAATGAGACTAATAGGATACTACAGCCGTATCTTGTCCCAGGCAACGTGTGCTCGACAGGGCAAATTAACAAAGGAATGCTATCGGATGTTTCTGCTTTTGGCAGATGTTTATTGTAAAGTTTATAGAACAAAACGGGACCTTCTTCAGACATCATGAATAAAAGATAATAAATGCATTAATGATGCAAAAATCCCACTTTTCTAACGCCCATCTCATAAAGGGAAGCTTGGCAAGGTTGTTACCAGGAAGAAACATTCATTTTGATACCTCTGGGTTTTTTTTAAGAACCAGCTTTCCACGTGTTGGAAGGCTGCCATCAGCGGCAAAGCACATGAGGTAGCTGGGATGCACACAGTAGTCTTTCTAGTCCCTCAGGGGCTGAGAGCTCCATTTACACTCCAGCCTGGACATGAGGCTTTGGTGCTGGAGCAGGAGCTCTGCGAGAGAGCAGCGAGAAAGCTCATCATGTTTTCCTGAGCAATTCTGCATGTGTGGAGTCTGGTGACACAGTCCAATGGCAACGCTGCTCGCAACAAACTGTTAATTAGCAATGATAAACTGGCACAGCTTAGTTTGTGAGGAGCTGAGCTGCGGGCTGGCTGCTGGGCCCCGGGTGGAGGAGGTGTGTCTGTGTGAGCAGGGAGAGGGACTGGGACCTTGATCACCAGTCCAGGCACTGGCAAGGTGGATTCCGCCAGGGAAAAGCAGGAGATCATACAAAGTCCTTGGAAAAATCCAGCATCTTCCCACCTTTCTGTCTGTTTATGTCTTTCACATAGTCCTTTTATTTTTGATATGCTAAGTGACATCTGAACATACCTTAAATGTCAATACACACAAAATCTTGCTGAATTGTCAAAAGCTGATTCCTAGAATATTATTTTTTAACCAGCTTTCTATATCCCCACCTTCAGAAAGTACTCTGTTCTTGTCTACTTAGATAGGTTGCCATGGAGGAAGCGAGCCCATTTTATTTATTACAAGAAACAAGAAGCAAAGCTTAAACAAAATAAATCTCAGTTTTCATCCGAAAACATTCCCTTGCTATTGTGTCCCCACCCTTCCCCAGTGGAGCTACTGCCAACTATTTTGCAGCTTCTCTGGTTTTGTCTCCCTGATCCCCGAGCAGGGTGCCTTGGTTCCAGTTGCTGTGACAGGGAGCACCCCCGGGGGCCTCGCTGCACGGCAAGAGCACTCAGCCATCAGCAGAAAAGAATAAATATATATGCATTTTTTTTTTAAAAAAGTTGTCTTTATTTTTTAAACTGGCCATTTCATTTGTTCAAGAGGTCAGGTGAGAGCCCACCAATTAACTGTTTACTGCCCCGTTATCCCTGTTTGCCAGAGAGGGCTGGAGGAAGCGAGGCCGAGTGTAGAAGGTAGCAGACAGCTCTGTATAAACCAACTGCTTTAAACTCAATCCTAATGCTTTCTCCTTAGAGCCTCCATAAAGGACCTCTTCATACTCAATCCTACATTTAAACTGTCACAGATTATCACAATCTGAGATGCTGTCGTGCACAGACAAAAAAGTACTCGTGTTGAAGAGTTTTCCCATTTCAATGCAAAAATCAGACAAAAAGACCATGAAAATGTATTGTCAACAGCTTTATGTATTCATCATTACATAGTTGTGCACATCGGCTGTTTAAATCACCAAAAACTTGGTGTTACTCTAACCCTGTCATTCCCATCCTCCTTAATTGCATTCATTTTCTGTGTTTCCATCTCAATCTAGAGAGAGAGCTGGGCAGGACAGGAGTACGTGGTGTTATTTTTGCACAGAATATAATGTAACTAGGGTTTATTCCTGATTTGAGCCTTCATGCTCTACTATAAAATAAGTATGAAACAGGAATATATTATCTTAGTGCTAATCTACAGGATATTATTCAATAAGAAGCAAAGTATGGCTCAGTAGAGGCTGGCAGTTATGGCAGATTCAATGTATATTTGTGATTCAATATTTCTACTGCATTCAGTATTACTTGTGATCAAATTGGAACCTAAAAGGAGTAGCTAAAACCTCTGTATTGTGGCATACATCTTAATTTGTGACAATAATTGAAGCTGGGGGACTACATGAGTGCAAAATGAGGCATTTGTATGCATGCAGGATTGAAGCCTAATTGAACACTTTCATTCATTATGTAGAAATTTCCCACCTAATGGATTAAGTGTCGGATTGGTTGGAAGATCAGCGTTCGCATCGGAAGCTCACAATATATTCCCTCCTTGCAGTGAAAACTTAGACCCCTTCAGGCAAATCGGTTCAATATTTTATCTTATGGCAGAAAGAAGGTCAGCAGCAGCTACACTAATGCAGCTTTCTGAGTCTCTTGATGCTAGTCCCATAAAAACCCTTACGCTTTTTGCCTGGACTCATAAATTAATGACACTTGGTTCTCTCACATGTGTGAGCCTGCTGATTTTCTAAGGACCAGCTTTAGAGAGTTGCGTTACATCTGTAAACAGTAGCAGCAGGGTTCACCTGCAAGAGAAACAAGCGGCTGCTTTTAAAGCAAAGAGAGGTGTTGCTGTTAGTTCCTTCCTCAGGAGACTGATCGTGCTGAGGCCGGACTCCTTTTCTGCTGCTATCAAAAGACATCATTTACTCAACTTGCAATGCAATTCTCTTTCAGCGACAGCTCAATCTTTACCGCTGCTCATCTGTCAGGGATTCTTGGGCCATGTCTGCAATTTGCAGATATAGAAATGGATACTCAAATAATTTGTGCCTGCAGCTAAATACAGTACTTTTTTCACAGATTGACCAGGTCCCGAGCGCTGGGAAGGTGGATGTTTGTTTACTCATCATGATCCAGGAGGACACGTGACGGGAAGAAAGGAAGGAAGTGGCTTTTGTATTGACGGCTCCCCACCTCTGTCCTTGAAAGCGTTGTCCCCCTCCTGTCCCTAGGGTGAGCCCGCTGTGTCAGGTCCTGCAATGCACTGACCCCCTGTCCCTCTTGCTTTCATCTTTAGCACCACATCAAAACCACGCCAAGATCACTAATGGGACTTCTGCAACAATGCTGCCTAATTAATGGCTCTTGACCTACTAGCGCATGATGTATTTTTTCATATATCAGTGCTGGTCACCTGATTTCTTATTATTTTTCCCCTACAAATTCCCAAAGTTATTAGTAACCCTGCTGTTTTGTGCTTGTGTAGCCACTTTGTGCGTTCTCTGTGTATTATGGCAAGTGATACCCTGTAATGCTCTGCTTTTCCTCTAAACCATCCTGACTTTTTCTCTTCGTTAGCACATTGTAAATTAGAGATCTATTTAATCTTGTCTTCATTTCTGCTTTGGCTTTGGCATATCAGTTTCCTGCTGCTGGGCTTCGGTGCTGATGAGGTAGAGAGCTTAAAAAATAAAGATGCAGATTTAATAAGAAACATAGTGTATACTTATGCACATCAAAAGATGAAGATGTATGCAAAAGACTTTTTCTTCCTTTTGCAAGACCTTTCGCTTCCAGTGATGATAAAATTACTAGACTTGAGGTTGCACTTAACACTGATTAGAGTGATATAATAGATACGAGAAGTGATTTCAATTCAGTAGGTGGAGGGATAACAAGCTCTTGTGACTGAAAGCTGAAATTAGGTAAATTCAGATTAGAAGTAAATTGTTAACAATGACAGTAATTAACCAGAGAAAGCCCTTGGAGGGTTGTGTTCTTCCCCGGTGGAAACCTGAGCTGCCTTCTCTGCCAGCATTGCCCGGCCGTGCTTCTCTGGGCGTCCCTTCTGTGCTTCGCAGGTGGTCAGGGCTGATGAGGGCCCTAATTTAGTGTGGGCTGAAACTTACGACACGCTCCTCAACCATCCATGCGACGTGCAGAGGACCCACAAAAGCACGATTGTAATCATGAGAGTAAGAGCAGTGTCAGGAGATTAAAACCCCACAGTTTAAGCAGGCTCCACTACAAATTTTGCAAATCAACTTTGAGCCATGTAAACAATGCCATAATTAAAGACATTTTTAGCAAATATTTTTTCAGAAAATAAACCCCTTACTTCTATATTTATTTACTCTTTAAAATTTGCTTTTAAGCGATGTGCCTTACAGGTTCACCAAGCCTGCCAAAGCCCTCGCTCCTAGATGTTTACCCCCATTCACCTGCTTGTGTTGGTTGACAAACGTGTTTTTTTTCCATCTGTGCTCAGACGATAAGCGCTGTTAGCGCTAAGCCTTCCACCTTGCTGTCCCGGTGGGGTGCCCGCTTTCCAATTACCCTGCCCTGCTGTTCTAAACTGATAAACTTCCCACACTGCGGTCCCACGCTGGATTCCCACAAGGGAGTCGGTTACCTGGTCCAGAAAAATACTTTAATTAGTGGCTTTTGAAGTCTAAGAAATCACCTTCATTTTGTGAATTTAGAAAAAAAAAACACCTCTCTGCCTACTGTTTTTCTTGGCATTAAAATGAGATGATTTATGGGTTTTGATGGTATGTCATTAAAAATAGCTGAGCCCCTGTTACCCATTACTGTCACCTTTGATTACTTGAAATATGGCTATGACCATGTTCTTCCTACATAATTTATCTCCTAGAAAAAAATTACAGCTTTGAATGTAAAAGGAAATATTCAGAGGAAGATTCAGAGTTGCCAGGAAAGCACATTTTCCAAGTGCCGTAAAACTTTCTTTCTACCTCTAGTAGCGGGGCTACGGCAAGAGCAGACCCTCTGGTCTCTGCCTACCACAGAGTTTTACGCATCCTTTGAAACATTTGGTGACGGCCACCCTCGTAGCCAGGAAACCAGATTAAACAAATGATGGGACAAGTCCCACACTAAATTAATTATCGTTGGATGCAGGAGGTTCTTGTGAAATCTCTTTACTTCATCCTTGCCCTTCCAGCTGGAACAGAGCTGCAGAACAGGCCAGCAAGCTCATTATCAGATTTTAGAGAAAATAAAGCACTGAGCTACTTTTCTGTTAATTGGTAAACAAAAAAATGAAAAAATATATTTAAGACATGGCTAAGTGATTATTTTCATTATGTAGCCAGGCAAATAATTTCAGTACTTGCAATGTTTTCACTAATTTTAGTCAGCATGAAATTCAGTGGTTGCAGGACCGTTGCAGGCCTCATCCAGTTTCATAGGAAGCCAAAGCAATGGTGGCCAGACAACACTTCAGAGGACTCGTGAGAAATTCATGTGGGCTTTTGCTTCCAGATTAATTTGCCATGCAGAAAGTTGAATACAAGCAGCTGTATTCCACTGAAATCAAGTATCAGATAACTGGCCAATGTTACCACCAACAGCCCACCACTTATCCCACAAATTAGGAGCACATTTTCTACATGGAGTGCTTATTTCAATTTCTCAAAGACGACAAACAATACTATATTGATTACCTCTGAAAAAATCAAAGTTCTTGGACTTGACTTTTTTTAAAATCTGTTTATTAAGAAAAAGCTTTTCTTTTACATAGAAAAGATACAGAGGAGGGTAAATAAATGCAGTAGAGTTCATTACCTCACGTAATAGCTGTACAACTGAATCTTAATGTCAAAGGTTGCAGAAAACCTAAATGATATAAAAAGCCACCTCCAAAATAAAACTCTGACAGAGTGAGAAAGAGACACAAAAATGAACAGCATTGAACAACCATGAATCATAATCATAAGACAGCCAGTACACCAAAGGGGCCTCCTGCCAAAGGATATTCCTGTTTCAGTATTATGCCTTCAATGGGGAAATCAGATAAATTTAATTCTTTAAGACATTTTTGGTATCCAACGTATCCAACAATTTATTATTTAATTTTCCAGCTTTTCAGAGCTGGAAAGCCTTTAAAATTTTGCTTAAAAGGAAACTCTGATGAGATGATTGATATTTTGTTTTTCACAAACAAATTCTTAAATCATCTTGTTTTGCCCTGTCTTCCAATGGCGATTGTTTTCCCAAGGATTACGTGAAGGAAAATAAAACAATGAGGAATTGTGAACTGACCTGAGCAGTTTTGCACTGCTGCCAGTGCCAGCCTTTGATGAAGCTTGCAGAAGATGGCAGAGATCTGCCGCAGGGCCTTCGGGCCACCTGCCTGTCAACTCGGGCAAATTCAGCAGTGCTCCACCGATGGCGGGGTCAGGAGCACCATCGGCGAGTAAAATGGTCTCACAAATGGGTATTGTGCAGATTAAAACAACATACATGGGGAAAATAATGAGAACAGACACTTGAATGGCAACAGAAGACAAAGATTTATTTTTACTGACTTTCAACTGGTGTTGAGATCGGTTGAGAGACATCCAGTAAATCTGTAAGACCACCACAGATATGACTACATATGCATATTCTGTCTATCTCACTACACGCCCTCTCATCATAAAGGCACTAACTATAAATAATATGAAAACGGACAGATAAAACGCCAGAAAAAAAATGGATTGCTTGTACTGATTTCTATGTTTGTGTTTGCATACATTCATGCTTTAAATGTACAATTTTAAAATTAATTTTAAAAGTCACCTTTATTTTGGCAATACAACTGATAAAATGAAACATGCAGAACACACAGCTCGACAGAACTCAGTGCATAATTTTGTCAGAACAAAGCAGTTCTTTATCACCCTTTGTGAGTCGGGAATACATTCATATTACAAGGCCAAAAAAAAACCAAAACACCCCAAACAGACAACATCTGGCTTCTGTATAATGCATCTGCTTTTCCACATCTTCTCCAACGTCTTTGGATAGTAAAAATCTACATCTGACCACAGGTTAAATTGAATGGTTATATTTTAACAGTCTTCATAGTGCAGCAAGGCGAGAGAGAGCTGCCGGTATTCACTGTTCTATCTCCAGGCTATCCATTTTTAAGTCAGGGGGTTTAAAGCTAATCACTTCTCCATAGGTAAGTTCTGTAGAGAGGGTGTGAGGGAGAGAGAAGAATTAGGTGATATTCCCTTCAAAAGAAAAATATTCCAGACAAAACAGTTCTACGGATGCATGTGACTTGCAGTTTGTATTTCTAGCCTTTTAAGAGTCCAGACCCAAAAATAGACCTAATTCACCAGGAATCCTGCTGTTAACCTCAGATTACAAGTTAAACTCACAAATACTGTTATTGTAGAACACGTCTGTCCCCTTCAGCTAATTACTAAAACACACAGGCCCTGAAATGGAAACATCAATTATGCTGTCAGATGACCTGCCAAAATGACGTAATAAAAGACAAAATGTAATGGAAAATGGAATCTCTAAAAGCACCCGAACAGGTTTTAAAATGCACACTTTTAACTGCTGAGAACGTTCTTTATCATCTCCCAATCAATTGCCTTCACCATAAATCACTCATGATTCTGCACTAATGCCTTGGGATCTAGGTTTTGGGTTGGTTTTTTTTTTTGTTTTTTTTTTTTTTAAGACTTCATTGTAAATAACTTAATTTTAAGGTCCTCTAGAAAAAATGTTCTTTTGTCTTAGAAGCACGTAACAGTTCTATTTGCATCAAGAAAGGCTTAACTAGAAACACGTATTCCTTGCTGTTTTCCCCTGCTTTAGGAAGAGGCCTTTATCTTTTCACCTGGACAGTCGTGTCCTGTTTTGTGCCTTCCACAGCAATGCAGTATGTCATCAGCAGCAACCTCCTATGTATCTTCTCAAGCTAGATATTGTATTCTAAGGACCAAATCCTATTCGCACATAAGTATATGGCTAACAACGCGTTATGTCAGGATCTGTTTCCCAAACGGTGATGTTTAAACCACATCAAACCCATGCCTATTATCTTGCTTACTAAACAGATCTGCCTGAGACAGCTGCTACATCTGCAAGTGGACCCAGGACTCCTCTAAAAGGCGTGTAAAAATCTTGCTTACGCTCTGGTTGTGTTATGCTGTGCCATGGTGTAGAGTGACCACTGTGCCAGCTTCAGTGAAGGATTTCTCTGAAAGATATTAAGTGTGCAGAACTGCCAAGGCAGAAGGATTCGTTAGCTGACTCTTTCAGTGATTGATCTGAAGCTATTAAGTAGCATCTGGCCAGAGGCAGCCAGGTAGGAGTTAGAGCGGTCCTGAGTGAACTTGGAGGAAAGCAGTGTCCTCACAAGTCACATGCCTGGGACTGTATTAGAAATTATTCCTGCTGGCTGTGCATTGTATGATTAGGAAGCTCTCATGCCACCTACTCAGCTGAGAGTACAGATGTTAAGCTGAGATACGTGCAGCTGGAGCAGCAACTAAAGAGAGACAGTGCACGGCATTCAGCTCTGAATAGCATACTCTCGGCCTCTAAAAATTTTAAATATTTTCTAACTGATTAAACATGTCAGAAGAAAAATCTATGAGGTTGGGCTGCAAGCCTCAGCAGTGTGCCAAGGAAACTCTTAGGTGCATAACGTGTAAGACAGTGTCTGAAATCTCATTTTACTTTGGTGCCCAGTCCCTCTTGGGATCAAGCGCCACAGATTTTTAACTTGAGCAGAACAAGAGGGGGAACATGCCATTGAGTCTTGAGAAACTGGGTCCAACATTTCACCAATAATACAAAAATTTTATACAAACGTTCACTTTCATTCACCTTTCATGTCATCTTACTTAAATGTGGCACTTACTGTACTTGAAAATAAAAAGTGTATTCCCCAAGATAAAAATACGGCCAGGAGGAAGAGCTGCACATCCTATGCCAGCTTTGAGATTTTTGTTTCAGGCCTTTTTTTTCCCCTCTGTATAAAGAAGGACTTTGACCTGTAGTTCCAGCAAGGACAGTGATGTAGAAAAATGTGATACTGCCCTTCCTAGAGAATTCACCTCCATGTCCTCATTTCAGTTCAGAAAGTGTTAAGCTAAGATTGTTCCTGAAATAATTTCAACGGAGTTTCATCACAAACAGAAATCAGCTTCACCACTCGGAAATTGTTAAACTTTCCTGTTAAAGGCTCAGTCAACTGAAAAAGCAGCAGAAAATAAATCACCCATTGGTAAGTACAGCAGCAAATTGAACATGCCTCTCAATAAACAAGATGCATGGGTGGTGCTGTGGGCTGCCAGGTGCTGCCAGATTTTGCAGAGGAAAGCAAGTGTAAGGAATAAGTGATAGCAATCAATCCTTGTTTGTACAGACACGGTAAGCTTCTAGAAAACCCTTTTCAGGGCACCAGGAAGTTGCTTTATTGTAGAAAGACCCATGACCCCGCTCCTATCTTTCTTTAAGATGTATATGCTGTAGTCTGCTTGTCCAGGATAAAACATGGCAAAAGTGCAAGGGCATGAGTAAGACATGGGAGGTCAGTATTTTTCATCATAAACCTACCCACTATGCTAATATATTTTTATCAAAGCTTTCTTGAGTAAAAGTTACAGAATATACAAATAGAAACAGGAGTACATTTATTTTAGAGAAGACATATTTCATCTTAAGCCAAGGAAAGGACTTTATTGATAAAGAGGAACAACTAGTTTTCTAGAACATTATTCTCAATTTAAAAATGTCTGGTAAGGAATTTTTAGCCTAATATGTCCTCATTAGACAATGATGAAATTGGACTGTACTTTGCAGTAAACTTGCAACCTAAATGTTTAGCCATGTTACTTCCGTGATACCATAGTGCAATATAATAATGATGCAAGCATAGAATTAACTAATAAAAAAAGGTTGTTGCAGTGTTTCTCAAGAATGGCTTTTAGGGTGTCAATCCAAAGTAAAATCATCAACTCTCATCTCAAAATAGATCACTAGTGTGGCTTCCAATTGCTTGGCTATCAAAAGAATGATTAACAAAATACACATGTATCTGGAAAATACTAATTTCTGGTTCTGAAGAAAGCTAGACCAGGATTCCAAGTAGTGTCACTTGCTCTAAGGACAGTTACTTCAGCTGAGGATCTGACCTAGAAAACTAAAAGCAAGACAGAATGCGTGGTTTCCTGCTACAGGGAAACTAGTGAGGCTAGAATGGGGGAAGGGAGTGAAATCCAGAGAGGAAAAATAACCCTTTCCACATCCCCACTCCCACAAGCACATACATGGACTTACCTTGTTTCCATGAAGCTTAAGAGTTCAAACTGCTCTGGTTAGAGACAGAGGAAGTAAGGTTTTGTTCTGCTGCGTGTATTAACTACTGTGTGCAATTCAGTTACCTTTCCATTCGTCTATGGTTCGCTCCTTATTCTCTATTGACTCGTCGTACAGCTCGGCCTCAGGTTCATCATCCGGATCGTGATACTGTACAAAGTATGGATGTGCAAGTGCTTCTGAGGCAGTAATTCTTTTATCGCTGTCTAATATAAGCATCTTCTCAAGAAGATCTACAGCTAAGGGAAAAAGAGAAATGTGGTTCAAAGCTAGAAGAGACCATCTAGCAATAAAAGAGAAGGCAACTGTTTACACACAATCTATTCTCACTCACCTTAAACACAGTTAGCATTATTGGCAAAGCCACAAAATTTAGGCAATATAAAAAATAAGTTTTGAAGATTTTGTACTGCGTATTATTTTCAGAGCTAAAAGAAGCTTCTGGTTTGATAGTGGTATGCACAAAGGTTCATTATATTCTATTTGATACCTGATTCACCACTTCACACATCCAAGACCTTCACTCTGAAAAGATCTGTGCGCTTAAAAGTTAAATATCCTGTGTTGTGCATCATATGCTTCATTTGGTCCTGATCAGTGCAAACTTGTGTATCTTAAAATTGTGAATATGAGATTACACTTTTAATTAGCTGCATCAATTAAATCATCAGATGAAAGCCCCAAAGCAACTTTACGGGATCCAGCATAAAGAAAATATGTTTGATGTTGACAGTTGCCGAATATCAGAAATGAGAAAGATCTGTAAGGCTGAAATTGGTTTTATAGGGAAAGTTTATTATAACTATATAAAATATTATATAAAAATAATTATAGTGCTTTCATTAAGCACTTATTAATTTGCCTTTACGTATTAACATGTAGCATGCTTTCATGTACCTCATGCAAATAAATCCCATTTTTTATAAGAAAGCGTTCACCGCTACTTGTATCTGTAAAAATAAAATTGTCTTTTAATACACAGAATGAATTCAAAACATTTTAACTCATAATACTTCCCCATATACAATGTTTTAATGTGCACTTGATGGAACTGACCAGGCACTGTAGGAAGATGACTCCAGTCACTCAAACATCTCCTTTGCCATGTCACAAAAAATAGTTCACAGAAATATCTCTTTTGCACAGGCAGAACCAATTGGTTAGACATAAACCCAATTGTGCAGGATCAGACCACAGGTCTAGCCCAGCATCCTGTGTCCAACAATGGCTAATACATTCCTAGGAAATAATACTCAAAAGGGTCATTCAAACAGCTATGCTTCCTGGTATGTTCTTCTGCTCGCCAGCAATTTCCAGCTCATGGCCTTCCTGAGCCAGAAGTGATGTCTCTAGTCTAGACCCCGTGACATTTTTATTTATTCCTACTATATATAGCTGGCTCTTGCTTTTCATTCACAGACTGTTTTCCTTTAGGAGGTTCCCATAATCTCCACCAGAAACAAAAGGCACAAGCTTCATGAAGGGAAAACAGTCTCAGGATAAAAGGTTAAGCAATGCTCTTCTCACTGGTCTGATTGTTAGTATATGGGATCATAGAGCGAAGGAAGGCTTGAGCTCCTGTGTTAGTGAAAGATTTAATCTATATCAGTCTGACTTTCTTACCTAATGGATTGGCACCACGAAATACCGCTTTCAAATCCTGTTGAGGCATATGTGGAAGAGATTCAATGTATTTTCTTGCCTAGGAATAAATCAATATATATACCACATGCACAGAGGTTAAATTTTGCCCAACAGTAACCATATCAATTCTAAAAGAACACACGTGGTATTTTTTATATTTCTTATACATGGGAAACCTTCTTCACATAAAATCATAATGTATGACTTTGTTTTAAACATTCACTCCTGTATATTGCACAATAAGCAAAAGAGTTTTAAACAGGTATATTTTCCTCTAAGGACTGTGCGTTAGCACTTCTGTTTTCACCTACGCTTAGCGGTTCATTGCAGTATATCCCCAGGGAACACAAGCATGTATCATTCAATCAGAAATTGCAACCTAAATCATCTTTCAGTTACCCTCAGTGAAGTAATATAATCCAGCCTCCATCCTTCCCTCCCCTGTCGAACAGTAGCTTTGCTAACCAAAGAACAAACCCTGATACTGCCAGGGAACAGATCATCAGATGTTTAACAGAGTTAATGGCTTGCCTTGTCACCGTGGCTGTGAAAGGCTTATCCAAACTCAGTTAGGAAAAGCCTACCCGCATGTCGGACCCATGAAGGTCAGCGTGGAGCCTGGCATTACATCAGCTACGCATTTCTGGCCTGAGATAAGATACTTGGCAAGAAAAAAGGTTGAATGCTGGTCCTAATGCCTGGGATCAGACAGAACAGGGTATTCTGAAAGGGAACAGTTAAAGAAGAGGCAAACGGCTATCCCCAGATCCACAAAAATTCCAGCTGGTCTTTGAACAAACCTTAATCCTTTTAAAACACGTTTGTGTTACAGGGGAGCCTCCCTGCACACTTAGTCTCCTTCTAACAGGACTGCTATCTGCCCTAAACTAACTAAGCATCCTTGGCCTACTGAAGACAGCAAAGGAAATAAAGTTGTTCATACTGTGCAGCCTCATGGCTTCCAGTGAGATACCAGATAGAGAGTTGTGGAACTATCTTCTGGACCATCACAAAGTGACTATAAAATACTCTGATATATCATCTATGCAATCCCACAACCACACTTGGGAAACAGACCCTGTCCTATACACTGTTTTCTCTGCCATCATCTTAATTTCTGTAGCTACAATGAACTGATATAAAGATATTTTAAATCACTACATCACACAGTGTCTCTTCAAGCTGTGTTCTAGTTTAATGAGGCAGATCTATTTATTTTTTCTGCTTCTTGTAAGATGTAAGCATATTTTATCGAAACTCTAGACTACCACTAGTGACACATTTCAGAGTCTCACTAAGAGAAGCAAGCCTTCATGTGTTATGTCCCCAACCTGTTAAAACTATATCAGCATTTTCCCCTTTTAGTATGGGGGCTGACGGCAAGGCTTTCTATAAGGATGGTTTCCTCTTAGCAGCTGTAGCCAGTCATGCAGAGACCAATGTCTAAAGACTAGTCAAACACAGGCTTCACTCCACCTCTTTTATCCCCCTAAAGTTCATAAAGGCAGCAAACACCTGCTAGGGGGTCAGGGTGTGCAGCTCCTATCAGAGTTAAGTCTCCCAGGGCACTAGTTTATACATATATATGAATAGCAGGGCAAAAGAGAGCTGTCACACATTCTTGCATGGAACCTACAGACTAGGGTAGACAAGAGGTAAATTTATCTTATGACAAACATCTGTGGATTTGTGGATTACTTGTTTCTGTACAGACATCAATTAACATCGCTAATCCAAACATGACTGAATGAGATATTTCACAATTATCTCCAACCTTGTCCAGAAGTCCTTTGAAAACAACACAGACCTATCAAAGCATTTAACCTGTCCCCTCTGCTTATATATTCACCACAGAAACCAAATCAATAGAATCCAGACATTTAAATTAGTCTGAAAATAATGAAATGCAATCACCATTTAAACCCATATTAACGTGAAAGACTGACAAAACAGCTCAGTAATTTGTGCTGAAACGTCTCATGAGGTTGATATTTTAGTTTCCAATTCTTTAATCCTCTACTTATAACTGAAAATAGGCTTGTCATTTCAGAAAACCTGTGACCTTGCTGTTAGAGGAATGGGAAAAATCGTCCTGGACTGCAAGCTGCATTAAGAAATATCTAAACAATAAGGCCAAACTACAAGGTAAAGAAGAACTAGACAAAGGAATAGGACAGACAGACACTCCTTTACAAGAGGCAAGTACCTTGAAGCAAGGTATGCATCCTCTTTGACATTGCTCCTCTAACCAGGCAGCAGCAGCCCAGAGGTGACCTAGAAGCACTCCCAGTAATTAACTTGGTTTTTGTGTTCTCCCTATGCTCTAAAGGTATAATTAGCTGCAGTAAAACAGTTTGGGGATTCTTGTAGCTCACTGAGGTATGCTCTGAAGCACAAGAAATTAAAGACAAAAGCAGATACTATCTCCAGTAAATATTTAGGGTGTTTAATCTCATAATCAGAAAGCTCACAAACTGACTAGTTGTGGGTAAATCACACATTTGTATACACTACTCTGAACTGCAAAAAACTTAAACTTATCTTAATAACACATAAAGGCTATACCAGGACCTACAAGGCTATACAAGGACCTATGCTTAGGACAGCACAGTCCGAGATTTGCTGGTTGATCCAGTCCCTGGCACAAGGATGGATCCTCCTCCTGCCATGGCCGTTTCGAGGTGCTGGGCACCCACAAACTCGGGCTGCGCTGATGAGATTTCATTAAGCTTAGGTCTTCCAGAAATACAGCATTGCTCTGCCTCTCCTACTTTTCCTGCTTACCTAACCCACTAGTGTATTCATTAGTAAGTTCAAAGAACACCCACCAATAAACATGCAAGCTGAAAAATAGCTGTTAGTATTAGTCCAAGGTGCAGGCAAAAAAGGTGTAAGAAAACAGTGTCAGCTCAGGAGGTATCTCTGTGCTGTTTTTTATCTGAATTTTTTACACCGTGCCCATCACCTGCCTTTATCAATCAATTTCACATCTCATTCCTCAGCTGGATATCCAGAGTTATTGCTTAAAGTGAATCCTTTAAGTGTAGTTTTAGCAGAGAAACAAAAGTGAAAATTGTTCATTTACTAGATTACTATTTTAAAGAAGTCACATGGAGAGTTAAAAATCACACCACTAACTGCAGATATTATCATGAAAATGGACCTCACACAAGCATTCAGAGAGATGAATAAATATAAATTTCAAATTAGGGATCCAAATAAGAACACTCTGGCAGAACACACATTGTTTGATTCTGGTATCTGTGTTTAGATCCCTTCTAAGTATGGAAAGCATAAAAATTACAGAGACATCAGATTTAATAACAACACTATAATGCACTGAGATGAGCATCAGTTTGAATTTTTCATAATAAGTATAGCAGCAAAATAAAAGATCATCAGGACCAATTGCAAAACTCCTTTCAGAAACTGAGTACATGAGAACAAGTATCAAAATTAATCCAGCTGACAGTCAAGGCATTTGGATACCTCCAAAAAGAATATTTTTTGAATAGTGGCATTCTAGCAGCAAAAAGTAGAGATCACTTTGAAGTGTTTGCCCATTTCCAAATCAGAGTATCTGTGTAACACAACCAGTGGCATAGGATGTCAGCTAGAATGACAGGAAGTCATTTAACCAAATGACTTGAAGCTGTGAACTCACATGTTCTGATGATATCTTCTTCAGAAGTTCAGAACTGGGTGTGCCCACAACTTCCATTATTCTCTTTAGTTGATCGATATCTGCATTATTTCAGGGAAATAAACGGTACATGATCCTTCTGGGTTTGAACAATTAATGAACTTTCATGCAGATAGTTAAGATGTTTAAAACTATTCAGCAAGACAATTCCATGGAAGGACACCAATTCATACCTTTCTTGAGCCTAGTCCTGGAGTATCAAATTCTCTATTGTACCATATGAATTTGCCAGGTGTGCCTGTACGTGAGAAAGGTGCACGCAACATATTGCTTTCCTGTCCTGGTTCCCAATTCAACATATTCTTAAGCTTAATTTTAATAGCACATTTATGTTTCAGTGATCTGAGGGATTTCTGAAGAACAGTCTATTACAATAGAGCATATAGGGCGAGATTACTAATCTGAAGGCTGTAAGTGGAAAATTCTCATTTGATAGCTTTATAGATCTGTTTTATATCAGTCTCAAGATTAAAAGCTTAGAAAAAGTTCATTTTTCATTGTCATACATGACCTGTAAAGTATATTTCATTTTCCCTAGAGACTCAGTGTTATTTTACAGCTTTACTTAAATTGATGTAATCACATAATTGTAGACAATATTTTACAATAGCAGAAGATATCTTATTTCTTGAAAACTGGATGTGTTGATTTTTCCAAATGCCACATATCATGTAATCAAACAGTCTGAAGCAACAGTTATCACCCAGATGATGAACATCTGGACAATGCCTGTGGTTACAATAGAGGCTAATGATGCTGAGCACAACAGAAAGGTCAGTGGGGAGACTCCGTCTCTCAGCTCTTTTCACAGTTTTGCAGGCAATTCTAATGTCATGTTGTTTTGCACCTGGCATCGGCTTAGTTTTAGATGAAGCGTTTGCCTTTTGAGGGCTTTCAGAGCAGTGAGAAATGTCAATATTCAGTACAGAAGAATGTGCCTTTGTTTCTCATATTAAAAGCCTTCCTCCTCTGATGCAGTTGTTTCCGAATTCCTCATTATGTGGTTTTCTTCAGTTTTCTTTTATTATTTTCCTCTTTTTTTTCCTCTTGCCATCGCAGGAAATGCCGATGGAAATCCCTGATGCTCCAGCAGGGACCACAGCACAGCAATGAAGAAAAAAGAGGGTTTTGTTGCTTCTGTGGCATTTCTGGGACTGCTGGCTTTTTTTATAACAGGACACAATATGCCTATTAATTCATTTATTATTTAAAAGTTACTTTGTTTGCATTTTAGAAACTTCCAGCCTTAAAGCAGTTCTGTTTTTAAAAATTGTATTAGCCAATCAAAAATTATTGCCTTTACTCAGCTTCAGTTTTAATGTATGTTATTTCAGTAAGATACACACATGGAAGAAATCTGCTCTGTTGTAACTAGGTTATTATTTAAACACAGATATACAACAAGGAATAAATGCAACTTGTTGTTTAGGAACATCTGTTACTGTGGTTTTTCTTCCTACCAGTGGGTCTCATATTCAGCTGTCATATACGCTAAACTGAAAAATTAGCAAAAATTCTTTACTGTTTTATAAGTTTGTTACCTCAAAAACATTTCCATAGATACACTCAAGTCATCAGAAAAAAAAATAATAGGAAAAATTAGAAAGTATTTTTATAGCTGCATTTCATGTCTTATGTTAAGGATACAATCGTTTCCTGGAAATAAAGCCTTCCCTTTTAATAGCTCTGCCATGATGCATCCAACCGACCAGATGTCAACTGCCAAAAAACAGAGAAAGAAATGTGTACGATGAATCAAAGAGATCCTTGAACAAAGTTGCTTCTTGGTTTAAAACCATCACTATATTCAGCTGTAGCAAAATGCATGCCTTCACATTTTACCTGTTTGATTGTAGTGCATCCAGTTTAACATAATTTCTGGAGCTCTGTACCATCTTGTTGCAACATATCCGGTCATTTCATCGTCAGTTTGTCGAGCTAAACCAAAGTCTAAAATCTACAGAATAAAAACAAATTAAATAATAATTTAAAAAAATAATCCTTTTTCACTTTGTTATAGGTACTGATTTTCCCCATCACTCATTTCTGAGTTTAGCCGTAGCCCCTCGCTATCGGTGAGGTAAAAGAGCCACACTCTGCGGACGGGCTCATGGGCTCTCCCTGCTGCAGCCCGGCAGCCTACGGCTCTGCGTAAAGATGCTTCCACCGCCTGGCCCTTTGTCCTCCGAGGCAAACTTTACATTTTGCCTCATGTTCAATTTTCCCCTGACGTTCATTTGCTAAAAATAAGGACTCTTGCTATAAAAAACAAAACACTAACAAATGGGAATGTTTGTGTAAAATGCCAAGGGCAAGTGCCACTGGCCATTTAAATATTTAAAGACCACACGAGCTCATCACAAATCTGCGGAATTTCTGTTGTTTCCCTCTCATGTCTATCCAAGCATTTAGCCAAATCATGCACCATTCTGATGCCACTAGGAGAGAAACATATATCCTGTGTAACAAGGTAGATTTAAATCACATACCATCTGTTCTTGGTAGAACTCCCCCACTGACACAACAAAGGAGCTCTCTTTAGGTACACGTATTACTCATAGGCTTGATGGCAAAATATTCCCCTCCATATGTTCTCCTTTGCTAAGTTTACATTGCCGGGAAGTTAATTCAATTAAATTTTTCCTGCTCATTTCTTTGCTTACTATTTTTTGATTAGTCTATGTCCCACTAATTACAGAGCTAAAAGGTATCCTGAATTCTAAGAGAGCCTGTTGTGAAAGTGTACTATTTGAGCCCCAGCGCTGCTCATTAAGTCAGTCATCTGAGCTAGTTAGCATCTCTTCAAATAGAAATGTGAATTAAGATCAGTGGCAACCTCCCATGATGAAATTCAGGATTATTTATTAAGCTGATGCTAATCCTTTTCATTGGAAGTAAGAAAATTTTAAGAGTATCATTCAAAATTCTTCAGTTATAATCCAATTTAAAGATATAAAAAGCCTAAAGAACAATACTAAAATATAAATAACACTAACATCTTTACTTCTATTATACTTTAAAAGCATTATTTATTTCCTAAAAAAGCAAAAACAAAAGCATGAGGCAAACAAGGCATGAATAATAGTATGAAACTCAAACGCTAATGCCCTTGTTTTTATAAGGGTTTTGGCAATATTTTTCTTCAATAGTTGATCCCTTCTATCAAACGTGTACACATACGTTTTCCTTCTTTTTGCTTCTATATTCATTTTGTTTGTACCTGGAAATATCCACTATTTTTTTCTATTAGAAAATAGTTTGGTATCAGAGGAAGCAAAGCTATAAATATAAACAAAGCAAAGAGCAGAGTAACCAATGCTAGGCAGGGAGCTGCACAGATACCATAAGAATAGAAAAAAAAAGGAAGATTAGAAGTCCCCTTTACTTACAGTACAAAAATACAGCACACATTTTAGAGCGCATGATCAGACCCAGATGACCCATAAAACTTCACAGATGCTGAACATGCATGCATGAAGACATTAAAGAGATAATCATGAAACTTGCTGAGCATCTGCAAGTGTCACTAAACCAAACAGGAACTACAGTTTCTCACCACAGATCCGGATTAGTGGGAGAAGGCAACTGCGCTGCTCTTATTCATTATTGTGATTTTTTGCTGATCTTGTGGTATTTGGAATCGTTTCTTAAATCCCTCACAGCTGGAATAAAGTGCTTACATCAGAGCCCCAGTCACAGGGAGAAAGATGTTTCTGGCTGCCATGGAGAAAGGCTAAACTTCCCATTCTTAGGCTTAAAGGCTTAGAAAGCGAGAAAACATCTTCTCCTTCTCCGGAGTCTCATGCTTATTATGTAATATCGTATCACACAGATACACAAAGATATGTATTTATATAGACGTGTGCATTAAAATAGCATTTGAGAAGTTACAGAGTTCTTTTTGTTTGTGGTTGGTTTTTTGGGGGTTTTTTGATGGGTTTTTTTGTTGGTTTTTGCCTTTTTTTTTTTACTGCCTGTAACTGGTAATACAGGTATCTTTTTTCATATAATTATTTAATTTAGCTAGTATATTCCATAGATACAAAAATGAAAGTTATTACAAGGCTTCAGCTAAACATGGCAGATGCAGATACATTTCACAGGTCAAACTTTCAAGATACACTCAGTTAAGTACTCACTCATGGACCAAATTATTAGCCTACGTACCATCTGTGAGGAATTAGGGATGAATATTTTGCAAAGGTACTCGTGTTTATACTAAATTAACATTTGGGAGAAAAAACATGTTCACAGAAATTGATTTTCTATGCCAGAAGAGCAACAGTAGCAAACAGCTGAAATCAATGGAATCAGAAATAAAAACGGTAGCTAGTATTTTCTCAGAAAATTAATCTTGAGAGCTTTTACAACATTCTTCATTACAACCGCATGATACGTACCCTCAGTTCACAGTCTTCATTTACGGCTAGGTTACTGGGCTTCAGGTCCTGTAGCAGAACAGAGAGAATTAGTCAAGTATGCTTTTAATCTTTTAAAATATGTAATATGTCTTGAAACACATTTGATGCCCAATGAGTGAACTCACCCGGTGGATGATTCCAGCTGAGTGAATATACTGTGAAAGAGAAAGGAAAAAAAAAGAAAAAAAAAAGGTAAGATTTGAAGTTAGAGGTGAAGGAAGGTATAACTCACTTGTTTTATCTTTTCACTTCTGAGACTGATTGCTTTATACACAGAAAAGACTTGCGTCACACTACATTTTCAGATCAGAGGTATGATGAACTTCAAAAACCTTGTTCTGTCTTATCCAGAGCTGGATGTTTCAATAAAAGTAACCAGGAAGGCCAGAGTCTACCATAAAAGACAGCACTTGCAGTGATTCTTTTGTTGAAAACTTCTTGCTAATTTGGAATTGTTCCAGTCTTATCTCAATGTCTGTTGATCGGCTAGTGGCTCAGTGAAGTCAGTGGCCTAGGGAGCAGTATGGTTGACTCCTAGATGACATAAGTCACCTTCCCATACTGTCAACGCTGAATGTGTGAGAGATACTTGCACCCTGGGACAGGTTAGTGACCAAAATACCCATCTAAGCCACAACATTTCTTCGGGTCCACTTCCAAAGCAGGGACCCAAAGCAGTATTTCAGTGGCTATTTAGCATCTCTGCTATTTTACATAAAATACTAAAACGCAAAGATTGAGAAAAGTTTACTCTGTAATTGCCTATCATTCACTTGTTAGGATTAACAGCCAACTGATGTATGATCTTACTGACCAGGATCAGCAAGACCTTGAAAACCTCCTTCTATTCTCTAAAGGTGAATTCACCTCCCTTTTTTTAGGAGCAGAGATTACAGGCAAAACCTGTATATCAACTGGGAAAACCCAAAGAAAACACAAGGGCATTCTTCTTGTTCCAGACATACGCACTGTTTGTCAGAAGGGCAGGGCCACCCCGAGTGCTCCTCACGATACCTGCGAGCAGCTGAACGAAGAGCAAACCAAAGGAAAACCAAACCACCGCTTGCCACAGAAGGAGCTGTGTCCCTGCGCTGCTGAGACAAGGGCTCCTCTCGGTGCCACCAAGAAGCCCAAAGCTCACTCAGGTCTGCGAATACATGTTGTAATGACTCCAGCATAGATGTAAGGGAGGAGTTATCTATGACCAAATGCTCTTGTACGAATGAGACATGAGAATTTCAATTCCAGAAGAGATGAGCCACCATCAACTCCTCCCCTTTGAAACAGAGCCAGAAATGCACCTGGGTGTATTTCTGAAATTAATATCCATTTTAGAGCATAACTCTTACTATTATTTAGCTCTGACACAACATAGCCTTATATTCAAAACCACAAGCTGGATAATTAACTCCAGAATCCATCTTCCTAATTTAGCTATTAACTTAAGTAAACGAGACAAAGCAACTAAGGGTTCAGTTCTGCAATTTTTATTCACTAAAATCTGCACTTAAATTGACAGAACCCGCATGGATGAATAAGAATTACTGTTTCAGGCACCAGGTGACTTGCTGAAAACCATGTAATAAGTATACTTCAGAGCCAGTATTTACCATTGCTTGCTTTCAGCCATACAGTTATTTTTCATGTGTAAAATATCAATTACTGTTAAGTTAGCTACTAAAGCAGCTGACCCCTTTCTGTTCTTTTTACATATGCCTGGGAAAATCAACACTGGTCCAAGAAAATGCTTATCGTCTAGTAACTGGAAGAATTTTCAAAATCTTATCCTGTTTACAGACATGTCTATGTTTAACATCAGCAAAGTGATACATATTTTAATTCTTTTGGAAAAAAAATTGGCTGTGCTTTCATTGCCAATCACCTGTGTTATATAATTCCATAAATTTTAACTGATACGATTAAAGGAAGTAATGACTTTACAGGCAGAGTAAATCCTAGGTGATTGTGTGCAACATCGTACATTGCTGGGATAAGCTTTTACTTCCAGACCTTTCCCAAAGAACCCAACTACCTTGGTTATCTCTTCACCCATGTGATGTGCCCTACAAAAATCAGGGTTGTTGTTCTTCAAACTGGCTCATGTCTTTCAAAGCAGAAACATGAGCTACTTGTCATATCGTTCTTTATCAATTTCACATTCTTCAGAAGTTTCTTCACTACCATCTCATGAGAGAGGAAGTGTCTAAAACACACACTGTGCACTACAGAACACGCTCACTTGAGAGACCAAGAACTTAAACAGACACTGAACTAGAGTTAATGTTCAAGCAGAGTACTCACATGTATTGTGCATGTAAACATTTGTGGGTCTGGGGTTTTATTTTTGGTTGGAAAAAATGATCAGATAACTCATGAAATGATTGCCACTATCTGTGTGTGCCTTAAGACATAAACAAAAGCCTTTAAGAACTGTCACTGCAAGGAACCAGTCATTACTCCAACATTTTGGTTGCTGACTCTAAAACTCTTGGATTCAGCCAGTACCTTAAGACCTCGAAGTAACTGATAGATGAGAAACTGTATATGGTCATCCGTTAACTTCTGGCACTTCACAATGTTATTCAGGTCAGCACCCATTAAATTTGTCACAAGATACCTGTGAAAATAAAACACAGAAAAAACCAAAGAAACACACCTCATTTAAGATTGGCAGGATGTAAATCTTTCTAAAAGCAGCATGTCTAAAGGCTAACTACACACTTCCGTGTCGGTTCCTTTTCCACTGTCTACTAACACACAGCTTATTCCTTTCCAGTTGGCTTCTTATGAGCTCTAATAATGGAATCACAGCTATGGGATTTAATATCACAAAAAGGAAAAATCCTTATGGTACATTAAAAGCTTTTATCTCTGTTTTCTCCCTGACGCACTACAGTGTCTAGTGAGAGTATTTTGGGATGACTAGGAAATCTCACCCAACATCAAAGTGGGAGCCTGAGGCACCGAAGTTACAGTACCTGCAAGGCCCCAGAATATCTGATGATGGAGATTGATATTGGATTGGTTGAAATAAAGGTGTTTTGTGTAACTTCCCTCTCTACTCCCACTGGAAGTTTTATTTTTTTGACAAATTTTGCTGAGACATCGATCCTTTTCCAAAAAAAGTGTTGGAAAAGTATACATCTGTCATTCCCAGTTCTCATTTGAGTAGCTGTGCCCCAGTATCAAAGTGGTAGTTACTTACTAAATAGCCAGAAT
The DNA here is from genome assembly GCA_028565335.1 of Limnodromus scolopaceus. Taxonomy (NCBI): domain Eukaryota; kingdom Metazoa; phylum Chordata; class Aves; order Charadriiformes; family Scolopacidae; genus Limnodromus; species Limnodromus scolopaceus. Next base: position 22,100,134 of record JAOXNO010000001.1, read on the forward strand.
CATTTAGAAATTTTACTTACACTTCATTAAAATTTTCTATTGATGTTGCAGGTGTAAAAACGTCTAGCAATCCTATAACCTGAAAGATGAGGGTATTGACATTTTATTTTTAGAAATCTGTAAAGCAACATGTAATTAGTATTGACAGTGCTTAGCACTTTTGGCATGAAACTTACAAATACATGACATATCGTCCTCCTGAAAACTTAGTACAACTGGCACAATAGGTGGTCTGTACAGGTACAGCCTCAGCTATCTCCATGACCAATAGAAAATTCTATTAATTACAAAAAAGTAATTACAATAAGACTTTAGACAATTATAAATAAAGGCAGGAAATAAAATGTCTCACTAGAGAAAAGCTGACATGGCTTATATGCTTGTTATACTTAAGATTATACACAATTTCATGGGTTATCTTGTTCTGCTGTTGATTAACTTTCTTAGCATCCTTTCTCCAGGATAGCTTTCAACCCACTATATTTTATTCAGGCTTCAATTAATCAAGTTACTTTTGAGAAGGTGGATGCTCCCTCTGAAATCAACCGTTTGTCACATAAACTTAGGCAAGTTCTGAATTATTTGGGGCCTGAAGTTCTACTATCTTTCATCTAGATATTACACTGTCATTAACTTCAATGAGAGTATCTGCCCTTAATTTCTCAATGGAATCCAAATTCAGCAAAAGCAGGTTTATGTAATTTTTTTCCTAGACTGATGTTTCAAGAGCATCCAACAGTAGTGAGCAGATCACTCTTGTTATTTTAGTTCAAGAAGAACAGGGCCACTTGTTTTGGATTTCAGCAGCTGCATCTTCAAGAAAAAATTAGATCATTTTTCAATAAAAAGGCAGCCTTTTACTGAAAGTCTCTAAAGTCCAATGACGTCATTACACATAAGATGACTAAGTTCAGGTATCATGGGTAGCCAGAGAGTTGCATATACTTTTGCAAAAGATTGTACCTAACTGAAATTAAGCCTATATTGCAAAGTTTTGTCATAAAAATTCAAAGAGAAAGAAAAACTCACTCTCCACTTACATTCTCATGCTTCATGTGCTTAAGCAACCTAAGCTCTCGGTAGGTCCTCCTCGCATGAATAAGTGATTGAAAAGGTCTTGAAAGCTTTTTTACTGCCACCTTCTGTCTTGTTTTGGTATCATAAGCTGAACTAGAAGACAAAAAGAAGAAGTCCACAATGAAGACATGTTCTACTTAACTAGTTCACTGGAGAAACCCATACTCTCCTGGGGGCAACTACTCCTTCCTTTGTCCTCTTTTACCTTCTACTCAGGGACTGCAACTTGGTGGGGGGCGACAGGGACAGTCAGCAGTGACTGAGTATTCAGAGACAGTTCCTTTGTTTTCCATCCAGCAAATTGCTAATGATTACAACAACATTCAGGACTCATCCCCAGGTAACCCCTCCCCACATGGCAGGGAAAGGAACCACAGGATTAACTCCATTAGTGCAGCTCCAGCCTCCAGCTCCAAGGCAAGGCTGGTAGGGAATATGGAAATTCAAACTCTGGGTGCTACTGAACAAACTGGAGTCTTTACTAATTAGAGGAACAATGCCATTGTGTCTAGTAATAGTAATTACCTATGTGACCATTAGCTTGCTAGATGATAATGCCACAAAACGGGAATCAAATTAGGATGTTGACATAGGCAAGGCCATACCACGTCCTTGGGAAATGCTGGTAACAAGTGAACAATGGGTACATGTCTTACACTCCAGCCCACAGATCCTGCTGACACCCAGCATGTGCTTAACTTCATATAGCTGGAGATGACCCGCCGAAGAGGACACTAAATACACACGTCACCATTTGCACAAGAGGGAGACCCACTGTTTTTTTTGTGCATTAGAAAAACATGACAAGCACAACAAGCCACAAATAAATGCTGCCTGTTAAGTAGCACAGGAATAAAAATGATCCCTGTATGTACTACTTCATGACACTACATAACACAATTATAAAAAGATTCGGTTTGCTACCTTCTCTTATGAAGAAAAAAATTTTCTTTTAATTGTTACTCTTATCCATTAAGCTAAAATTGTGTTCAATTAAAATACCTTGACATTCTCTGTTTTAAGTGTGGCTAGCACTATCTGCACTTGCTAGACAGCATCAGCAGGCTGAGAACCTTCACACACATTTATCTTACAGAACTTTTCCGGAGTTACAAACATGAGAATTAGATAACAGGAAAATTGCATGGAGTAGGATGACAACAGTCAACAGTCACACCAAATGCTATTTGCTCCTTACGAACAGTGGCCTAGATACTCCTGCAAACTGTGGTAGGAGACACCTGCTAGAGACAAAAAACTTTGATCGTGCCTGGAGTAGCTCCCAAACCTTATAAGGCATTGAGCCTATAAGCAGCTCCAAGTCGGTGGACTCCTACATGTATTTGGTGCTAAAGTCATGAAGAGCCAAGTGAAGAGCAAAGCCTCTTCACTTGCAGGCAGAGGGAGGACAAGGTGGTGTTTCTAATGAGAAGCAACAAAGGATACAAGTAACAAATGGGCAGGAAGAACAGAGTGGCATCCAAAAGGTGATTGTGATCCAGTTACCCCGGAATTCACCCAAAGGCCAATGCAGGGCACAATCCAGCAACAGTTTTGTTTGTTAAAAACAGAGTAAGAGGAAGTAGATTTAATCAACAAGTTTCTTACAGGCACCATGGAAGGAGTGAGTCACTCGTGAGATAAATGAAATAGATAAGTAGATTACTTAGCCAGTTTCTTGCAAGCACCACAGAAGTAGGTCTTCAGGGAAGTTTTAAAGGTGTACAGGGTTGTGGCTTTGCTGAGCACCTCAGGAAGGGCATTCCCTCAGCAGGAGAAAGCAAGGATAGGAAGAAGACGACTGGTATCTGAGCAGTGGATGCAAGGGATACAACAGAGGTACTTGTTCCCACAGCAGGGTAGGGGCACAGTTATTCAGGATATGAGGTCGCTGTGTTGCTCAAATCATAGAATCATAGAATAGTTTGGGTTGGAAGGGACCTTTAAAGGTCATCTAGTCCAACCTCCCCTGCAATAAGCAGGGACACCTTCCACTAGATCAGCTTGCTCAGAGCCCTGTCCAGCCTGACCTTGAACATTTCGAGGGATGGGGCATCTACCACCTCTCTGGGCAACCTGTTCCAGTTTTTCACCACCTTCATCGTAAAAAATGTCTTCCTTCTATCTAGTCTAAATCTAACCTCTTTTAGTTTAAAGCAATTACCCCTTGTCCTATTGCAACAGGCCCTGCTAAAAAGTTTGTCCCCATCTTTCTTACTAGTCCCCTTGAAGCACTGAAAGGCCACAATAATGTCTCCCCAGAGCCTTCTCTTCTCCAGCCTTAACAAGCCCAACTCTCTCAGTCTGTCTTCATGGGAGGGGTGCTCCAGCCCTCTGATCATTTTTGTAGACCTCCTCTGGACCCACTCTGACAGGTTTATGTCTTTCCTGTGCTGAGGGCTCCAAAGCTGGACATAGTACCCCAGGTGGGCCCTCACCAGAGTGGAGGAGCAGAATCACCTCCCTCAACCTGCTGGCCATGCTTCTATTGATGCAGCCCAGGACACATGAAACAGCTTAAGGAATGAACGGTGTGAGAACTGACAACAAAGATATCTGAAATTCCACATGACTGGCCACAGGGACAACATGAAAGTTGCACAAGAAAATCCGAAGAAATAAAAAGGAACCTAATGCTTAGCTGTTAATGTAACAAAGATTAGATATAATTGCCCTGTGTGTAGTCCTGGCCAACAAAGCCACTGGAGAATACCTCCAAGTCTCGCAAATACATAGTCTTCATATCCTTTCCAACTTTTTTCCAGTGGAAAAGGAAATGTTTATCCAGATAAATATCATTGCCTGAAACAGCGGTCTGTGCTTAACATCTCAGCTCTTCTGGTAATTCACAAGCCTTCCCACTCATGCTTGTACTGGTTTGTGAAATACTGTGTACATTAGACAAGCCTAGGAGGAATTAGGTTTTAAATCCTGTTATCATGATAAACATCCCTCTCCTCACAATTCTAAGGTCAAATGTGGGTTTCAGTGTTTTAAAAACCATTGACCTTTAAGATGGATTGCTTTTTACCCTCCATATGACTCAAGGCTGTAAAGCTTTCAGATGGTACAAAGCACTATTTTTTTAGCTTCAGTAATTCTTATGACAGCAGCTTTTTAGACCCAAGGTGGAAGCACAGAAAGGGGGGGGGGGGAGGGGAGAAAGAGAAAACAAATGGCGACTTGAATCCTAGGGACCTCCAATGGGAAATCATGAATTGAAGCTGCACAGGCCAGGAACTGAGCTGATTTAAATGAGTTCTTCCACAGTGAAGACACTGTACCAAATGATAATCAGAGCTAACGCCTTCAGGCTTATTCCTTGCCTGTTTTACCGTCATCATAACTCAATTCATTAACACTGGAGCATTCAAAAATACAGATTTTGCGTTGTTGAACTCTCTTGTTTTTCAGATTCAAGGATGACTTGCATCTGCGATCTCTGCTACTGCCTCTGTGATTACATCTTGCAAGCAGCTGGCCGCTGCCTGCATTCCTCCCTGTGTACACTTACGCTTCTTATTTTAAACTCGGTCTCCCCCTCTTGCGATTAAATCATCATAGCTGCAATCTGGGTTGTCCCCTGAATACTCCATCAACCCCCGAGTGAACTGTTAGGTGGCAGGATAAGCTGCTTCCCTTTCTGCATGGTTTCCTCAAGAACATTCAGCTTTCAGACCAACCCCTGGATAGAACATCTCTGGTCCTTGTCACGATGAAAATATTGGCTCACCTGTGCTTGGCA